>VXAC01003337.1:0-178512 GCA_013399225.1 Rhipidura dahli | reverse complement strand
CATGGGGTGCTCGGGCCGCCGGGAGCTGCGGTGCCGCGCCCCGCCCGCAGCCGGGGCCGGCCGGGCCGGTGCCCCCGAGCCGAGCGCGGGGCATCCCGCAGCCTCCGGAGCGCTCCCGCGAACGGCGCTGCCCTTCCCTGCCCCGCGGCACCGCAGGAGCTGGACAGGTAAGAGATTGTCTCCCTACGGCAGCGTTCACCGAGGGAACGTCCCAAACAAAACATGCCTTTCCCGTTTGTCCAAAGGCTAATTGCGGGATGCTCTCGCTCTCCTGTATCCAGGCTTCTTTGCATGCAGTTTCTTTTAATGCTGCTGGGATCCTAGGTGTGGACGCAACTACCATTATTTTATTCCTTTATGAATTCTTTCAAATCTGTCAGCATCATTAATTACACCCGATAGAAAAAGATATGTTTGTTTCAAGTCAAATGTTGCCTTTAAAAATAATAAACAAAGGGCCTTTTACATTAAAAGAAACAAGCAAACCGGGAATGTGTGTTCAGTTTCAAAATGTTGAATGAACAGCGTTCATGAGCAGCACCAGCATCCTTCCACTCTGCTGGACCAGACAACCTTGTGTCTCAATAGACTGTTACATGATCCCATCTTGCAAAATTTTGTGTCATATCCACTTTGTACCAACACTTTCTTGTAGTCAAAAGACAGAAAAGAAAACTCGGCAACATATTGGATAGCTTTTAATTCAATATATTTGCATTGTCAGAGTATATCTTTAACTTGTCAGTCAGAAACTTTGATTTTAATGCTGTTTTACGTTGTTCAGATTTTTGCCACTTTCTTAAAGAATGGTGGATTCTTATTGATTGCTAATCACAAGATCATGCAAATATGTAACTAATTATTGCCTTTGTTTAGGAGAATATGCTGTACATTGACGCAGTTAAACAAATGGTGTTTATTCAGAGAGGTATGAAATAGTTAATGACTTCTTAATTTAGTCACAAAAACTGAACACTGTTGGTTGGAAATGACAGCACTGTAACTACATAAAGGAGAGTTAAATAGTATGTTTATCAAAGCATGGTTTTGCTGTTTAAAAAATTTAGAAGTATACTGTAATGCAGTCATTACTTCTGATTACATTATTCTTTGAGATTTTAGAAAATTTAGCATCTTACACGTGCATCTTATTTCCTACTGCATTAGGAAAAAACTCCACAGTCTTTGTTATTTGAACAACTTTATTTATTTGTTTTGGGTTTTGATGGCTAAAATGCACAAAATATTCTTTTTGAATCACTCTAGGGCTTAACACCTTTTCCAACTCTAGTTTAAACTTCTGTTAAGCACTTCCCTGATGCCAGTTGTTTGACTTTCACTTTATGAAGTTACTTTCTACAGAAGAAGCATGATCTGGTCTCAAATAGCAAATAGTGTAACTGCACAACCCAGAGCATCCTTTTAGCTATTGTCTATTTCAGGTCTCTGTGCACTTAAAAAAATGAAGGTAAATAATCCCTAATACAATCTTGATAGCAGAATTATAGCATAAAAGTCTTCCAGAGCATGGTTTCCATTTGAAAACTGCAGCAAAGAACTGGTGGAAAATTAAGAGTCCGTTTTAATTATTTCATTAATATTCCAGCAACCATTACAAGAAATCTCTCCGGCACAATCTGAAATTTAAAAATGTAAATGGCTTTCTAGTTCTCTATGCATTGTCCTGTGCTGAGGCTGGGCACAGCTGCACAGTGGCAGGAAGGTGTGCAGGGGTTTCCCCACAATACAAGCAAGATTGTGTTTTACATGAGGCTGTGGTAGCAGCACTCTCTTCCTCCAGCTCTGCAAGTTACCATAGCAGTAGTTTTGGATACCAGCTTTCCAGTAACTGAACAAGAGCCATTCTTACAAAGATCTTGAGTATTATCTTTTGTTAGTCTGTCCAGATTCTCCCTTTCCTGAACTGGAGGTTATCACGTGTAATACTGAAATATTCATTCCTTCCTATGTTGCTGGAATATTGCTGCTATCCATTATAGAAAAAGCATGCATGCTCTGCATAGAAATAGTGTCAAGTGGAATACTTAGAATATTAGCCATACTTCCAGGAAATACTGAATGAGAGAAAGACTTCAGACCTATGAGGACCTGAGATCAGCTTCTTATTAGTTTGCAGTGAGTGGTATTACACAAGTAGATATTATTTTTGTCTGCTTTATTGTCTTTTCTGTGCACTCTTATGCAAATGGTTCTTAGCTGGTTTTAAAGCACATTCTTTGTATTTCTTTCGAAGCAGTGTGCAGTGTAGATATTGCCAGAGGTGTTGTTTGTAACCTCTTCAGTTGAGTGGATGTTAACTATGAATGGAATATCTGAATACTGAAACACAGTTGAAGTAGCCTTTAGCACATGGTCAAGGTAGTTCATTTTAGTTATTTGCCTTTGGCTGAGATGCTGCAAATAATTTTCTGCCTATTTCCAGTTCACTGCAACTTCTTAATTCCACTTCCTCTCTGCTCTGGCAGTGTGATGTATGCTAAGGGTTTTCCATCTGTGTGATCTTCTGTGTGAACTTCAGGTCTGTTACCAGCCAAACTCTGTGTCTTGTCTTAGTTCCATTCTCTTCTTGATCTTCCCAGTCTGTTCATCCATGGGGGATCTCTTTTCTCCTTCCATTATGCCCTTTCTGGAAAATACTGGCTTTTTGCTGATAAGGTCCATTTTCTTTCTTTTCTGAAGCTTATGTTGGTTCTTTAGAGTGGAGTGGAGATGGGGTTATTCCTTTCATCTGCCACAACCCACCCAGCATTCTGTGTTGACAAATCACAGTTTTAATAGCAGAGTTCACCATTATCTGTCATATGGTAGTATTTAATAATAAATTCAATGGCAATTATGTGACCTCTCCTCTTTTTGTTGAAAGATGTATTTCCAACACAATCACAGTTCGATTTTGAAGCCTTAATTATTATGTTTCTTTAGGACGAGAGTTTGATCCCCTATTTCTTTTAAATGTTCCTGTTAATTTATAAAATGCACATGTGCTAAAATGCTTAGTTGACTGTAACAGGACTCTCATTCAGGAACTTTGTTCTTAGATCTCTACCTGTTTGGAGACAGATATCTAAATTTTTTTTTTTTGTTGGGGAATTCTTCTATAGAGGAGCTTCACTCAGACTTTTCTCTTTTTTTTTTGCTGTCTAGTTCATGATCCATTCCTTACCTGCATTTCTTCAATGCAATAACATCCACCTCACTGCTTTTGCATTTCTGTCCCCTCCCCCAAGATATTCTGCTTCCATAGCTTAGATTCATAGCCAGCCTTGCAGTTGGCTTCAGTAACAGATGGGTTCTGGGCTGTCATCTTCCACAAACCACCAAATTTGATTGTATATTATTTTTCATAAAAGAAGTTGCTGTGTGCAGAAGAACATAGTGAATCTTTGACAAACGATTTTGTTCAGTAAGAAAGCTACTTTGAATAATTTATTGGCATTCTTGAATTTGCTGAGTGTTTTTTTTTTAAAAAAAAAAGATGTTAAAACCAGTTTTGGTTTTTGAAAAGCTAGATTTTCAAAGGACCTGGTTCCCTTTGAAAGCTGAGAAGATGATGCTTACACTACACTCATTTTATATGGAAAACACTTCTACAAGGTACCATGTAAAAGGTCAGCCCAGCTAGAGCATGTCTGTGTGTCAAGTGGGTGAATTCTGTGGCAAGTAGGGGATCAGGTTTCCTCTGGCCATGTCAATAGCCCAGGTGCTGGGCTGAGGGTAAGGAGAAGATTGGGTCACGGGCTTTCTCACTAGTTTTGTAAACTTTGCCAATATCCCTTTGTAAATCTTACATTTTGCTTTCATTACTGGAAGTATCTGAAAATGAAACAGACTGTTTTGATTTGCTGGATACTCTAAGATGTTTATTGACCATCATAAAGCAGTTTACCTTTTAGTTTGGCTCCTGAGAAGTGAGCAGAAATAAAGGGGGGACTCAATGATAAGCACGAGTTACTCACCTGTTAATTCAGCCAGGTTTCACTAAACTGTGATTGGAACAGTAAACTATGTAAGGAAATGTTTCATAATCCTGCTGATCACCAGTCCTTATTCTTACCAGCTATGCTGAAGGGCAACACAAATTAAAATAGAAAATACCCTACCTGGTGAAGAGGTGACATCTTCAAAGTTGGTAAATAATTTGCTTCAGAGGAGGGGAGAAAAGGGGATGTTTATTTTAGGTTCCCATATAAGTTTGGGAAAGCTACAATGAAGAGGTTTTTTTTGTGTGTGAATAGTTACCACTTGCTTCAAAACAGCCAAACCACAGCGTTCTTGAGCTATAAAGAAAATATTCTAAGTTTAAAATTAAAAAGCATTTACATTCTGTCCATATTGCTGCCTTTTTATTAAGGTCTTTATTATCTTGCAGAACACAGTTTACCTCACATTTCTTAAACTATTTGTGTCCAGACATTTAATCCTTTATTTAAAAGCTTATGAAGATATAAAAACTGCATTTGTTTTAGTGAATTCTAGCAAGCCAGGAATATTTCCCACCACTGAAGCATGACTGCTTGTTCTGGTGGACTGTTCAAATTCTCCTCTGCCTGCTCTGACAAAAATGTCTTGAACTGTGCAGTGCCTAGGAATGGTTTGGCAGTTGGAGTGTCCAAGGAAACAATACGAACAGATAATTTGTGGTAGTCCAACCCCCACCTTTAAAGCATCAGATTTCATAACTTTTCTATATGCTGCTGCAAGATATTTTTACAATTTCAGACGTGGAACAAAAATTTACATTTTCCAATTCTATAAATTTTTTTCTATTCTGTATATATAACAAGAACATTAACTGGTACTGGAAAATCATTTCAAATCCTGCTCCTGTATTGAGATTAAAATTTGAGTCATTTTCCTACAGTATATACTTTAATTTTAAAACTATAGAGCTAAATTTTACCTTTGTGAAAGAGCTGTTCTTACCCTGAGTACTTATAGGATTAAATTAAAATCAGCCTTCCATTCTGGTGTGCTTTCTGCATAAATGCACATTACCTCCTATCTGGAGGGGAAGGAGATTCACATAATACAGAACACCTCCACACATCACTTGGACAATTGCATCCTGCTGGCTGTCATGTTGACTGGTGACTTTCAAGGAACAGCTCCCCACTGTAAATCTCAGAAGGCACTTTAACAGTCATTTGTCACGGTGTGAATTAGTGAGTAAAGCCCTCCCTTTGCCTTTCCTTTTGGAAATCACCTGAGATTGTTAAACTCAAAGAGGATGAAAAGCCCACACATTTCTGATTCAAGTGATTTAAAATAACTGAGTCTAGATTCAACTGGGATAAAATTTCTATTATAATTTCCTCAAAAGAAAATTCTATTACAGTTTCTTCAAAATAATCCTCCTCTTTCCTTCAAGATACACTTTAGTCAATTTGGCCTCCTCATTTTAGAAAACATGTTAACTTACAGGAATTCTTTCATTTAGCAGAGTCTACAAATAAAAGGACATGAGCAGATATTGTCAAATTTATCTTGATTTGCCCTTGTAACTACATTTTTAAAACTCATAAAGAGATTTAGAAGCCTAAACTGTATTGTAAAAGCTTGATTTTGATTGAAATCGCTCAAGATCTTAACAGTCTAATTCTCTAAGAGCAAGTGTTTTCATAACTGCAGTGAGACTCTGCATAGTAGTAGCTGGAAAGTTTGAGTTGCCCTAAACCCTGACAAAACTTGCTGCATGTACAGGCCAAGCCCTTTCTCACTGCTTAAAAAAAGAGATTAAAGAAAAATATTGATTGTAAAACTGCTGCATTTGCCACACCATGAGGCCAGAGTTTACACTCTTGTGATAGGTTTAGGAGTACAGTCCCAGATAGATAAACTGTTAATACATCTCCATACTCACCATCCTTATGAATTTATCTTAAGATGGTCCCTTGGAGGAGATAAAACACCTGTGTGTAAGGGAGAGGAAGTAGTGCTTTGTAGAAGGCAGTGCCATCAGACTCATTCGGATTTGTATTTTACCATATTTCTTGCAACAACAGAGGCCAAAATACGTTGTTGATATGTTTTCTATATTCCACTTGAACCAGCAGACAGCATGGAACTGGGGAAGGACATGGAAAGAAAAGAGTAACATTTCAGTGCTGTTATGACTGGATCTGTCCAAAGAAGACTTTGGTAGCATATCCCAGCAGAAGTTTTACGCTGCACAAACCATTTAAGTGTCTCATCTTGAGAACTCTCACAGACTGAGTAGTTTTCCTCCTCTGGGACAACATGATGCGCAGTTTGTAAATGTGCTTGGTGCTTCAGTCATTACTTAATTATGGACTTATTGCTAAAGCTCTTATTTTTCCATCTACAACCTGACACATAGTCTTTACATCTGGCAGACTCTATAATCTCCATGGGGAGATAAAGCAGTTCTCTCCCTCATAATTTTGTGAACATTATTCTATCACATCCAATGATTAGAACTATTTATTTTATAATAGTAAGCTCTGTGCTGCACTATGCCTTTCTTTCAGAATGACTCTTCTGTAACAAATGGTAACATTGATTCATGTTGTCTCCCCTTTATCCTGTCACAAACAAATAGTTCACTTGGAGCACCAGAAATGTCTGCACTTGATTTTATAGAAAGAGTAAAGTTGTAAAATAAATCTGCTAACCATTTCTGCGCTATACATTCAGTTTCTAGACTTCGAAATTAAAGGTGATCTTTATCTTACCTGAATTCTGACACAGTATGCCCAGATGCTTACACTAATCCACTAGATGCTTTAAATGTGGATTCTTCACCTGTTTTTACAAGTAAATGAGCAAGTTAAGTCCTTCCTGGAGGCCTCCACTCCATGGTCCCATAATCTGTGTCATTGGAGAGAATGCCATTCAGGAGCTGTAACTGTTCTGCAGCAGAGGAGATTTGGTGCAGAATGCCTTAAAACAGCTGTTAAAGATTTCAGCCTCCCCCGTGCAATCATCTGCTAATTATGTTAGCAGTCAACTTCCTGGTGGGAAGTAGCAATAAAACAGAAACAGTCATTAGGAGACAAAACCCAGTGTTTATTCTCACGGATAAAAACAGTGATATTATTATTTACTCAGAAGTATCTCAAGGGACAAATCCTGCCTCCACTTATGGAGATATCTGTTGGGAAGTGCTGTACTTTTGTGGTGGAAAGCAGGTTGCCAAGTCTGTCATCTCCATGCCTGCCTTGCCAAGTACCAAGCTATGGAAGGTGTGGAAGGAAAGCATTAGGTTAAGATCAGTGCAAGTTACCAAGTTGGCGGAAAAGAGGAGACTCTGCCTACCCCTGTGCCTGGGTGTGGCAAGTCTCCTGCCAGGTTTGGCCATTAATCATAGCATCTCCTACAGCCAGCACGAGGGCCGTGTGCCTGGGGGTGACCATGACACTGAGCAACAGTCCTCACTATGGGTTAGCTCTGCCAGGAAAGTCTGGCCCTCCCTCCTGGGTTCTGTAGCCTGAGTCAAACCCCTTTGGCATTTGTAAAGAAAAGAGTTTTGCCCTTTAGCTCTCTATGATATTAAAGTTAATGGCATTTACTGTATTTGTAGCTTAAAGGTACACAGCTCCTTCACAGTATAGTGATTGTTAGCATATTTAATAAGGAGTAAACATTATAAAATAGCCTGGCTCATTTATTGTTCCAAATAACCAAAAATGTTCTAGAGATTTTATGCTTTTCTTACTTTGTTTTCTCTTGCCCTTGTGGCTCAAGAAAACTGCAGTACAGATGAAACCAGGGTTACCAAACCTAATCTGAACAAAATGCCAATGGGAAAAAACCCAACAAGCTGCACTGCAAGTGGAAAACTGTGGTTATGTTTGTTTCTTCTGAATAACACCTGTTAATACACAACATTCCCTGACCTTGGAATGGGATTTACTTTCCCATCTTCACACCAAACTCAAAGAAGCTGAGGGCACTGGTAACTTATCAGTGTTGCCCTGTAGTTCTCACCATGGAGCAGAGACAGCTCTAACAGAGGACTAAAGGCTAAGCTCTATATTTAGCTGAATGTACCCTTTTGAGAAGGGAGCAAGCTGTGTTTTCACTGCGTACAGCAATCTAAAATTTGATCATTGTTCAAAGGGATTTAGTCAGTTCAACAAATATCTTTTGAAAAGCCATTTTTGTAGCTAATGTCCAGTCTTTAATTACTGTCTTGCTCTCTCAGTAGTAATTCAAAGAACATAATACAAACACAAAAATTGAGCAAACTACTCTGAAATGTGCAGATGTTGATTAGTCAACCTGGTTTTATAAAGACTATCAAAATCCAAGCAGATTTTTCACCCACCTAAAAGTATCATAAAAGTGGAGCTAATCTCCCAAGAGCAGTTGCAGATATTGTGTGTCTCATTGACACTGAGAACTTCATTTAAAAACTGCATTCAAACTGTGACCCACATGATCATTTATTTTTGTACTGGCGCTGACCACAGATTGCATGAAAATTACAATTTAGCTAAAATGATACAAACAACATTCAAAATGCACCAAATTAATTTAAAAGTCTTGATTAGTTTTTCCTTCAATTTTTTTTTTCCCATTTTTTGGCAGTTCACAGTTCACAGTTTGAGTTCAGAGAAAAACAACAAAGTAAGTTAAATTCATGCCGACATTATGAATCCATTTAAGACAATTAATTGTGGCAGTCACTGTTTGTGACCAGCTCAACTGGTGATTCAGAATGTTGGGATTTCAGTGTGGTGTTGGCAGAGCATTTCGTGTAGGAAGAACAAGGCTGGCTCCTGGGAATGTTTCAGATTATGGAGGAAGTGCCTCTGAGTGTGTAGGAGAGAGAAAAATTTCAGGAGCCTCTAAAAGACAGTCTGCTGGGATATGGCATGGGCTGGTCTGAGACTGTTGGGGAAGACCTCAGGTTTTGCTCCTAATTTCAGATAAGAACAAGCTGTTAGAAGGTCACCATTGTCACGATTATGAGGTGAACGTCTTCTTCTAAGGCAGATGACTGGCGACATGGAGTCTGGAGTCGTGTAGCAACCTGCTGCTGCTTGACTTCAGGCTAAGCTGAACTGAACATTTAGAAATTCCTTTCCTTTCTAAGATGGCAGAGCCACTTTACAGTGACACAAATGGCCAGATGGAGAGAGCTGGGAATACTGGGAATACTGCTGTGCTTTCTTGTATCACCTTAGACATTGGAGAATTGGCTTTCAGACCTCCTGGCACCCATACAGCCAGTTCAGTCCCTGTACACACCTCTCCTTGTTTTATCCATACATTCCTCCTAAATCTGATCAGTGTTAAGATCTATAGCAGACTTGAAAACAAGATGACAGAACAGCACCTGTCCTGACCCACATCACCAATACAGTTAGCTAACAAAAACTGAAATAACCCGACCGTCAAAAAACCCAGCAAAATCTGAAATTTCTGCATTCATTTTCAAAGTTATGTTTAAGGGGGAAAAATAGTGTTTACATTGACTAGGCCAATATTCTGAAGGCACTTGCTAAATGATTTTCTAAACATGCACAAGGCACATTTTCAAAGTGTGACATTATTCTGAAAAATTAAACACTGGGCAAACTCTTCTACCAGCGATAAATTTGATGAACAGCATTTTACTTCAGAGTATACTGAGTGTTATTTAATATGAATAAAAATGACAGAATTAAACTTTTAAAATATTGTGAAACTTGATATTTTAAATTTTTCTTAAACTAATGAAGAGATAATTAAAACCATGTCTTATGATTAATCAGGAAGTGTAATAGCTCACTCTGAGTAAGGAGACTGAGATTTATATGAAGTCAGTAATTATATGTACCCTGTTAGCTGTGGAGAGAACAGTATCAGACAGGTGACATTTGAGAGATAATAATGACTTTTAAAGCACTTGTTCAATTATGCGTTCAGACTTCTTGAATCACTGCCACTCCTTAATGAGACATTTATAATTTATATGAAAATTTTGTAATTTTTTTTCCATGTAAAACAATAATCATATCTGTGCATCAGGCTGCATTTGAAAGGAAGGAATCAACTCCAATCCACTGTTAGATATATTGCACTGTATACGTATGTTAAGCTGCAAGTATTGCTTGAGAAACCCTACATATTTTATCCTCCATCTGGATGTCAACATTGGAGCCAAAGCAGCTTTAAATACTAGAGAATGAAGACAGATATGTATCAAGGTGCAATTCTTTTGGAAGGAGTCATCAGCAGGAAATGTCATCAGCACTCTTCTCCTGTTGATTTGGGAGAGGAAATGGAGTCTCCACAACATTTCCTCTGTGGGAAGCGTCAGGAGAGACACCTCCTCTCAACTCTTGGGCTTTTGGTTTGTGTCTTTTCCTGAGGCTTTGCCTGAATGCTCCTTGTCTTTGTATTTATCTGTTAAATCCTCGCCTTTTGTGTAGCTTGTAAACGAGTGCTTGTGGGAGACTGGAAGTGTGCACAGCTCCCATAATTTCAGGAAAATGGCTGTAATCTGATATTCAGCCCCGTGTTACTCCTCAGAGTTGTTGGCATTCTAATGGAGTATTTTGGGGCGTTGGCTAAGTGTTTCCAGATTGCATATGTGGACTGTATCAATATGTAACTTTAAAAAGACACTCCTTTTTATAATGTTACCCTGCTCCTGGGCATGTGTAAAAAGCATATGCAGTATAATTTTTTTTTCTTTTTCACTTTTTAACACTTCAGCTATAAATGGAATCTCAGAAAAGTTCTTTCTAGGCTTGTTAAGGTATCTGTGGGATGTTCCTGGCAAATTTTGTTTGACTTTTTATGACTTCTTTCCTTCCAGATCAGGCATGGTTCCCACAATTTCTTGCCTTGTAATAAACAAATACTGTTAATCTCAGTAAACCTGTGGACAGGTGGGGAATCAAGCAGAGTACAGAAAAAAGATTGACGTTTTAAACAAACTTTATGTATGGTCTTTGTCATAGTCTTGCATCCTACCTAATCCTTTCCTACTAGAAGGAAAAATATAGCTTGGAGAAGAAATAAACACACTAATTTAGTTTAAGTGATCTGATGTAACATTATTCCATGCTCATGTGTGTTTTGTGACAATGGTCAGTGCATAATTTTGCAACACGGTCCAATAAATAGTAGTGTAATATTTTTAGTAACTAAAACCTCTAAAAATAGTAAATGTAGTATTATTACCTTTAAGAGTGCTATTACTAACTAGTGATATTTCTCCTTTGGGAATACTGCTGGCTATGACTAGAATCAAGAAAAAGCTATGAAAATTAAGCTTCATCATGTATTGTTTTGGGTGTTTTTTCTTAAAGATAAATTAAAAAAACCATATAGCAGCTCTGTTCTTTATTTGCCATGCTCTCCTCCTAATCACACCTTCACCTCCAACAGACTCCTAGTTGAAACCATACTGTGGGAGACAAACACTGGTGTTGCATCTGTGAGATCACCATGCCACCTAAAGTGCATTTGTACAAATTCTCCATCACTTGTGGACATTATTGTTTTGGCCAGACTTGTATTCCCTAGGTGTCATTTAAATACTGTAAACCCACTAAATCTACATGAAGAAAGTTCACCAGAAAGTGTCCTGACAGTTGTGGAGGATTGGGACACATAAAAACTTCCTTTTAAGTAATTTGCAGAGAGATTTTCATCTTTTTGTATCGAACACTCCTTCTTCTACAGAGGAGTCCTGTTCATTTCAACAGGAGTATTTATGGGTCTCAGTCTTAGTAGAAGAGGTTTTTTTCCATTGAAGTACCAGGCAATACAATTATGACTTCTGAGCAACTTTATTTATTGCACCTTGATCCAGTGTAACTTATTAAGGCAGCAGATATAACTGCAGAGATTTTCCAGTATATGGAAAACTCAACGCTAGCTCCAATTGTCCTTATCACTAGAATAAATATAGGTGTAATAGGTAAAATAGAAACACAATTGAAACAGAAGTCCTAGAAATTCATATGCTGATTTTTTCACTATCAAATGTAAAATAATAGTTTATTACTCTAAGTCTCAGGTTGCTAAATGAATCGTGATAAATGTATGATGACATTTTCAGCTCCTACAGAGTTGGGATGTATATATAACTAGTAATTATTCAGTCCCATTCTGTGCTACATTATACTGAGGTTTATGGGGCATTCTGTCAGTGGACCCCTCTTATTTTATATATTTTAAGTGACAGTCCATACTATCAGTTCCTAAATAGAATATTTCAGGTGACAGCTTAGCCACCGGTGTTTGACAATCTAAAATTATTCTAAGAGATTGAGAGATTCACAGATAAGATGTGTATCAGTCAAAATATTGAAAAGAATATGCGAATTTGTTGTTATTCAGTATTTTAAGGATGGAGATGCTTTGGGTGCTTCTGTAAATACAACTTCTTTACAAGTTCACTGCTGAACAACAATGATGCAAAAAATGATAACTGCATATTGTAGCATTTGGTTTTCTTGTATATCTTAGCACCAGCTCCTATTTCAGGTATTATTTCAAGAGAATGTAAACTGGCTCATTTGGAGGATTAGGAGTCTGGGAAACTAATTATATTAACAACCAAAGTATGTCCAGTATTTCTTGTTAATTTCATTTATTTTAATTTGGAAAGTACCCCAGGCTGAAATTTACAGTGCCAAATAATTAACCAAAACAATATTTTTTTTGTGTGTAAAGCTCTACTTTAAAATGCAATTTACCGTCAGAGATAAGCTAGCATTAAAGGAGGTGGCATTTAGGTAGCCAAGAGGAAGTTTTGCTCTCATTAACCTTACAAGGAAGTCTATCATAAATTACAGCATAGCTCTCTAACCATAGACAGAAGATCTAAATCTAATTCTGAAGTCTGGCCAAGATTTTGATAAGATGTTACAAAGATAAGCATAAAAAATCAAATTACATGTCAAGCTGGTCTTCAGAATAAAAAAGAATGTAGTCATATGTGTTTAAAGTTAATTCAGTAGCTTCATTGAAAATTTGGTGATTTTTAAAGGCATGATAGAGAGAAGCCAAAGTGGTATAGAAAATTACCCATCAGTATTTGATCATCTCACCCATTATGCGGCAGTGTAAGTGGGATTGCTGGATAAATGCTGAAATACTGGCACAAATAGACTCCATAAATACAGCAGGAATGCTATTTAACAATATATTTGAGTATATTTGAATATATCTGATATATACTTTTCCATTTCCAGAGGAGAAATACAGTCAACGGGAACAAAATTATTCTATTGATAAATTATACTAATTTCCTTCTCAACTGTGCAGAATTGGGAAAAAACAAAACAAAACAAAACAAAACCAAAACCCTGTGAAAAACAAAACCAAAACTGCAGGTAGACTAATTTATTTAATCTCTGAGTCTAGACTGAATGGGCTACAGCTTTCTCATCAAATTCCCCCAAGTCAGCCATTATTGCACGGCTTCATTAGTGCTAAGAATCTGGAGCATTTTGGAGACAGGGCATTTTACACTCCGTCATTTTAACTGAGGCTGTTTCATTCACAGTTTAGTGATTATGATGTAAATTTCACAGCACTCTGAGGTATGAAAGCATGATTTTATAACTTTTATCTGCTTGTAGTTTTTGTGGAAACCTTTTAGAGTTGAAGAATAGAGTGCTGAAATAAGCAAGTGACCACAGACAATGTGAGAAGCCCAGGCTACAACAAGGATTTGAATCAAAGACAAAGGGCATGTTTTCTCTTAGTACCTATGATAAAATAAGTGGATTACATGTGTAAAATGTAGGAAGCAATAATACCATTGTCCTCCTGCTCTTCCAATGAAGTTGGTAAACTACATCTCCTAAGTTTTGCATTGCCTTTCAGGTAATTTCTCAGATCTCCAACTGTAACAATGCAATTTCAGACCTTAGTTTGGTCACAGAGGTACCAGGAGGGGAAGGTGGATATGTGCACTTAGAGGTATTAGAAAGGGGAAAAAAAAATAATAAAGGCCTCGTAACTCTTTGATTTTCTAAGTGACACAATCCTGGAAATTTTTCATACTTCTTTTCCCTTTTCTTCTTAAAATATATATATCCTCCGTTTGCATTACAAGATAAAATTGTAGGAAAGGGTGAATGCAGTTGAGTACCAGGAAACCTGAGCTTGAAAAGTTACTGTAGTAAAAAAAGTAGACTAATTTCCTTATAACAAAGTGATGAAGACTGAAAAATGAGCACAAATCAAAGTTCTTAGCTCTGTTCCTGCTTTATGAGATATGAATTCAGCCTGGGGTGAGACAAACAGCAAAAATCTCATTTAATGGAGCACGATATATGTGTGCTTATTTATATGGAAAATGTACATGGGTCTTTTTAGGGGAGAAATGTATATGGGTCTTTTTACCTTCTCTATGACCAGATGTACAGAAGTCAGAGTCTGGTCAGTAAATATTGATGAACACATTTTTACCCAAGCAATTAATATATCCACACCATGGAAAGAGAATAAAGTATATGGCTTTATAATTCCTTTGTGTTCAACTAAGTAGATGTATACAGTATGAAAAATATTTATTAAGTGCTGTTGGTTTAGTGTTCTTAGTGTCTGGTTTCAAGGGAAATAAAGATTGATTTTACCTTGCTTAGTCTATTTCTGCTTTATAGGTGCAATTGGCCTCTGCTTTGCTAGGTCAATAAGAAGTTACCTGTTTTATTTTATTAGAAGTCTCTGTGTTCTAGCTGTACATTCCTTTGTGAAAAAGAGTTTTGTACTGTAGTTTTTTCCAAGTTGTTACCTTCTTATTCAATAGGTTCTTATCCTCTGACTTTTAAGCTGATTTATTATATTAAAAATGTGAAAAAATGGCATGTTTCTACAGCTTCTACATTATTTTTACTGTCCTTTCTTTAAAAAAGAGTCTTCTCTGAGGATAGGCACTCACTTTATATTATATCATAACATGTTTATTTTACTTTTTTGGATTGTTTACTTCTTTTCCTCTGTATGAGCATGTGATTTTTTTACCTTCAGTATCAATCTCCAGAGAACCTTTTGAAATGCCTTATAAAAATTTTAGTACATGATGTTCACTTAAGACTTCCCCCTTATCTATCTCTTCCAATTATCTCGTAATGGAGCAGAGTGCTACAGCTCATAGTCTATTTATATCTGTCATTTGCTTCATTCTTAGTTTGTTCCCAGGCTAAATCCAACTTGTGGATCTTGGCATGGGTGCCATTTATTCTTTTTTCATCTCTTGTTGACATGCTAACTAGTACTAGTATTTTTGTCATTCTTGATGCACGTTATGAGAATATTTCGGTTCGCCTTTTGCCGTGGTTTTATTTACCTGCTATTTTTAACTTTACTCTTATCTGTAATTATGTGGTTACAAAATATGTCAACTCAGTGTCTGGCATTGGAGCCTAGTCACTGTAAAGAAACAGAGCAGCATAGGATTCCCCTCCCAAAAAGAGTGGGGCAGAAGTCAAGCAGTGTGCAGCAAGTAGATGAGGCACAGGACCAGGATGCATAGATCAAATATGAATGGAACAATGAAAAATTCAGGGTACTGAGCTACCCTTAATCTGGAAGATATATGACACTTGAGAGACAGTGTTAGAGGGTTTTGATTTTTAAAAGACTTTTGAAGACAGCAAACGTGAAAATGGAAGGATGAATGTAGGAAAAATGGCCAAGATTACAGCAATAAATGGAACACAGCCTTCCTGTCAACAGAACAGTGGCTCGATAGCCTTCATGTGCAGATGTGTGTTTGTGCAGCAGGCTGGGACAGGGGATTTAGCTATTGACTCTGGGTAACTGCAACTTCCCCTGAATCGGTTTAGCACAAAAATATGACCCATAAAAGCCTCCTTTTGGGAATACTGGGTTTGGGCATCTTCTTACTTGTACGTCTGACTTGCACTTCTGGCTATGCCTGTAGAAGGATCAATTTTGATTTTACAAACACTGCAGGGGATTATAGAAATAGGGGATTATAGAATGCTTTATATTAGTAAGCTAGCAGTGTATAATGCTTTTTCAGTAGGTGTAAATTTATACAGCTGAAATGTAAGATTCTAAGTTTTCTAACTGCCATTTTTAAAGGGTGAATCTTACAGTATTTATATATATAGATATATATTTTTTGGCCAACCATATTTGTCTTTGCTCAGTTAGGTTTCTTTTAAAATTGAAGAGTGTCTGCACAAAGGCAGACTTAGTCTGTTACTTAGCAGATTAAACTGGTCTGTTTGGTCATTTATTTAGCAGACGGTGGTAAGTGATAAGAGGAAATAATGTAAGAGCAGAGCAAGTAACACACTTGCTTATTTTAATATAGCCTCTTTCTGGTATAGCCCCTTTTTGAACATTTCCCTCCATCAACACCTCATTTCCACACATTTCCATATTATCTTAATTATGTTCTTAACATGAATGTAGTTATTATTGAAACAAATCATCAGCATTTTCCCAGTGGTACCCAAGCTGTTGTGATGCTGTGTTCTGAACTGCTAAAATGTGCTCTGGAACTTTGGTATTAGTTAACATTTACAGGCAGTGTCATTAAGGAAAGGTTGCAGAGAAACATCTGTAGCATCTTAGACAGGAGTAACTTGTGTTTGTGAAAAGGGCTTTTGAAGGAGCAATTTGCAGCCTTTGGAAAAGGCTTCTCTCAAGCGTGAGGGCAAGATACCCATTTAAGGAAGATCTTGTGAAATCCCCAGGGAAGTGGACCAATGCAGATGAAGGTATCCAGTACTTGAGAGAAGTAGCAGTGCTGGAAGTTGTCTACAGTGATCTAAAGAATGACACTGTCTCTAAAGATCCAGAGGATGGCCCTTGTACACTTGCCACCCCTGCATCATATTCCAGCAGCTTGGTAGCACTTGTATTATTCACAAATGGATACACCAGCTGCAGAGGTGGCATCCTCCTGGCTCCAGAGTGGAAACTCTGGGTACTCCCTCATCTCTAGAATCCAGTACCCAACTTTTAGGGCAGCCCAAGGACCTGGGTGTACCTGACTATTAGCATGGTCAAGTACCAAGATGACATGTTCTGCATAAACTACCTCTGTGATCACAGTTATCAATGCAGTTCCATGAACATCACCCACAACAATTGTAGAGCAGAGCTTTTGGTTGTTGTCTCTCCACCCACCCTTTCTTCCCATTATTTTGTTTACTTGGACATAGATGTTTACTTGGATATCTAAGAACTGGTCCATTAAGTTGTGGCAGCAAATTCCTGCTGTCTTTTGCACCAATACAAAGAGATTACAATCATTCTAAGTCAAACACTGCAAGGGCACTAAGGGCCTGCCTTTTCCACTCTGTCCCAGAGTGCTTCTGCTGTACCTCTGCATTAGGTGTAATAATCACAGCGATGAAGGTAATTCTGATTAACAAGCTGATCTGACTGAAAATCTCCAAAGGAAAGAATATTAACCGTCTCCAATTAGTGCAAAGTCCCAGTCAGAGTAATCAAGAAGTCACCCATTTGTAAGGGTGTGAGTAGAGACACACTCCCTCACTTGTACAGATGGCAGCTTCTTCCACTGGTCATAAAACAGCATCCTAACTTGACAATGTGTCTATTGCTGTCTGCCAAGAGTCAGCATAACCTGATTTGGGTGATTTTGAGTTTCTGTCTGGTTTGTACACAAATCTGTACTGGTGGTTTATCTGGTAATAAGCAAATCAAGTGTTGGTTGGTCAGTACTGATAGATTTAATGATAGCTGGCAAGCAGTTGCATTGTTGAGAGCAGTGAACTACGTTTTCATAAATAAACAACTGTCTAGTTCCAAACGTAAATCAATCAGCTACTGCATCTGTAAACTAAAAACTGCCAAGATGACTGTCCTGAAAGCCTGATAGATACCAAACAGATGATTAAGTGAAGGCCTGCAGCTGACTATTCCTTAATGATTTTGCTGCTTCTGCAGAGATCCTAAATCTACACTTGTAAAAGACTCCATGCTGAACACACACACACACACACACACACACACACACATTTTCCAAGTTATGTATACCCTTGCCCTAACACCGATACACCTCATATTTCTGAACCCCTCTGCATTGCCAGACTTTGGCAGCAGCTCTCTAATAGCGAGCTCAACCCAAAGCCCAAGGCTTGGCCCTGTCCTGCTTTCAGGGCTGCTCTTTGCTGCTCCGTGGGCTGCAAGAGAAAGGGAATTTTGTGTCCCTCTGTCCCAGCAGCCTGAGCCCAATGACATTTGTGTACTTGATACTACAGACACTGAAATCCTAGGCAGCTGCTTTTATTTAACCCATCATAAGGCTTTGCTACTGTTTCCTCCAACCTATGCTTAAGCTTTTTTGTGGTGGTTGCTCTCTATGACTCCTCTGTAACAATTGTTTTTCATGTTTTTGTTTCTGTTTGTTTATCTTCTAGTTGTGAGGTTTTTTTTTAAAGACACAACTGGAGAAATAATAAGTGCTATCATTTTGGCCTTTGTGGATTACTGCTGCAGTAGTGATTTGGACTGTCAGACTTTTATTTACACTCTGTTGCACTACAAGGCACCTGTCAAGCACAGTTTTCAGGCAATTTCTGTGGAAGTATAATAATCTTAACTTGTCAGTCCTATATAAATAAACAAGGATTTACCTTGCACACAGCACAAAACTCAGCCAGCCTTGTTTGTGCTGTATGAGCTGCTCTGAGCGAGTCTGCTGCAGAGGGCCCTGGAGAGCAGCTTTGGCACTTATTCCACACTCATCATATCCCTCTCCGGAGGGGATGAGGAGGTGACAAAGCAAACTGTGCTGACAGCTGGGGGGTGGCAAGAGGAAGTTGTGAGGATTAGGGATGGATGAGAGGAAAGGAGTAAGCGGCAAAGGTGGTAACAGGGAGTGAAAACGAGCACTTCTCTTCCTTCGCATCTCCTGAGCTGAAGGAAACAGTCAAGAGGTCAAATAATCAGGGAAACAAAGATGTGTGGATCACAGGTGTGGAGATGCACACACAGACTGCAGCTGAGAGCACTGGAGACTAAAACTTCATTCTGCTTCAGTAAAGTCTAAATATTTGAAGGTTACTGCTTCTCAGGAATTTCACTGCTTACTTTCCTGTGACTTGGCAGTAAGTCCACTGGTTTCTGAAAATATAGCTCATACCTAGATTGCCTTTGCAGAATGGGCATGGGTGAGTTGCAGACCAAACTTTCATGGGAGAAGAATTTTACCTGCAAGGCTTTTCTATAGCAGAGTGAACTGTTCGTGAGGGAATTGTGTGAGTCGAGTTTTGAGGCATCATGTTATTAATCACATCACAGGAAATACAGAAGACACATTCTGTTTTAATTGGGTCAAAACCCCCAGATAGAACCAAAATTCAAGTGAAAACAAAACTATATTTTGGCTGATGAATGCATTTTCCTTGGAAAACTGAATCTATATTCTACTCAAAGAACAGTAAAGGCAATATAAAATATAATTACCTCATTGAACAAAACAATTTTCAGAGGGAAAGAAAGGACATGTTTTTGACATGACATGTTGGCATTTCTGTCTTAGAACATTGCATTTCTGAAACTTCTCTCCGTATGAAATGTTAATCAGTGAGTAAGGCCCCATACAAGATCACGCAAATTCACGCTGAATGCTGTAGTTTAAGACCATTTTTCATAAAGTTCCATTTCCTTTTGAGTAGGTGCAGCCAATACTCCCCTATAATTTACTGTGTCATTGGTAAAAATGTAGATTAACTTACTAAATCCCAGTGTTTGAATTTGGAAAAAACCCCAACCCAAAACCCAAAAGCCTTTGAAATTTGTTTTTCTGACTTGATATAATTATACTGTGCATTTGTTTCAGGAAACACTGAATAAATTGTTGGCTATAATTGAAGACTGCCAAGTATAACTAGCATAATACAGTAAAAAAGAACAAAAGAAGAAAAACCAGCATACAGAAGTAATAATGGAACAAGATGGTGACAATAAAAAGCTGTGGAATTATATTAGAGTCAATACATAGATAAGCTCTACTGAATCTCACGCTGACCTCCCAGTTTTACATCAAATACATTGTACAGTTGAAATAGACAGAAAATTACCTTCATTTTGGGAGAAAAATACTAATTAAAGCAATAGGAAAATATCTAGTTTGAATATTTTTACAATTTGATTATTTTATTCAGCTCTAAATGAATAGAATATTCCATTAATCTCAGTGTGCATGGTATCAAATCTACTAGGAAGAGGGCTCTGGTTTCAGGTAACATATTGACAAGTCATTTTTAAAATTATATTTTACACTTGGTCATGTGATACTTAAAAAATGACAGATTGGGATTCACCCACAAAGTTTTTCTGTTCATTTTTTGATTTTTCTATCCATCTGCTTTTTAAATTCTCACTTCTGTTGCGTTTTCAGAAAACTAAATCTCTTAATTTCAAAGTAAAAGTAAAACTGGGATTAGCCATGTAATCTGTGAGGATACCATGTACAGACAGCTCTCAGCTTTGTTCCACTTGCTGTATTTGAAAAGATTAAATCTTGAAAAATGAGAAGTAAAAGATAACTTACAGAAGAGGAATGACAGAACAGTCAGAGACATTTGTCTTACAGATGAGAAGCAGAGTTTAAGTGAATAGCGATTTGAATTTCTGTGATAATCAGAGGCTAACTTGAGTCACTTACAAGGGACCAAAGGGAGAAGAGTTTGCTCAGCATTTCCTTAACATCAAGACATGGGCTTATCCTTTCTCTCATTAAACATGAGACCTAAATTCACACAGTGTCTTTTGCTGGTTGAGGCTCTGGACCACTGCACTCACACCAGAAAAACCCCAAACCAACCAAACCAAAAAAGAAGCAAAGATGGCACATTTCATTCACAGGTATTTCTTTAAAGGTGGATCTGTAAACTGCCATATCTAAAGTAAGCAATGAGTCTCTAAGATTTTTATTCATGCAATTCTTTAGACATTACAAAATCCACCAGAACAGTTTAAGGCTGTTATTTATCTGAACACCTGTTTCTATCTTTATCTGGGTAATCTCCATGACAATGTCCCTTGTCGTGTTTACTGCTTGCTCTGTATGAGAAAAGTGTTAAATGGGGAGCAAACTGAATCAAAACCTATCAAAATAAAATCTCCAGAGAAATAACATCACATGTTAAGTGTTGGGGAAGGAGTGACTCAACTCCATCACTACCATCCATCTATTTTGGACATACAGCGGGTATTTTCACAAGTGGTCACCATCAAGTTTCTGTTGGGCTTGAGGAAGAAGTATCTTTCAAGGGCCATAGCACTAACACTGAGATGCCCATGTGGCATTTAGGCAGTGCTGCAGAGTTTATTTATGAAAGCCTTGATGATTGTTGGCTATCCTAATGTGCAATACTGGAAGCAGACTGAAAGGCAATGAAATAATTCAAGAGGAGAGGAAAGGTAAGCATCTCAAAAGACAGATTTCTTAAAGTCATGAAATGAGAACTTTAAGAGTAGTAAAGTCCAGAGTCTGAGTTACAATTCTGGATGGGAAGAGTGTAAAGAAGAAAGTTATGTTAAAAGCAAAGGTCTGTGTAAGGAATTAGAGCTAAGGAAAAACCCCACAGGTGGAACAGTGTGCCATTTCCTCAGTGTTCTCAAGTCGAATAGTGAAACTGTGTAGTCCATAGAGGAGGAAAGAAAGGGTGAAATCTGCAAGGAACTAGAGAAAAGGAACTGTTGAAGAAGGGACTGGAACTTTTCTTAAAATTTGGGTGGAAGAAGAGGAAGAAGAAGGAGGTGGCATGAGAGGACCGTGGACAGTAAATTGTGGACTGAGCATGGATGAAGTAGGAGGGAAAAGGTTTCAGAGGACTAAAGAAAGAGATTGGGGGCAAGAAGGCAAATAGATGGAGAGCTACCAAGCTCCTAAAACTACCCCTGACCCTGCAGACTGTCTTCAAGGTAGACACAGGTGTGTCTGCTTGGGGAAATAACTAAGGGGGGCGTTTTTGAGAGAGCAAGATTCTTAATGAGGTAACAATTAATTGGCAACGTTACGACATACAGAAGTTGGGTAAGCAAAATTAAATAGCTTCAATGAAGGGTTTGCAGCGATCAGCATTGAACTCCTGCAATAGAAAATACTGTTAAATTTTAAATCAACAACTTGAGGTGTGTTGTCACTCTAGGAACAGTAATTTCTAATTAATTTGTACAATGTGTATGAGATGCTGATGCAAACTGTCTGACCCTGGGTGTGCCTCACCTATCACAGAGAAGACAGGGAGAGTGCTGGAGTTGTAGGGGAAGGCTCTTTGTTTTAGAAAATCAATAAGTGATAGGGACCAGAGGAATAGAGCACCAAAAAATAGCTTGCAATGAGTTACTTGGTATTTTGATCCTAATGCTCTAATACAGAGTTAAACCCAGGCTGACAGAAAGGAGTTATCACAGAATGCTTGATTTCAACTAGTTTGTTTCAGGTCTCTTTTCAACAAATAGTTGCCACTATTATCAAAAGAAGAAAAAAACAACAACAACAAATTAACCTTCTTGCTCTTCAGGTCTGGTTAATTGGCACAACTCCATAAAACTGAACAGTGCCTGGAATCAAACTCCTGGAGCATATCCCAATACACTCAGAGTTCTTTGACATTCAGACTTACCCAGTGAGAAAGCCTTGCATAATGGATTTTCATTGCAGCAGCTCCATGCTGTATATATCCTACATATGAAGTATTTTTGCCCAGAAGTTTAAAAGAGCTATTTTTACATGCAATAAAAACATTTTAAAATATGCATTTCCTCACCTTGTATGGGAAAAAAAAAAAAGAAAAGGTTTTAAAAAAAGTTCTTCTAAATTTATCGAGCATCTTCCTTCAGTGGTTTTCTTTCAAACTTTAGCTTCAAAGTGCACGATTTCTTAATGCGTCAGTCACGTTTGTTTTAACTTTCTCACCTTAGGTAATAGATCTGCAACAGAAAAGTATATTTGCAGTAAAAAGTCAAGTGTGTGAGGGAACCTACTTAGAGATTTCTTTTTCCCAGAGTAAAGCATGATAGTATTTTCTCCTTAAAGAAAGTTTCTATTGACAATTAATACAGATTGCAAATTCAATCTTTTTATTACTGCACCATTACTAGAATGGTGACCTCTTGATGGCTTTTCATGAGTGCAGGAATGAGATAATTTCCTTTTTGAGTGTGCAAGACTGTGAATAGGGGATTTAAAAAAAAAGTATTGTAATTGATTGAAAAGCATGCATACTACCTGCTGCTGAGTTCATCTCTTGCTATTAGTCTTCTCCTAAAAATCTTTCCCTCTAAAGAATGAAGAAATTAAGATATTTTCCACAGAAATGTTTGAAAAGTAATGCCATTTCCTCTCTCTATTGCTGTAATATTAAATTGCTGCCATGGACCTGTATCAGTTTCACAAAGACAGTTTGACATAGCTGAGGCCAGCTTATTGCAAAAAGGAGCATGAAGCTGGCTACAATCAGATTTTAAAATTATTTATATTCACAAAAATACAGACACACATACTATTTAACCTATAAGGAAGATAGCTTTAATTAAGGACTGAATTTTTCAGCATTTTGACGTTTGAACTGTTAAGTAAAGGAAAGTTTGCCTTGACATAGAACATAATTTTTTGTGGTTGCAGGTGCAAATTTTTACTTTGTGCCACCTGAAATATTTGTTTTGGCCAGTTTTCTGATGCTCTCTTAGTTCTGTTTCAATCAAAGCAGCACTTATGGGAAGAAGACACTAAAAAGAATTTGAGTACAAGATACAGTTCTAATCTCTAAGGTTATTTATGCATTTTTAATCCTTTCTTTTAATAACTTGTTGTTAACTCAGTTCATGCTATTTCTGTCTTAATTAATGCAGAGAATTATTTACAGTGTCACTGATAACACCTGGTATCTATAAATCTATTAGTTATGCTAACATCTAATTACATAACCAAGTGAATATAGGTATGTCTGGAAAAGCATCACTAAGTAGTTTAGGTAAAAAAGGGAGCTTCTAAGTAAAAATACCTGTGGAACCTCTGTTCTGCTGCATCATTTCCCAGTGTGAGATATCATAAAGAATCTACAAGACAATATTACACACACACAGTTCTGCAGAGATCTTGAAAATATTTATTGGTTTGTTCTTAATAAACAGATAAAAATCCCCATCAGAAAATGATCTGATACCTGTCAGTTTTAATTATTCTGCACTTGCTAGAATCATCCTTAATAAAGTGCAGGACCATATTGCAAAAGTTAAATTTCATCAGCACAGTGCACGGCAAATACCTTCAATAAATGTGCTTACTGTGCTTTTAAAACAAATTAGAGTTCTGAGTCTTTCAGAACTTGCAAAACTTCAAATAGAAGTGTTGCCTATGAGAGTCATTATTAAAACACACTAATCCTTTTAATAAAAGCTATAAGAAAAAAAAAAGCCTATTTCCTTTTTTATTGCAGTAAAATAAGATCAGATCATAGCAGTTCAATTTAGCACTTCAGGTGCTTCATTTTTAAGCACCCTACATAATAACCTTTCAGGTCTGAAATCTAACAGGATTTCACATACATTGGATTGGCAAATCCCAATTAAAAAATCCCCTATATTTTTTCAGTATTGTAAGGTTTTCTTTGTAGGAAACATATGTAATGTCCCTTTCTAAAAAGATGGTTTTAAATAAATGTAAGTATTTTTCTTCAGATTGGCTCTGTTTGTACACTTAATACCTTTTCTTGATTCCAGCATCAATAAATAGAAAGCATAAACATTTACAGCTCTTGGCATGCATATAGTGAGAAATGCAGCTCATACTTTCATTTGTGATTATTTCTGCCAAATCTGTTTTTTAATAGATTTGAGGGTGCAAGATAATACAGTTACTTTAGTAAAGTGTGGCTATGGGGTTAGAATGACTTTGTAAATAGTAATGGAAAAATGCAGGAAAAATGAGTTAAGTAGCCAGAGCTCAGACAGATTGGTCCCAGTGTTTTACAGCCATCAACAGTGCTCTGCATTAGTGTCCTTGACATGAATTAGGATTTTCCTGCTATACTTTGTATTACATTAAAATGCACTACTCAAATTGCATTTTAACTGAATTATAAGAATGCAATGTGTACTTGGACTTGGGGTGCTTCAAGATGCTTCTTACAATTTGAAAGATTTGAAATTATTTCAGTGACATCACTGTTCTTTGGGTTTAAATTAGTGAAGACCACTGCCAATAGGAATTTTAAGACCATTAAGAACAGTACACTGTTTTCAGGACAATCATGTAACTTTAGTAGTTTTTGCCACAGGGACATCAGATATTTGTGCATTTTCAACACAGCTGAAGTGAGTCAGTAAAGCATAAGACCTGTACCTTCAACTTCCAAAAGCAGCTTTTCATGGAATATTCAATGCCAGCTACTTGCAAAGAAGAATTCTGAAGCGATTAACTGAGTGCAAAACCAAAATCCTTACACTGATCAAATGTTTCTGTGCCTGTAACCATCATCATTTTAATCCTTCAGCTTGACTTCCTTCTGGTTAGGGTGGACTGTCTTTTACAGGAAGATAAACATGAAGCGCAAACTGTTCACTAGAAATACAGAATAACCCCAAATCTATTCTGCCTGTACTATCACCCTCATCAGCATGGTGAGCCATTTTGTCAAAACCATTTGCTTGGAATCAATTTCCAAATATCCTGCAACAGAGTAATCAAGTTTTAGATAAAAGTGTTACAAAGAATTTCACTCTCTCACTTGAAACATCCTTAATAGCTTGTACTAATTAAGTCCAGAAAAATTTGTTCAAGCCCTTCACCACTACTGCTATGAAATCTTCTCAATATTTCAATGGAGAATCAGAATTTATTTTTTTGTAGGTTCCCAAAATCCTCCTTTCCTAGGCTACACTCCACAGTGGGAAAAATGCAGAAAAGAGCAAATACTTGAGGTAAAATATTAGCCATTAAAAGATTGTAAGAAACATTCAAGTAGAACAAGTGTTCTCCTTAGAAGTAAAAAGCAGAGTCTTGGGAAAGAGCAATATCTGGAAATTTCTGTCCTTGCCAGGGGCTCCTTCAGCCAGTCATATTTCACTTAGTAAATAGCAACCTTCAAGAAACAAAGTGAAATATTCTCCTGCAGCCAGAGTATCAGGAGAGTACATTGATTACAGATGTGTGATAATGTATTTCCTGCCAATGCAGAAGGCCACTACAGTTTTTACTAAAGTTTAAAAAAGTCCGGGGAAGGAGAAGGAGCCACAGAAGTGGCATTAGCAGCATTCATAATCCATTTTGCCATGGAAACTGCTGCACTGTGGAATCCCAGTCTGCTGTGAGCACAGGTTTCTAAGAAAAGCCAAGCAGACAGCTGTTGGAAGGCTAGCAGAGCAATTCATAATGCTGGTGATAGGAGGGTGATTAGCTCCCACATCCTCTTTCCTCTTTATCACTAAATCATGGCCCACTAGTAACATGTTGCTATTTTGTGATAAGTGATTACTGAAATTTTCTCACTGAAAACTCTGAGAGATTAGTCCAGAATGTGTAATAATAATAATAATAAAAAAGAGCACCATGCATCTTTTCAGTAATATCCCTTTCTTCAATAGCTTGTGTCACTTTGTTTACCTCCTGAAATGTATCCTTGAGATTTATACACTTAGCAAGTGGCAGCTGCCAAATCAGGGGAGATGTTTCCCACTAAAACTGTCACTGAATTAATGACAGTAAGTACCTTGGAAAATACAGATTCTCAAAAATAAGGTTATGTTTGTGCTTCCTGTGAATAGGAAGCAGTGTAATTACCCATCCTACAAGGAAGACTACAATAAAACACACCAAAGGCAGTGACTAGTTAAAATTAACTGATTCACCGAGTGAATCACAGAGCCTTCTTTTTATGACCCTGTTCTACAAAGTGATGTGCCTAAACTTCTGGTAATAAGCAAGCATGAAAGAGTCACATTACCTGAGATGCCACCCATTATAAGCCCATAAGCAAATAACCTTCCAATTCCATAAGTGTACAGAAATATATGGTACAGACAATTATTTGAGAGACACTACAGATAACAATATGTTGTACAAAAATTGTTTCAGCAAAAGGCTTCACATGCAAGAAGATAAAAGCTAAAGTCAGGATTCTGCTAGAAAAATATGACTACATATAAAACCAAGTAGTTGAAGTACATTTGTTTAATGAAAGAAAACACTGCTGAGAAGAAATGCTGAAATAAAGTTCAAGCGTGTTTATGAACAGAAAAGGTATATTTTTTCAGCTGTGCAAAACGTGATGATATACAGGGAAAGGGAGACATAGGGAAGTAACTCACAGCAATAATAGAACAGTTCTCAAACTGAGGCAGATTTGAGGGGAATGGATAAAAGATGCTCCTGTTGCTTTTATATAATCAGGAGGAGAGTTATTTTCTGTACAATATTGTGTGATTACAACATAATTTTGCTTTCAGCTCTCAGTATTTCACAGTGACAAGAAGTTCAGAGGGGGTGGTTTTGTTTGGTACATGAGCACTTGGTTATAGGTGAATACAAACAAATGCATCAAGACATGAACTTTTAACAGAGGTGTGAGCAAAATGGAAAAAAGAAGAATCATTAAAATGTCACTTTTACAGGAGAGGAGTTAAACTGAGATAGAAGGCTTAACCTGGACATCAAGGAAATCTTCCTTACTAATATCAAATATGAGAATGGTCATCCAGTGAAAATCCCAAAACCATAGATCCTTCTTATTTTGCAGTGCAGACTGTCCAAATATGTCTGAATGATTCTGCATGCAAAGGGAGTAAACAAAAGGTTTTCTGCTTGGTGGTGGTGGTGGGGTTTTTTTTGTTTGGTTTGGGGTTTTTTAAAACTCTTAGCATTAGTTATTCAAAGCCAAGCTTTGGCTGAACACTCACTATATGTCCCTCCATTTTTATATCAAGAATAGATGATTAGAGAAACAAATTATTTTGAAATACTGATTTATTATCTTTCATAGCTAATCCTAATACTTTCTTTCTTATTATTTCAGGGTGCAAGTTGAATTCTATATGAATGAAAACACATTTAAAGAGAGACTAAAGCTCTTCTTCATCAAAAACCAAAGATCAAGTAAGCATATTTGTGATACTTTAAGTAAAATGAAATTCAGTTGAAGGCAACAGTGAAGTTATTATTTATTTTCTTCTGAGTTGAAATATTTAAACTTGAAAACAATGTGCTTTTAGTGCAGGATCAAACAATTAGTGACATCACCAATTGTTAAATAAAATCATGATTTTATTTCTGTGTCGTGATCAAGTTGACAAATTTGCACAGATCTGGCAGCAATGCTCATTGACAAGTCGTGACCCTGTGACTAGGGAAGCAAAGACACTTAAGAGGGTAAAGGAAAAAAGCTGCAAAAGTTCCCAGCTTTTTGAAATGTTCTGCTTCATTAACTATTACTAAAATTTCAAACTTTATCTTCACTCAAAAAAAAAAAAAAATTGTAGAGGAGACTGCTGGGGATGTGGTACCTCAGAAATACAGTCCTTGTCATTAACCTACAGACTAATTTAGCTATATCTCCATTGACACATGTGCCTAAAGTCATAGGCTGTCATGGAAGGGAATAAGGTGGAGTAACTAAGACATTAATCTTTATTTATACATCCATGCACCTGGACCAAGGTGGTGGAAATGTGGAATATTATGCAATCTTGGTTAGAACAGTGGAGTTCATAGGTCAGAAGAGCAGTGACTGACCTCAGTTTTCTTTTGTGTAGCGGGACTGAAGTTACCTCATTTACCTCGCATATGTAAAGAACTAAAATTACCATAGCTTTATCTATAAAGCTTTTAGACTACAAAAAATACATTTTTTCCTTTGTGATACAGTCAAAATTGTTTCATGGCTTTGTGTTTGGAAAAAGAAAGAAAAGAGAAAAGAAAGAAGTTTTTTAATCTGAAATATCCAGACAAAGAAATGGGGAGACTAGATGAAGCTTTTAAAAATAAAACATACCAAAAAATCTTTTATCTGTAAGATCTCATAATAAATAAATAAATACTAGTTTTACTTCAGAGAACTAGGATGTTTTTATTGGCTTCTTTTTCTTTCCAAGGGTAGCAAGAAAAATATTCCCCAAAAAGGAAAGAAAAAAGAAAAAAATGCAGCAGGCTGTGAATGAGTGACATTTTCAGTATGGGCTGTAGAATTAATTGCTGGTTTTTTAGGTAGAGAGTCAGGTTTAACAAAGCTTCTGGAGGTTCATTCATGGGGAATGCCTTACTTACTACACTTACCTAGACACACATGGGAAATTCATCTTAATTCAGGTGCTAAATAGCATAGGAATGATGTGGATAGCCACCAGAGCACTGAATTAAACAAGAAAAATCCCCAAGCCAAAGCAGTCAGTATTAGTAAATTCAAACACATTAAAATACAGTATTAGTAAATTCAAACTCTCCTTCTGCTTATGCAGTTCTTGGTTCTTGTCCAAATACTCAGAACCAGAATCTTCCATAAGAAAGCCTCCAAAAAGCTGCTGCTGACACAAGAACCTGCCACGCAGTCAGGTGAACTCATTCAGTCCTCCACTGAAACTGGAGGAATCTCTTGCCCAGAGGTACCAAGGAGCTGATAAACAAAACCAGTAGATTTTAGTCAGTGTTCAGTGAGAGCATTGAAAACCTTTCGCATGTTAAAGATGGACTTGCTGTCATTGAGAAAATAATTGTCAGTAGGATGAGCAAATTTTTGGATGGTGTAACTAAATCAAACCTGTTCACCAAACAGTTTTTGGTACCACATGGTTTTGCCAACCAGAGCAGTAAGCTCCAGAATTTGTAAGAATTTTCTACAGAATGCTATCCTGATCTGAATCACATATGGGCTAGTAACTTGAAATATCAACTGTTTTATTAATTATTATCCTTGTTTAAACTGATAAACTGATAAAACAAGCCTTCATCTACGTCTCATGTCAATCTAGTTTTCACTCAATCTTCTGCAGCAAAATGTCTAATCAAATTCAAATGATGTAGGAAAAAATATCTTACAAAGGTGACACTCAGAACCCCCCCACCCAAAAAAAAAAAAAAAAGGAGAGAAAGAGAAAATTACAAGTTCATACAAGCGTGACTTGCTTGTACTTGCCAGGACCACGCACTGCATTCTCACGGCCAACAATAAGTCTAAAAGGGAAAAAATAAGTCAAGTTTCAAGTCAGTGAAGAGGGAATGAAGGATAACTATCACTTGGATGTGAATTATTAAGAGTATATTTTGTTCCAGCTCCTAAAGCCAGCTGCCACTGGAATGATTCTGCTGAAAACCAGCAATGTATTAGTGACTTATGAGAAAGGAATAATGGGAGGCGATTCTAAAATCCTCACCTGGTATCTGTCACTCTGTTTAGACCAACTCTCTAAATCTGACAATTAATCTACAAAAATAATTACAGGGAAAGCATCAAGGATTTATAATAAAAGTGAAAGTCTCACTCAGAAGCAGTAAAATATAATGTATCACTCTATACTTAAAAATGCCTGCAAAAAATAGCAGATACCTTTTTAAACTGAGAAGGAAATGTTACGATTTGACATAGTTATATTTAGTTCACAAAAAAAAAAAATAGATTTTGAAATGATATTATCAATTCTTCTTTTAAATAAGCCAGGAATATGTAACAACTTTGTTCCATAGACACAGTGAAATTGCATTCTCATTAAATGATACATAACTTCATAACAGTGCATGAGTGATGGAGCTGAATACAAGTTTCAGGCACCAATCATATTCAAAATACAGAGATATTCTGTGCAAATGACCCTGGTACTTGAGCAATCTGGCTCCGAATGGAGAAAAAGAAATTAAATCAAGCAGACCATGTTGATTTACTGACAGCATGTGAAATACAGAACAAAAATAGACAGGAAGCAAACAAATATGAAATGCTTTCTTTGTAACAGAATAATAATTGAAAACCTGATTTAAATGCCTTCTGTAGTGTTTGTCCCCCTCCTTCCCACATTTGAAATCCTGCATCTCCATGATAGTGGAACACACGCACTGCTTCCAACTCACAGGTGAATCCCCAGCTAGGAGACTGCAGAATCTTTCTCCAGAGAAAAAAAATGTATTTGTTAGGCCTGTGTTAATTATCCAAACTTTAGCAAGGGTGACTGCCTAGGTTACTGATGGCTGAGGCACACAGAGCAGGGAGAGGTGACCCAGGACAGACTTGAAGCCTGTTGTTCCGTATTTATCATTTTAATGACTGACCCAATCACCAACGATACAGAACCTGTACTTTGCTTTGCTCTATAAACACCCCCAGCCACGAAATGTGCTTTCTGTAGGTGCTGACTGGAACCTTTAGATGAAAGCATGTCTGCTTTGAAAACCCTGCCTCCCATTCTGTGGGAAGCAGCCATTCCTATGGAGATACCAGAGCCTGAGTTCCAGATCTATCTGAGCTAAGATTTGAGAGCTAAGGGTTTAGGGGGCAGCAGGCTGGAGCATCAGTCCCCTGTATTGATGTAGTTTTTAATCAGAAAAGAACCATTTTCTTTAATGGCATTTAAACCAACATATCATTTCAAAGGATGATTAGAAACCAGGCCATTATCAATGCAGAAAACAAGTGTTTCACACCAAGAATAACATTTACAGAGCTAAAAACCAGGAGAAAAACAACAGATTTCTGTACTTGCCTAAGAAAGTTAGACAACATAAAACTGGTAGGCTTTTTTTTGTTGGTTTAGGATTAAGTGGTTTTTTTTAAACATTATCTGCTTTTCTAGTTGAAATAGCCTTGTTGTTAGGGCAACCATTCATATTCCAGCAGACTTCAACAAAAGGGTTAGGACAAACAAGCAATGCATGTTTTCTTCAACAACATTTCCAAAAAGCTGCAGATGAGGATCATAGCACTGACCAAGTCAAATAATAGGATAACACCCTATTGTTTATCTATTTCCTTCCTTCCTTCCTTGCTTGCTTGCTTCCTTCCTTCCTTCCTCAATCCAGTCACTGCTTCACCCCCTTCACTCATGTTGGGAAATAAATAGTCTGTGGCTAATTACTCTTGACAGAGGAGCAGGAATCACTTGGTTAATGTTCTCAAACCCAACTGCCAGTAACAGCTGTGGGACTTCTCCCAGACCACAGGATTTTAATCCTTAGTTCCCCGAAACAAGATACTGTAATAGTCCATCCAGTTCTAATGTGATAACTGCAACTTCACAGTTAAAAGTGATAAGCAGTTTTATGTAATAAACTTTAAGATTTCTTTCAGAAATTGCATGGTAAAATTGAAGAACACATTTTCTATTTTTCTGTTTGTAGTAGGTGGAGTATTAATGGTAAAGGAAGTAATAGATATAAAAACCTATTTATCAGTTTTATCTGTAGGGTGCTGATTTTGAACTTTGGACTGAGTAGAGTTAAAAATAAAAAGTAATATTAGTATAAGATGAGTGTGATTCTCTCCTTAGAAGGGAATATATGCACACAGCTTTGGGTATGCATTATGAAGCTGTAGTTCTTAAAACATAGAAATAATTACATCGAGTTCAGCAAACCTGCTGAAGTATTTGCAACACAACAATAAACCACAATGTCTTTGCTGTGAGCAGGGCAAGGGAGCTCACATCTGGGTAAGACTCAGTCAGAATATTCTGCTTTGGACAGAAGGGCTCAGCCATGCACAACTGGACTCTCAGTTTGCAAGACTAAAAATAATTAATGCTAAAGTGACCTCCAGTCACTGAACATTAGTCAATGAACAGTTTTAACTTAATTAGTAAATAAAAGCTTACATCTAAGAGTCAGATGCAAATATCCACACTAGCAAAAAAGTCTGCTGAATTTTATAGCAGTACTGAAAGTTTAAACCTTAATCCTCTAATGACTGCAAAATCACATAGCAAAGTTCCACTGTAGTAGATAATGTGTCCAGTTGGCAATGAAATAAATTGCCCATGTGATAGAAGTAAGTGTCCATGTGGATCCCTTTGAAGGAATCCTGCCTTTGTGCATTGAACCTGTGTTTGTGGGAAATAGTGTAATATTTTGTGATACTCTTTCTGGTTTACCCATTCAGCTAGAACATTTCAATATTCACATGGTCTGTAGAACAAGTTGTTGATTCAGTTCAGTTGTGCATTTGGCATGACTTTTAGATGTCCTGATTCTTGAATGCACAGTTATTCGACTTCCACATTAAATAACTCCAGTTTAATATTTTATAAGTTGGGATAGAGTTAATATATTCTGTATGTGAAGCTACTGCATGAAGACTTTTTTAGATATTAATATTTAAATACTGGTTGTTTTGCCCTGCCTATGGTTGAAAGTGTGTCTTCTTCATGTTTCTGTATCTTGTATCTCAAAAAGCATTGCGTAGTTTTTTACTACAGGAGTATTTGAATTCCTTTTAGTTTTACCTTAAAGGTGGGTGAAGCTAAAAACTCCTGAACTTATTTCAGTATTTTCTCTTCTTTTCAACCTAGGTCTGAGAATACGGTTATTCAATTTCTCTCTCAAGCTACTAAGCTGTCTCCTGTACATAGTTCGTGTGCTCCTGGATGATCCTGCACAAGGACTTGGATGGTAATGTTTGGGTTTTTTTCTCATTTCTGCTCTCAAAGCATTATTTAAGTTGCAAGAAATAAATTACTGAATACCTGTTTGGCATTCTTTCAACAAGAATTTGTTTTTATGTCTCACAGATATAGAATTATAAAGCTGGTCTTAAATTGTGAGTGGAAATAAGAACTAAAATAACAGTATTATTTTTTCCCTTTACCACTAAAATAATCCTGGATCTCTCCTTAGATACAGGGCATCAGATGCAATTGTGCAAACATGTATTTTAGATGTATTATTACATAACATTTCTGTGTAAAGTTGCAAATGTCTTATTTCCAGTTTATGTAACAATTCTTTTAGGATTTTACTTGAATAGTTTTACTTAAAGTCGCAGATCCCAGAAATGGACAGATAAATACATGAAACTGAGCTTTCATGCAGATGATATTGATGATCATTTTCTAGCCTTCTGCTTTCTCTAAACACTTCAGAAAAGTGAGACCAAAAGTACATTCTGTACCCACAATGATTTATGGATACAATGTCTGATTTTGCACACCAAGATCTGTCAGTATGGTATTCTATGGGACTTTTTTTTAATGTGTTATACAGTTAATCACCAAATGTAGAAGAAATGATAATTTATTTAATCCTGTACTTCTGTTGTATTTGTATCCTGGATATATTGAATCTCCTCAATTTTTAATGCTAATAACCATCACATTTTTTTAACTGACTTCCTTTTACTTATTCTTTTGTCCTTAAATGCTGAAAAAAACCCAAAGCACATAAGAAAATACTAAGCTTGAGCTGATAAAACCAGCAGTCTTCACACAAAGTTAGGCAAGGGACAGAGTTTGATTTCTAATTTTCATATTTGAATATCAGTTACTGGAATGCATTCTTAAGGATGTGGTGATATGAAAGGAAAAGTAATTTCTAGGTACTGTGGCACAGCCCCATGAAAGAAACTACTCAGCATGCTGAAAGCATGGCCACAGAAAATGTTTTCACCTGGTTGGTTTTAAAGTGACAAATCTGTGAGGAATTTTTGTCATGGGATTCATTTCCTGTCTTTCAGAAATGCCTGCACAAGTTGGTGTCTTTCATTCAGGCACAGCGGGTGTACAGGAATGAGCTTAAGATATAAAGCATCCTTATTAATGGGTACAGTTTAGCACTGTCCCACTCATAGCTGGTGAAAATACAGTTGTTGCCAATGTGGGCTGCAGATCCCTTTATTTTCTGCTGACCTTGCTTGCCAAGGATGAGCAAGGCTATTTTTCATCATTTACAGATTACGTATTCCCACATCCTTACATGACCATTTGAAAGGAAGATTTGTGCCAGCAATTAAAGGCAAGATAACATCACATGTATAATAGCCAATATTTTTACTTAGGTATCACCAGTTTTGTATTTGAAATACTGCTGCATGAATCTCCAGCCCTCTTTACATCATCAAAAGAGGTTATCAAGTGTAGTTTGCTGCAGTCTTTCCTGCTGTGAGCATGGTCTTTCTATCACAGACTATCCATGGGATAGGATTTCTAGGCTCTCTTGATCTTCAGTATATATTGTGTACAATATATACTGAAGATATATATTGTATATAGTACAATAGTATTGTACAGTAGTACAAGTATATATTGTATATGTACTGAAGATATATATTATATAAGTTCAGCTTTACAAACTATCATTTCAGTTGTCTTGTTTTGAAATTCTAAAAGAAATTTCTGAGAAATGTAAGCTGGAATGCTCCATAGTCCTTTATCTACAGATAGGGAACACATACAGCAGGACTTTCTAGGAGCTGCTTTAAAAATGTCTGTATTGGTTGCCTTGGGCTTCAAATTATTGGATGCATTTCATAGACCACTTAATGGTGTAATTAATATCCCTTTCCTCCCATGTGTTTTTATGACTGTGTTCCCATATACATTTGCTAATGGAAATGGACTTTGCACGGATGGTACGGCAACCACCAGTAAGGAATTAAGCCGGAGTTGTTCCAATCAAAACTACACACCTGGAACAATTGACTGGTGAGTTCCTAATTTAAAACAGCAAACCAAAAGTCCACAGAACGGTGGGAAGGGGAGGAACACAGGAAGACAAATCCATTTCTATCTGGAATAGTGGCATTTTAACGTATAGTGGGGATGTTTCCAAAAATCTCTAGCCATTACTTACATTTCTGAATGTTCAAACTGCATTTAATATTTTGATTGTTTCTCTTTCTTGCAAAGTGAACTGCTGGACTGAATGCTGGAGTGAGATCTGGGTTCCATCAATGCTGACACCTTGCAGAAATGAAAATGAAATGTTTTTTTTAATTTAAAAAAACAATTTTGAGTAGCAGTAAATGATTGACAGGAAATTATTTTGCCATTGAGTGTGTCCCATTCCAGTGGTGCTGTATCAAGTGCCTATTAGCACTGATAGGATTTTTCTAAGATATGACAGCCCCTAAGATTTGAATACCATTTATATCATTATACTGATAGCAAAATGGTCACAAAAAAGGATTGTCAGTTGCCCACAGGAACCTAATGATTTGCTCTGGATTAGAAAAACAAGACATGTCAATACTCAGTAGATAACTACTGATTTAAAGTTTTTATTACTGAGAATTTTCTTTTTCAGTAATTTCTCTTAATTTCCATTCACATGTACAACACTTTTTTTTGTCTGAAACACCAGAGTATGATTAATTTCATATTTATTTTCTTACTATAATGAACAGGTCTCCCATTATTTGGGTGAATAGAAGCTTACCTTTATGGGGATTACAGGTAATACGTAAACGACCAATTCAATTATTGCCATTTATCAACTGCAGATGATATTGATTTACAGAAGTGTAGCAGTGTTAAAGAATACTTGGAAATCTTGATAGCAGCAAGGAAATCTCCTTGAACACCAAGTACAGCAAAAGCATAAAGATCATCTGGTCTGAACTGATTCTCTCTGTGAAATGTGTTTTTTTACTAAGAAAAAACTCTGCTGACACTGCCAGAATGGTTATACCACTATATTCTCTCACCATGATTGCTGCAATGCCAATAAAATGATTGTACCTCTGTGTAATACACAATTTTCCAAGGGAAGAAACCCTTGATGAAAATACCTTTAGAATATGCACAGTTTGAATAATTTTTGACCTAGCAGTCAGATTATTAAATTTAAGTAAAAAATACTGAGATTTTTATTTGCTTATGGATACAGTCCTTTTCTAACACATTTATTTGATAAGGCAGGAATTTATTTGGAAACAAAGCCTGAGTTTATCTAAGTCAGTAGTAATTACTTGGAGAAATGGATATATTTTGATTGCCTATTTTAATGATTTTGCATATTTTAATAATATCCCAATTCATAGAATCTTTTTAAATTCTAGATTGTGCACTCTTTGGAGTTTTAAGTAGTAGGGAGCATTGACTTAAATTAGAAATCCCGAGGCTTGACTGTAGGCTCCAGCCTGATAGAATCCATCTTGATGGAATATACCCACAATACAACATTAAAATACAAATATTTTCTAGGCAAAGGACTTAAGTAAGTTTTATAATTATTTAATGTCTATAAAGATTTAAGTATTTTGTTTTACTATTTTGATATCTGACTGTTTAAATATTTTTAAAGTATTTAATACATGCACTAACTAAATTTAGTCTAAGGATGGGAAATTGAGCTCAGCTAGATTTAAATCTTAAAATTATTCATCTTTACCATTTTTTTGCTGCTTTCAACTTTCTGAATTATACACAGTAAGAAAAACATTTGCTTTTCCACATATTCATAACATCTTCACAAGAAAGTAAAGAGCAGACTGGCTTTCCTTATTTACAGCTTCTTTCTTCTCTCTCTGTCATGTGGAAAGATTTTGGTGCTGTTGAGGAGTAAATGAAACTCAGAAAAATAACAATAAGCTTCAAGCAAAATGCTCTTAGCTGAGAGGGTTTCAGAGGATTCATGGAAAAGCTGTTTTATATAATCACTTATTTTCATTGTAATGTTAATATCTATTCTCTAGAAGCTGGTATTAATACACGTATTTTTTCACTTCACTTAAGGTGTCTGTGGCTGTAATAAGTCTCTTTGAAACTCTGTTGCTAAGTTATCTAAGCTACAAGGTAAGTACTCTGTCACTTTTAGGTAGACTTCATTATGTAAAATAACTGAGTTAAATGTTTCAGTATAAAGTTTATGTGTCTGTGCCCACACTGGGGTACCAACAGGGAGTTGAGAAAAGCACACTTTTAGAGGATGGTGTATTATCACACAGGAAACTCCTTGTTTCCCAAATTTATGAGCAATCTCTCAATACCTAAAGAGTGGCAAGCCCAGCAATTAAATGCACATTATTTTCCATTGTGCACTGGCACGCTGTAATTTGAAAACACATTCTCAAAAGTGACCTTGATTTTTTGATATTGATTTTTCAGTTGCACAGTTTTATCTGTCTGTCCGTAATGTATTGGACACAATTGTCATCGATGTCAAAGCTGTATATGTACTCTATACATATAATTCAAGTTTTAGCCCTCTAAAACTGTGCACCAAAAAACTAGGCCAAGACAGGACTTAAAAAAAAAAAAAAAAAGATATACATACTTGTGTTATCCATCTGTGGGATGCTATTGCAATATCTTTTCAAAATGTCTTGAAATCCTTTGATGGGAATACAATGTATTTTTGTATTTGCGTTCTCTTTAAAAAGTTACATTTTTCTAATGTAATTATTCATTTTTCTTCATTACATTTTGTTCTGCTCTGTCTCTGCATTTTTAGTATCTTGAGGAGAAAAATACTAAAATAATTTAAAATCTTTTATCAAGGAAAATATGAAAAGATTTGGGTTCTAAAGCTGGAAATATCTCTGGGGATAATTTTTTTTTTTTGTATTATATTTTGTGTTGCTGATATTCAGTAGCTATCAGATCCCCTACTGAATTTAGAGACTTTTTTTTCAGCGTGCTTGTTGACTGATTATGGCATAAATGTTTTTCTTAGTGCCCAGTAATGCTAAGAGGCTTGCAGTTGTCTGCTGTCTAAAAATTATTCTTCTTAATCCTTGGAGAATATATTATTTATGGGATGGGGGTTACAAGTGCAAATCAGTTATAGGCAGAAATAGTCCAAAATTTATATCCTGGTGGCAGAACAGGAAAGGGCAATCACAGTTTGTGCTGTTCCCGAGTTTATTGGGCAGCATTTGATCCCCATCCATTCTGCTTGTGATTTGCATCAATTTCAGTGGGTACAAAAGATGAATTCTTGGCAAGTCAGCTTCCATGAGAATTTATTCATTAGTGTGTGATGGATACAAAGCTCCACTACCCTGATTTGCTGCGTGCACCTGCCACAGAAGTTGAAACAATTTTGTGATTCCACTCTCCATAAGGGAAAGAACTGAAGGGCTAATCCAAGGAACAGCAAGAGTAGTGAAATGTGGTTTGGGAATCTACTTGATGCAAACTCCTCTTCCCTCTGGTCCTGTTTTTCTAGTTTCACACCAGTCTCTCAAAGCTAAGAAGGGTGTTATTTCACCCACTGTAAGGCTTTTCTGCACAGCCAAGGTGACCAAATATATCTTGGTTCATGTAAATCTGTGACAGATTAATTATTTTACAGGAACATTTTCAAAACTTTCACAATTTAGGTAACTAATTTTTACAAGTAAGAGAATTAGTGAGGAAGAAAACAAGAAAAAGATGATTGTGTTTGCATTGGAGTGCACATTACTAGGATTTCACAAATAACCTGTAAAATGAATAAAGCAGTCATTTGAGAGAATACTCCTAGAGATTGACCTTTCTGATACCTGCTTGATGGCGTATGAGAAATGGTTGAACATGCACAATAGTGAGGGCATAGTGGCATATCGTGCTACTATGATACAGTGAATTTGCATTTTTTGTAGCTTTTAAATGAAGGGGAATGCAAAGGATGTAGCACTGTGTTGTGATGCTGATCACTTGGATCAAGACATGCAAGATTTACAGTCTGCATTCTCACAGCCTAAAGTATGACATGAGGGTTTGTCCTTGGCCAGAATTCTGAAAGATGTCTACGTCAGAAGTCTCAGTTGTCAAAACTTGTCCCAGACATCTGGCAATCCTGCATATCCCTGGTGCACAGGCACTCTCACTGCTTTGAGCAGCACCATCCATTCTCACTGCAAAAGGCAGTTTTGCAGAACTCATGATGCATTTCCATGTGGAAGCCAGAATCCTACAGCTGCACACATCCCTAATTACCTGGAGCCCGTCCATACGGGCATTTTGCCTGCACAAGTAAATTATGTGACATTTCTTCTCTATAATGCGGAGGAGAAAACTCCTAAAATTGAAAATGAAATCACAAAATGGTTCAGTTTGAAAAATCAGCTTTGATTTTGATTTTATTCTTCATACAAAACCCTCTCAGTTTACAGCCTCATAATCTCCCTGGTACATCTGACTCCTACCAGCTGCAGTTCTGTGGAAGACAGTGATCCCTGCCCCTTAGGTATAGTGGCTTCCAGATGTGAAGAGTTAAAAATGGAAAGAGAATTTTATGTGCTATGGAGTTTGTATTTAATTTTCAGTGGCTGTATCAGGTGGTTGTTTTTTCAGGGAAGATGAATATGTCATTGCAACTGAAAATACAATGCTCTACTGCAGACTCTTGCAGTACTGTCATGGGATGTGCCACACTGTTATTGCATTACCTGTGATGGAGTCCTGATACATGGCATTAGTAAAGCTGTAACTCATGAAGTTCAACTACCTTCCCTTTTAAATATATGGATTTTCATCTCAACATTTAATCATTCACAGCCACTGCACAGATTTGGAACAAAAAGTAGAATTATCCCCATCCTGTAGCTAGCATTAAGCAAATTAAAAGATCGATACCACTTCATTGAAATATCTGGGAAGACCTCTCATTTCATGTAAGCAAGATCAAGTTCCAAAAAGCCCTGAAATGTTCTGAAGTGCTGGGGGCAGAAAGAGAGAACTTGATATTGTAGTCCTAATTCAAATATGAAACACTCGATGTCTTCCTTACTTTCCTCTCCAAAACAGCTGGGAAAGAAAAAATGCAAAGTAAAGATAAAAGATAAATGCAAAGGATGGAAGGAAGGAAATTTAAAAGTATATATTTTTTAATTGGAAAGTACATTATGATAAACTGCAGGAAAAAGGATCCAGAGTGCTCTATATTCTATATTCACATTTGTCATATGTGTTTAAATCTGAGATGAATGATCTTCCTGAATTTCAGGTATGGGAGAGACTCCCTATGCTCCATTGGGATATCACATGTATTTGTCATCAGAGCTATTTGTAACTATTTGACTGTGACATTGTGGTTTTTTTTTTCCTTTCCTTTGAAGGGAAATATCTGGGAACAAATTCTGAGAATACCCTTTCTCCTGGAAATAATTAATGCTGTCCCCTTCATCATCACGGTAAACATATTTGAATTAATACATTTGCACATTGCACTTTTATAGCTGCACAAATACTTTTCTAATTTTTTAAAAGTAAATGTTATTTTTGTATGGATGATGAGTTTGTGCCTATGGGAACAGAAATTTGTCAACAATAAGAAGATAGTTTGCTACCAGAGCAAAGTAATATGGATAACTTTCTACTTCCTCTTCCATGGGCACAAAAAAACCCAAAACCCTCTAACTCCAACTACAGCACAATCAAGAAAATAAACCAGCTGGTTATAAAAATGTAAAAATCACTCATGTCTGCAGTGAAAACTGACTGTGTTCCTACTTCATCTAATTATCTTGCATGTGGTTAATCACAAAGGAAGACAAAAATGTTATTTAAAGCCAAATCTCACGCTAGAAACACATTAATAGTATTTTTCCCAAGCGTTTCATTGCTGCTTAAATAGAAAAGCTGTATTCCTCATCAGAAAAGCTTCTAATGAATTTGTTAATTTTTCTTTCAGATTTTCTGGCCAGTCCTAAGAAACCTGTTTATTCCTGTATTTTTAAATTGCTGGCTGGCAAAGCATGCTTTAGAAAATATGATTGTAAGTATGCAAGGGAAATAAATATTCTAGAGTTGTATTTTTTTAGTATATTGTCTTCAGTGGGATTTTGGCAGAACAGTCCAACCCTAATAGGAAGCTAACCAGATCTGTATTTAGGATATACAAATGGTCAAGCATTACTAAACTGCTTTCTGCATCAAAATTAGAAAAAAGTAAGTCATGAAATCTCAATGAGTAGAAATTGTTACTGTGCCAATAAAGGAAATGGCAGTGGATAGTTCTTTTGCTACTCTGCCATTCATACACAATTGCAGGGAACTCAACTGTTAGGCCTTAATTGGGCCTTGCAGCCTGTAATTTGTAAGCTAGACATGAGCAGACCTCAAGGCAGCTTGCAATGGGATCAGAATTGTGCTGGGATGAACAAAGAACTGCTTAAATAATCACAGAATCACAGCTGGCTCTTCTGCACCCTTCTATATTATCAGCAAACTCTTAAGTGCATTTGAGTGACTGCATTTCTATCAGGGCACTGTATAGTTCCTCTACAGAATCAGATTCTGGCTTATTGGTTCAAACCCCAAAATAACACCTATTTTCCATTAATACAGAATGATCTTCACCGAGCCATCCAACGCACACAGTCTGCAATGTTTAACCAAGTCCTCATTTTAATATCTACCTTATTATGTCTCATCTTCACTTGGTAAGTGGCCAGATCCCCTCTGTTTTCATTATATATACTGGCTTTTCTTTCTCTCCTATGTGGTGGTAAGACAGGCCTGGTAAAAATCATGCACTGAAAAAAGGGTAAATCACTTCAGTGAGAGTGTTGACTAGCACCTGTACTGCAGGGGTCTGGATGCACTGGGTTTGGGAACATGCATGGGAAAGGGAATCCTGCTCACTCTAGGGAAGGAAATACAGATGATGCAAAACCACAGGATAAAGTAGGGGAAAATTTATGTGTACCAAGAGTACAATCTCAGCAGAGAAGTCACTCAGCTGTGAAGAATACCAAAAGAAGTATATTGACCCACACCAAGGGCACCTCCCTCTGACTGCTGGGACAGAGAAGAATGTACAATACCTCAGCCTTAAATCTTTGACCAAGTCAGGTTCCCCTAAGGATCACAGGGGATAGCTGTTAATAATCCAGATTACAGACAGTGTAGAATTTATTAATCTGGAGTACTCGAAGTATTGGATGATAGGTTCAAACAACCAAAATGTGTTCCTCTGTAGAATGTTTTGCTTCAAGACCTGAAAAACTTAAATTTACATCCACGGGAAACACCACTCGCTTGCCCCATGTTTATGTTGTGCCAGAGGGATATGGTGTTAGCCAGGGCTGGAGGCAGATAAAGGAGAATACATGATCAGTCTGGCTGTACAGGAGCTCTTGTAGCTGACTTAACATTCTCTCATCAGCAGTGCCTGAGAATTGATAATCATACTCAGGGGGAATACAGGATGGTGTACAAGAGGACAGTAAAGAGAGAAGATGATTCTGTGTGGACAGGCTAAATCACCTGTATTTGTTTTGCCAGACAAGATGCCTTTAGGTCAGCACATTGATAAAGTTTGGTGTGTCAGTTTGGAGACAGTGATTAGATTTTCTCTTACTTTATTTCTTTAGCTTGCCTGTCTGATGGTCACTATTATGTGCTGCCTAACCCTTCTGGTAATAAGGGTAACACAGCACATGGCTTTTTAGAAGAGGAGTTTGCTCTGGCCAGTGGCTAAATAAAGGGTCCAATTTTACCCTTTGTCTCAGGGCCACACACCTGCACAATGACAAATGCTGCCTGTTCTAGACAGTAATGAATTTTTGTGCTATTAAATCTCCTACTGAACATTATGTAATTTTATATGAATAAGGACATTTTTAATTTTGCTTTTTTTACAATACAAGGTGCTTTTGAGTAAATATTCCTCCACCTGTTTTTATTTACCTACTTCAATATTTTACTGAAATGCTGCACAAATTATGTGTCCTGCTCACCAGCCGGCACTGTAATACCTGACAGTAAAACATGTAGGAAGTGGCAAGCTCACCCGTAATTATGGCTGGGCTCAACAGCTGCAGGTACTACTTCATTATAGTTCATTATTTACTGACCTAGAACTGACCCTGCTAGCTTGAAAATAAGCTAAGTAAGATGAAGACACTCAGAACTGCAGTAACTAAGGAAATGAAGCCCTTTTGGAATGATTGGGAATAGCAGTTCAAACATCTGCAGCTTCTCTGAGACTGTGTTCAAGTGATTGTTACTCTTGTTTGTATGAACACACATAATGGCATTTTTACACATTCTTTCTTTATACTACTGATTATGTACTTAAAATACCTCCCAAAAATCTCTGTAAACAGTCCAAATCAATTTACTTAGTGTCTTTGCTTATGTTACATCTATGGTGAATTGGAGAGAGCCTTTAATTTTGAGAGACATCATTTAGAACTTATATGAGTTTCTTCCTGCTGCAAGACGACCAAAGTCCCTTGCTGGAATCTGTCCACTTAAGGATGTCTTTCACTAGACTGATCTTTCATGTTTTCTGCAAAGGCAGTCAGCACCCAGGTCTATTACCCCAAACACATTTGGGAGCCAGCACTTGATTTATCCATACCTTAATGGAGCACAACACACAAAACTTTTCAGCTATCACCAGTCTGTTTTCATGAGCATGTTTTGGTTCCATTTTAGCATGCCCTGGTCCATGTAGCACTGTGCCTTCAGTAAAGCACAATTCCTAAGCCTGAATTAGTAGTTTGAGTAGAGTGCCTATAGTTTTAGAGCACTTTCCCCTTAGAGGCTGGGGGACATGCTCAGGGTGTGCTTTTGGCACCACTCACACCTGCCCTCACTGAGCCTCCCTGCTCTCACTCAGGCATTGTGAGGATTGAAACCCCACAGCCCCCTCAGCTCCTGCTTGCCAGGCTTGTGCCATCTGCTGCAAGAGCAACATCAGCACTTGTGAAGCCAATAGAGCCTTAAAACACAGGGGTTTCTGTTCAAAGCCACCCTTTTTGTTGGGCATATAGACAGAGGTGGAATGGAGCTTTTTATGGGAATGACATGATTTTATAAAAAGTCCAAGATGGTATGAAGCCCAGAAGGATTTCTCATTGACTTTGTTTCTGTCTGCATATAATACGTATTTGCAAAACAACTTTACCATAACTAGCAGGAAATCCACAGAAAATTAATTACATTTCACCTTGTGCATCATCCTTAAATCCATCCCATACATCTCCACATCAGAATCTTATAAGTGGTGGTTACACATTCCAGCTTATGCCTTATAACTTAGGTGGGAGCTTTCCAATGAAATTTTAAAAAATTAATTATCTAAGGTTACAAGCGCTTGGCCAATCTCACAGTTTTTAGATGCTGTTATTCAGGCTGTCCTTTGCACTCAGAATATAGTTGAAATAAAGCTCCTTCTGTGTTTTTGTATACACTTGACAATTTTCAGTGTTATTACAGAACAAACAGTAATCACAACAAAATTTATGCTCCACTCCACTCTTTGATCTTTGGTGAGAATTGTTTATGGGTCTGGGGGTGGAACTCATTTGCAGGTCAGTAAATCTATAAGACCAATTCCACATATCTGTAGTTTATAGATTACATACAAGGATTTTTTTTTCCTCTTTTTTTTCTGACTTCAAAGACAGATTAGGCTGTCCAATGATTTTTCTTTCTTTAAACATCTCAGTGGCCTTGTAACCAGAGCAATTTTACATCTACTAAAACATGTGTGCTCCAATGTGACAGACTGTTCAGATGTTACTACTGAGAGAGCTCTAGTGAGAGTTACAGACCCAGTCATAGTATGTGTTGTGTCATTAAGCTAATGGGTGTTTGTACTTGTTTGTCAGATGGAATACTAATTATTACTGTAAACTGTACAAGAGAACAAATAACAGTGAATGAGTATTCCAGGCATCTTTCTGTGACACAGTGAATCATCTATTAAAACTTATTTTGAATTTTAAAGCAGTGTTAGTCATGTATCACCAGTGGAGAGTGATTAGCTTGTGAAGGAGGTGGCTACGAATTGTTTGAGATGGACAGCTATTTTTTTCATACTTAAACCTGCCCAAACTTTGCTTATGCTTTCATGGAAAGCTCACTGAGGTCAATCTTTACATTTTTTTACACTTCAATGCTTTCAGCATCAGAAAATAAGGATGTTTCTACATAGGAACTTACAGAATACTCACAGAATGCCAGTTCTGTAGCCTCAATGGCAATTACCCACTCACAGTTCTCATCCAGAGGAAGCAGTAGGAGTAAGTTGCCTGAAAAGATGAAGACAAATCCAGACAATGATCTAGTCCAAACAAGACAAACCAAGACCTTATGATTTGGAACAATATGCCAAAGAAAAAAAGCCCACCTAACCAAGAAAGGATTAACCACAGAAAATTTTAGAGAGGAAAAGGCATCTCAGCACTCCCATTCCCTTTATTATCAATAAGTAGATACAAACATCTAAGAAGGTGATCCGAAGGGAACTAAATCACCACATGGAGGTCTCGACTTCTCTACCTTTCTGTGTTGATTTTGACAGGAGCCAACAATGGCAGTTATCCAAGAGAGATGCCTAGCCTTAAGTAGGATGACAAGTGTTGGTGGATTATGCAATGTAAAATAAAATGTGGATTTTTGGCTCTGCAGTTCTTTCTGTGATGTTATGTTTTGTCAGTGTTTAGGACCAGTCTCAGTTGAATTTAGAGAGGTTTTCTGCATTCCAGGACAGCACAAGATAAGACTGTGCTTCTGTCTTTTAGAATCCAATGATTCTAAAGTGGTAAAGCACGTAAAGTTTCAGGAGCTAACAGAGTAAGCAAGAGCTGCAGAATTTAAGTCTCAGAATATTATATGACATTAATTGAAAGTCCTAAGTAACTGTAAATAATACAAAATAAATTATTCAGCTATTACAAGAATCCCACAAAGCACTGAAGTAATAGCAGTGGTACTTTTCTTTCTCTGAGACAAAGCAGATCTATCAGGAACCCACTTGTTTCAAACACAGGATCTCTGTTTTGTGTTATGAAGTATTCCTGTGCAGTGCTCTCCAAACACCAGCAGGTAGGTCTAGAAGTAGGCCAGTAGCACATGCAGTACCTTCCACAGCCATTGTACCAACTCCCAGCCTCCCCTTGCCCTGCTCCTCAATCGCTGGAACCAGGGCAGCAGGGATGGGTGGTTTTTCTGTGTACAGTGAAAATTGAAGTCAAGTTCAGACACTGCCTTAACACTTCCATAGGCGATGGGACAGTGAATAGGCTGTGCAGCTCCTGGGAGGTCAACAGCAAAACATCTCCTCAAATATCCTCCTGCTACTTGTGAGCAAATAATCTATAAATTCTGTTAGAGTTTATGTGAAATACTGCCTTCTGGGAAAAAGCATGTGCATGAACACAAGGCCAACATTCTTGTTAACTTTGGTAGGAGAAACATATTGAATACAGGGTTTATCTTTTTTAGGTACAGAAATTTCTAAGGTGGCTTAGCTGCAATCTGCTTTTTAAGTAGCATGTGAAAACAGTGTTGCTACAAATGGTTGCTAATCTAGATTTTTTAAATGGAACAAATTCAGATCAAACTCTTAGAGTTTCTTTTGGAATACAAATTTATGGGAAAGCCACACTTCCTTCACCTTTGCTAGCACTGGGATCCATTTGCTTACATGCCTATGATGAGTACTTAAATGGCCAAAGCTTTTCAAAAGGCAAGCAAGTGTAATGAAAATTACCATGAAAAATTGTAATAAAACTCACAGTTGTTTCTTTGATTAATGCCTTTTCATATTTTTATATAACTATTTTATTGTGACAGCACAGAAATATTACCATATACAATTTTCTTTCTTTGTTGATAGCTGGGTATTTGTAATAATACACTTTAAAAACATTTTTGCGTATTTAAGTTCAAGAGTTCTGATCTGAAAAAAGCATATGGGGGATTAGTGCTGTTGAAGAGTGTTGCTTAAAGATTGTAGAATAAGTATGTGTGCTGGTTAGTTGTTTGTGAAAGGCAGATCAGAAATCATGTGTATTACAGGGTGAGCAGAAGTATTGAAGCTCAATCAGAAGTCTTTTTGGCTACCCATCAAAGACAGTTTCTATGGAAACCTAGATAATTATACAGTGATTTTCATGCTTTTTAGTTATTAATTTGGTAGTGACATAATATTTCCTTTGTTAATCTTTTTAGATGTTTCTACAAAGTTATTTCTAGAATAATTAGGTCAGCATCTTTCCCATGGCTCATGCAGGGAATTCTCTGTGCTACTGATGTAATGGAATATTTAAAACTAGACACAGACACAAGTGAAACAAATAACAATTTGAATAGTCTATTTACTGCAGTCTGTGGAAAAAAGTCATAAAGGTTAGAAGGTTCAATCTAAATTATCTTCTCAGAATGTTCATTTGTAGTCATCTTGTTTGCTTAAAATAAAAAATAATCAAACTAAATGATAGCTCAGAAAGCTGCTTTTACAAAGCCTCTCCAAAATGGAGTGTCAACAACATTATTTATAAGCAAATTCTCCTATGTGGAATATATATAGAAATATTAAATTAAGCAAATAAACTATGATTGAGAGATTTCTGTTCTTTTGTTTCACCCTGGAAAATGAGTCAGCTTCATGTACTTGTGATCTTTTCAAGTTACAAACTTTTCTAATTTTCTAGCAAAGGTTGTAGATCATTTATTAATCTGAAAATCACTAGTTCAAAACTGAATATAGATAAAGGTAGGCAAAGCTAAATTTGTATAAATTTGAAAGACAAAATTAATTTAAACACTTTTTTGTTCTCTGTTGTTGCACACAGTATTTCAGTGCAATAAGGTGTGTACCTCTACATTATAGGTCAGGCAAACCATCCTTTGACAATTAATGTAGTTGCAATTTCACAGTCTAGTAGTGTATTCTGTAAATCAATATTTTAAATTGACACTAGGAAGGATTTTCAGCCTGCCTTGCAAGGCCATATCTCTTGGTGAGAGTTAGACACTGAAGTACTTGCTTACCATTCTGAAAGTTCCAGCCCCCATCCTCTGAAGCATTTTTATCTTTCTCTTCTAATAATTTTTTAATGCCATGTGAAGGTACTGAAACTTCAGTAATCAGAATATGCATATTTAAGGAGAGCGCAAATCATATATTCGAAACCAAACTCCTGCCCAAGAAGGAGTTAAAAAGTCACTCAGGTTCTTTCCCAATATTTTCCCCAATAACTTCCATGGGATGTAAAAATTTCTCTCAAATACCAAGTGCTGCTAATATTTACATCAATAATCTTGACAAGTTTCCATTAAAGATGCATTGAGAATATTAGGGAGGCACAATATTTTGGAAAACATTATGCACTCTGAATATGCCATTGGGAGAAATTCAGCTTTTATTATCATGACATCTTGCAATACAGTAATAATATTACCAGATACCATGACAAGCAGAGCTTGTTCTGGCAGCAGAGACCAATTACCATTACAAATGGAGGAAAAAAAGCAAATGAATTTGAGTCATATAACATTTGGACTGTTAGAAATACAATTCTAAGACTGCATCTCCATGGTATCCTTTCTTCAGCAATTGTATTTTGAATTTTGTGAGAGATAATAAAATCAAGCTTATTGCTAATATTAACTAATTATGGCTTGCCAACACATATAATATAAAATATGAATATAATATATAAAATTCCTCAAAGTTGGTCTAAATGCATTCCTGTCCTTGTTCCTTTGCAGGAACACAGCACAAAATAGAGTGACTGTGAGGAATATGTAATGTCTCAATAAAATTAAAAAATTAAATTAGCAATGTGCTTTCTGTGTGATAAAATGGGGTTTGGAGAAACTCTAGAAGTGATTGTCCAAAAAGCAAAGATAAATAAGGAATATCAAAGAAAATTGAATGCCATATTCCATAATAACCCCCCCCAAACAGTTACTGTATTTCAGTATGTGCAATATGCATGTGAGATGTGCATGTCTTCAAAATTACCAACACTTGAAAAAGGTTCACAGGAAAAATGTGGTCAGAGAATCTAAACATAACAGGGATTTGCCATAGGGAGCCAGGGAGGTGAACTCTACAGGCATGTAGATTATTAGGATGTAGGCTTTCTAGTAAGCTTTCCACTGGTTGATAAACACACAGGCTTGTAAGCAGATGCCTTGTGTGAAAATGTAAATGTTATATCTGCAAAAGTTGTTTGTTACCTTCAGAACAAGGGTGACAAAAATAACTGCAGTAAAATTAAATGCTGGAATGAAAGTTGATCTGGAGTGTAACCAGAGTCTGCAGGATGTGAAATACGGTGTGATCATATTGGCAAAATAAATCTTAGGTCTTGCTTTGGTTTTGGGAAGACTTAAATAAAAGCACGTAAAGTTCCCCTTAAAGGGGCAATTTGATATACAAAATAAGCATCAGAACCCTCTGTTTCCCATCTCTTTCCTTACAGGAAGGCATTACATTTCACAAGCTTCATTTTGTCTTTGCAGTAAAAAGAAAAACCTGATACTCACATGCTGTCTTTGAAAATATTCTGTCATTTTAGAGGTAGCAAATAGAATGCCAAGTGTAACAACGGTGAGTAACTATGTTGAGAATGTTACTTCACCATTCAGTAGCTGGCATCAAACCATCAACACTCACAATTCCTGGCTCAAAAATGAAGTTGTCATTAGCATGCAGACTTAAAAAAATAAATATATCTTTCATTGACTGATTTATTAGGCTGACAAAGCCTTTATTTTATTTTACAAGGATTTGGTGTTTGCGGTGGTTTATGCTAACACATTTAGCTGTATTATCAGATGCCGTCAGCTAGTCTGGTTCTGCAGTGAGCAGTAACTCATATTGCTGATTTGTGATCAGCATAAACTCTTCAGTGTTCACTTCTGTTGTCTGTTTCACATTCCAGCTATATTTTAAGGGTGTGAAGTTTAGCAAAGTTCATATTTCTCAAATCAGAAAGCAAAGAGTTTAAAAAGGTGTTGGATATAACTTTGGCAATACAAACGGAACTTGGCACCAGCCTCCAGGAACTATTCACTCACTCTGTGTCTGTATGAGGCATAACTTTATGGAATGTTGAGAGGACATCTCAGAAGCTTTGGCAGAGATCAGGTTGTGGTATGAGAGCATCTAAAAAGAAGGATTTTAATGCACTTAAAATGGTTTTTAAAAGAAAAAAATCACATCTAAAATGCCTTTTTAAAAAAAAATCTATTCTGTATACTTGGTATTCAATTAGACGTTATTATAATGTTTAGACAGATATTTTTCAAAGTGAAGAACAGAGGCACAGTCAGCCTTAGAGTATCAAACTTGGGTGATAAATACACATTAAACAGAGGTTTGTAAATAAAGACTCTTTAGGGTACAACCCAGATAACAGTGCTCTGATTAGTGAGTTCTGTACTTCCACTGGCAATTAAAACCTTCTAAAAAAGCTATAATTAGGGAATTAGTTGAGTTCTGTTGTCTCTCAATCTCAATAAAATAGCTAACTGTATACTTACAAAGGAACTCACATATATGCTTAAAGCTGAATACATCCTTCCATTCTTTGCACAAACCTGTTTTTGGAAGTTGTGCATTTCTGCCATATATAAATGTATATTGGAGCAGAAGTACCTGAGTTGTTGCTGTTGAAACACAGAGGGGTAGAAAAGCCACACAAAGTCCAGGCTCAGGTATCAAGCAATTTAATGGCTATTCCCGAGGTTTTTATATGTTGAGTTCACAAAAAGTGAGTTAAATGGCACAAGGTAATTGGTCTTCTGACCACCCACCCCTTGAGGGGATTGGCCAAATTCTAAGACATCCATTCCCAAATTATTTGCTAGTTAGAGCCATAACAATCTGGCAAAACAATCTGCAGGTGCAAGGAGTTTACAAAATGGTAACTTTGTTTTAGACAGCTTGCATGGGACAGACAGAGCTCTCACAAAATGCTGCAGAGGGCTGCAGAAATTCACTGCTGAAGCTTTTTCAGCATCCACAGAGTCACAGTCATAGGAAGAAAGAATAATCAGTGTTCATTAGTAAAAATTGAAGAACAAACCTTGGGTTGGCCTTGTAGACTGAAATGGCACAAAATGCAATTGTCAGTTGCTTTGGGCACAGAGCACCATGGGTTACCACACTGCAGAGCAAAGCAGTGTGGCCACTGATGCTGAAGGACTAGAAATCACACAGCAGACAGCGCTGCTTAAAGGTGCCCGATACATTATGGTCTCCTGTAACTACATCATTGTTCCCAACAAAGCTCTTTGTGGCATTCCATTTCCATTACTCTTTTTTCATATTCTAGGTTATTATTACCATTGGCTTTCCCACATGACAAGCCTTAGTCAGCTGCTGAGAATGAGCACCTAATCTGCTTTTTGGTTTAAATACAGTCCTATATTTTGCAGGTTTCTTTACATATTAGAGATGAACAGGGAAAAACAAGTAAATGCAAATATCTTACGCAAAGAAGTTAAAAATAAAGTTACTGATGAGAGGGCACAGCTACATATGGGTGTGTACTTGCATGTACTAAAATTGGATAAATCACTGAATATTTCAAGTTGGAAGGAACCCATCAACAAATCCAACTCCCTGCTCCTCACAGGATTACCTAAAACTAAATCATATGACTAAAAGCTTTGTCCAGATAGTTCTTGAACTCTGACAGGCTTGGCACCAGGACTACTTCCTGGGGGAGCCTGTTGCAGTGCCCAAACACCCTCTCAGTAAAGACATTTCCTTCTGGTTTAACTTTCCCTGTGGCAAAAAGAATGATTGTGGGTCATCTTTTAACTGTACTCCTTCACTTGGTCTCTTTTTGCTCACTTCGCTAATATTCTAAAACTATAAAAGGAAAAAAATGCACAAAATATTCAGCCAAGTTTAAGGCAAATATGAAATGTTTGCTCTTGAATATTCAGAGTGAAAGTCTAATTTTAAGAGTTGTAGTGAGTGTGTAGTAAGAATAAAATCTTACAGAATATTCTCTATGGGCTAAGCAACCAAGGGAAAAACATGCCAGACAAAACACAGCAGAGACTATAGGAAATGCTATCAGTCCTGGTAGTCACAGTGATCTTCCTTCTTCTTCCTCTCTCTCTGCCTTCATCTCTTTGGAGTTGTGATCATTAATCCCATACAATTGTCCTGGCTGCTTGAGGAAGTTCCCCTTTTCGCTCAGATGTCTCCTGTTTTTTGGTCATTAGGACACTACCTGTGCTCTTGCTTTAGATGATGAGTATTAATTATGTACTCTATTTTTTTTTATAAACATACTTCTGTTTGTTTAACAGTCAAACCTCACATTTCAAGAGTTCTGTGAGGTTTTGGATTTCAATGATTTTTAGGAAGAGTAAAATGCATAAATCCATTTGAATTCCGGCCAAAGAAATTATTAGACTTGGAAGTTTTTCTTCAAGCAAGCACACTGTCAAAACAGGTGTCCCAAAGAGAATTTCTGTGACTTCCAGAAACCCTTTAAGTATTATAAACTTCAGGATTTTTCACTCAACTAAAACATTTCATTGAAAACACCAGATATCAATGGAAATCAGTGTTTACAGTAGTGAGGAGGAGGAGGAAAATCCCAGAGTTTGCTGATCAAACCAAACAATACACACACAATTCAAGGTATCCAAGCCCTCTGGCTCTTAGCTAAAGGAACTGCTGGGTTTCCAAGCAGGAACTCAAACCATAAAGGAGTCTACCCTGTAATGCATGATAGAATATATTGCTTTTATCTCCTCACAGATTACCTCCTGTAATTTTCACCGCATTAGACAACCTCCATTTAACACTTCCCCCCTTTCTGGTGTTTTAATAAACCTAAGCATTAAGCCTGATGCTTAATTATATCTGTTTCACAGGCCAGTGGTTTCCCTGGTCACTGTCCAAAAGGTTGTCTCCAGCTAAGACAGGAGGTCAACAAGGAGGCAACTCTGAACTAAAAACACCTTTCCAGCAGGAACCCAAACAAGGAAAATTTATTTATGTGGCACACATTTTCATGTGTGCTCTTGGTTTTTTAATAACAAATTGTTAGGAAATAAAGGAACCAAAGCATACCATAGAATTATTTTAAAAAAACCACAGGCTATATTTTAAGTCACACTGCAGTTTCCATACACCCCTTTGTATCTTGCACTCTGCAGTGAACTTTCTGCTCACCACACAGAAAGTGTTCTAAATGGAGACTGGATGTATCAGTGCCATTTTCTTGGGTCTGCCCATACAGCACCCATTTCAGCAGCTGTGTGGACGCTCCCCTTGTAAAGCAGCAGCACAGCAAAAGTTTCCATTTAGCTCACAGCCTGTTTGAACTTTCTTTGCCTTAAGAGTCTCATGAAATGTAGCAGCTACATGGAGGACAGACTAAACACACGTGCAGAGGGTTTAGTTTTGTTGCCCAGATCCAGCAAAGCCTGCTGACAACCTGCACAGCGCTCTCTGTAATTATTGGCCAGATTTTCTATTTCTAATGTTGACAGGGAGGCTACAGCTCTGACAGTAACTGGTGGCCTTTGTTCTTTCCTGTACAGGTGACCTCACTGACAGAGGTGCCAACACTTAAAACACCTATGCGTATGAAAGAAGCTTAAATGATACCAAATTTGTGCACATAACAGACAAAATAGTGAAGGGAAATGCTCATCATGAGAACAAAGACCATTGATGAGTCAGTGTTTTCACAGGGCAGCTTGAAATGCAAGAAATGCACACCACTGTCCTCAAGTGATCTGACTACAGCCTTTTGCCTTAAACACCCTTTCTATATTTACATTTTTCAGAAGGGAGGACAATAGAAAGTTTCCCATTACCCCAAGTCTATGGAACTTTAGGCTGGAAAGGAAAATATCACATGTGAGCTTTCCAGAGGGCTGTACCCCTCATGGCTGCAGTTAAAGGGGGTAAGACAAGTGGAATTTGATTTGAGTCACTTGCAAGTTTTAGACCTCTCCAGCCTGAATTTGTCACTGGTTTGAGTTTCACAGCAGGATAAGCAGTGTAAGAAGATCCATTCTTCCTGAATAGTACTTATCTGTTAATTTCTAATAAATTCTTTTTTTGTTTATGGTGTTAGCAACCATAAAATGTTGCAGCTGATGGAGTAAGGTAACTTGGCTTGTCCTGAAGCAGTTGTTTCAATAGCAGCAATGAGAGCAGCAAAAAGAAGTTGCACTCAAAGTGCAGACAGATGAGAGGCTGTCAAGGAGATCTAAAAATGGATGTAAGTGTAAGGAAGATCCATGAATATCCTTAAAAATCAAATGAAAGTACAAAATCTGATAAGGAGAGAATTATGACTTAACAATAAAATTAAATCCATTTGTCATTAAAATATGCCATGAACTCGAGTAAGGTTGAAAATTAACAAAAGGTTTCTGTCAGTAGAATAGAATATAATAGAATATTCTGCACTGGGTTAGCTTTTTCTTATGCACATTTAACAAATATTCAGATAATGAATCTTTCAATTGTTAGTTCAATTTGATTGAGGGTGTGTGGGTAGTTTGCATAACAACTGTTACACCCTAAGAGTGTTTCAAAACTATTGCAAGAAACATTAAACATGATGTTCTAAAGCACAACATATCGGGTGTATTAAATTAGAGGTTTGCATTTGAATTTTCCAGCACAACACATATAATTTTTTGAATACTCTAAATGGATTACTTAATTATTCTTCCTGAGAAAGGATAGGTATAGATTATCCCCAACTGTGTGGCACTCTGCAGGGGATGAGTATCTGGTGGTTAAGTTCTGACTGCATGGTTCTGTTTCCTGAGTAGTTCCTGGCTCCTTGTGTGAGCAATCCAGAACTTGCGTGTTCACACACTGAAGCTGGGCTGCCAAAATTTCCTTTGTTTACCATCAAAGCTCTGGGGCAGACTGAAAGCACACACAAATACAGGAGGTCCTAGAGGGGCTTAGAGGCTGAAGTGTGGCCAGACCTGTCTGTGGAAGCACAGAGCTGATGGCTGCCCACAGTGGGACCCTGCAGTCTCAATGACCAGAGCTCTTTAATTGCAGCTCCACTTCTTATTCCACTAAAGGCAGCAGCAGAAGCAGAAAGGTTCTCACTCAGATTCAACAAATATTTATATACACTTGATCATTTCATAATACCCTATTCTGCTTAACAAGATGTTCTGCAGTTTCTGGAAGTCACATGAGTTCTTAGGGGAAGAGTTTATTTTTATAAGTTGAGCTTTTGCAACCATTAGCTGCATATAATGTTCTGATCTTTGGGGAAAGAAAATACTTATAAAAGACTCCAGGGGTAAGTAATAAACAGATCATCAAACACCATCATTTGGAATAAAGACAAAATTGGAAAACAAATGAAAATGGCCTTTCCATCTGAAGAGAAAGTCTGAATTAATTTCTGACACTGTTGTGTAGTGAAAGCAAATTCATCACCCTTACCTCAACTTCTGTTCAAAGTTCCACAGAACCGAAAAGTTTTGATTCAAAGCCTGTGGAATTAATCGAAGTCTTCCACACAATCCCTATTGTGATTCTGAAAAAAAAAAAGGGACAGTGTTGTATGAAAATGAATTCTGATCTCTGAAAAGAACCTATCTGGAAAAATAGATTTATCTGGATTTATGCTGGACTGTCTGATGAAGTGGCATTACAGTTGCAAAAATGTCAGAGAATATTACAACTTTTGTCCTTTAATTTTAAGAAACCACAATGTCCAGCTGTATCTGTTTTGTCCAGTCAGTGAATACCTTGCAGCTGATAATACTGTGTTTGTTAGATCAGTTGTTGCCAACTAAGAACAGCAAGCGTATTTCTCTACTGATTTACTTTAAAGGCAGCATAACAACCTTCATCTTGCCAGTCAGCAGTACTTCCTCATTTCTTTCACTGTCTTGTATACAATTGATAATTTCTATGTCCTGGAATTCAGTTATCCTTTCAGCTTTATGCCTTTTATGTGGAATGAAAGGTGAAAATAGCATCTTCTCATTGTAATGCTTGAATTTGATATATTTTACATGATATATTGTACCAGATTCTGTCATTTTAACTTCTACTCATTGTTTGGGTTTTTTTTTTCTATTTTAGTACTGTTTATGGAAAATTACTTCTAGAAAATAAATTAGAAAAAAACCACTGGTTTTAGAAAAGACCTGAGGAAAGGTACAAGACTTGGAAAAAATTGAAGCATTTGGTTTTTAGCAAGTTAAAACATCATCTTCAGGGGTTTTGGGTGGGATTGACATTTTATTATTGGTCAGAGCATTTTGTGATTGTTGCTTCACTCTTTTACTTGCTGCAGTTTCTGCTTATCCCTTGTTCTTTTTGTTTGCCCCTTCATTATTTGCACAAGAGTCAGGATTTCTGTCAGAAAGCATCAGGTTTTTAGGTCACAGGTAGGGTGATCAGCACCACGTTCACATTCTGCATGTATTGTCATTCAGATGTCAGCAGACAATATTTCCATATGCATCTGATAGAGGGAATGAAAAAAAAATGCTAATTTAGTGTCACTCCAGTTATATTAGTATTCAACCCAGAGTTTGTGAAGTGAAAATTGCCTTTTTCATGATTGTATGAATACTAATTCTCCACACTGAGAATTGCTTTTCCAATAATGTCTAATTTAAAAATATGGGACAAAACTGCATCTGGCCCTGCACGATGCTCCAGAGAAGACTGAACACCCCACAGAGACAATTTTGAGTATGAAAAACTGTTTTCCTCTGTGCAAAGCAGGGCATTCTCCAGATACAGCATTAGTCCCAGCACCACTTTCATTTCAAGGATTTAAGACTGGTCCCAGCTTAAAATTAACATCTTCGGCAAGTACTGAGCACCTTTTTCCAATTTAAAGCAAAACCTCTATAAATTTATCAGAATTTTATGAGGTGTTATATCTCCAAAGTGAGACTGAAGAATGAACTGTTCTATAGCTACATTTTATTTTGGTGTAGAGATTGAGGAAGTTTCCTTCAGCAGTTTCAGTTGCTGTAGTGGTAAAATATGTCTCAAATGCTTGTCTGCATTTCCTGGAAAGTCATCATGGTCCTTTTCTTCAGTATTTTGCTGTATTTGTACTTCACCCATGAATATTTGCTGCAGTTGGTGGTCTATCAACAATTTTGTTGACTGATAGTTCATTCCAATTTTTCTCATAAAGAAAAAAGAAAAAATCAGTGATAGTAGCCTCAGAAAACTTTAAAATAACATGAACAGCAACTGACAGTATAGGACAATCAAATAATGAGAATTTAATTTCTAATTTGTTCTGGCATCACCGTTCTCTGGTAGGATAAGAGGCAATTGTAAAGAGCTTTGAGTGTGAGAAACTACTGGAGGCACTTGATTGAGTAGAATTGCTACACTTCTGAGCTACTTGAGGTGTAACTTCTGTGGTACAGAAGCACTGAGCCTTTGCCACAGAAGCACAGGGAATCTGATGAAATTAGTCCACGTTGATTTCAACACATTCATCAGCTGGTCCCTGCAGCCAGCTGCTTTAAACATGGTAATTACACAAGGTGGAGCTCAAAGTTGCATGTCCAACGAAAACAGTGCTGGTAGTTGCTGCCTAATCCTCAGCACTCAGAAGCAGCTCTGGCTTTTGGCTCAGCCTCTGGTGAATTATTTTAGACCTCAAGAGGCTGTGTGTGTAAACAGTAATTTTCTCTAGAAATGAAAATGTAGAAATCAGATTAATTTGTCAACGCTGACAAATGAAAATATAAACTGATATCAAAAGGACTCCAAACAATTGGTTATAAATAAGGATAGTTAATGTCAAATATTTGCAAAATATATCCGAATGGTTCTTGTTACATCCATTTCTGTGGCATGCTTCTGCAGCATGATTAAAATCTGACAGTCTCAGGGATTATTTTACTCTGCAGTATTTATTTCTGTAATACATGTAGAGACAGCTTATTTACAAACAGGAGTTAGTTTTGGCACATAAGATACTCAAGCAAACAGAGATTCCTGGAACTAGAAAGAAAGCTTCCAGTAAAACAGAGAATGAACTCTCAAAAGTTCAAATAATACCCAAACTAAACATTACCAGTCTTCAGAGATTACATGTCTTTACTTTTTGTTGTTCAAGTGCAGTGGCAGCAGAGTATTTAGAATCATATTTCTATCCTCTGGAAGTTTGTAATACGTTTTCTAATACTACTTTTGCTTCAGCAGACACTTAGTTTGGCTTTTGTGTGGTTTTTTTAGAAATACTAAATCTCCTCTGCATTGAGGCAATTTTTTTTTTGTTGTTGTAAGTGCCTCCCTTAGATCCACTGTGAAAAGACAGCCTTTCTCAATTCACAGGAATCCTAAAATCGGTGTAGAAGGTGCTGAATTGGCCTTATGTTTAACTAGGGACTCTCTGTGTACTGATTATTACAGTGGTTTATTTTCTCCACACAAAGAAGTAGGTGGAAGCATAGTTTTTACTGTACATTGCTTTCCTGCTTGAGATAATTTTGTTTGCCCAAGGGTGACTAAATGAATTACTTATCTTCAGGAGATGAAAGAGGAAGAGGAAGCAAACAAGAACAAGGGGATAAAAATATCACCAAAAATATCAAAACAGGCAAAATAGGAACCCCAAATTACTGAACATTTCATTATGTCAGGAAAAAGAAGAAAGCAGACAAAAACGTGCATTTTTAAATGCAGAATTTATGCTAATGATGAATGATTAACACTTCATTTAAGAAAAAGAAATCTGATACTGCTATTAATCTGAGGAATTGGGATGTAGTAAAAGATGTCAATGAGTTGTGGGGAACAGAATAACTAATCCACGTGGACTTGGCTTCTGGGACATCCACTGATGTTCCACCACACTCTCTCTGCAGTGTAATCAGTAATTCCCAGACAGATGGGAACACACTGTCAATGCTGAGTAACATTTCTCTAAGGGCATTGCTGGTGAGCTGAAAGTGTAATATTCTTGGGGGAGCAGTCACAGAGGTAATATTTCATTTGTTAATCAGACTCCCATGAAGCTGTCTCTTTGGAAGTCAGGGTTTTCTGCAGTTTGGTGCTCTCTGGCTCCAGTAAGGACAAACAGCAGAGCATCAAAACACCCAGACTTGGTAACCTGATCTGGGATTTATCATTCCCTTGCATGCAGGGTGAGGGCTTCAAGTAGGCTTGGTAGGACTGCAGATGAGGTGCAGATAGTTTCGAGGAAAGAAATTTGATCAACAAGTTGTTAGAAGAGCTGAATTCTTTTCCTCAGCAAAGCAGTGATGCCTTTAGAGGCTACCTAAAAACAGAGACCAGACAGGAGTAAGGGAATAAAGGTGGGTATTTATTTTTTGAAAAGCCTTCAAGGCTTTTATTTGTTTTTTGAAGAGCCTATTTTTTATTTTTTGAAAGGCCTTCAAGGTACCCCTGGGGAGCCAGAGGCTGCTGCCAAAATGGACCCCAAGATGGACAAGAGGCCACGAGTTCTTTACACCTTTTTAGGTTTGGCTCATTTGCATATCAGGGTTAATTCTCCAATTAATGCTTCAGTTTATTGATGTAATTCCCCTCAGCTTGCCCCCCCTTTCAGAGGCTTTTAGTTTACACTTTTTGGGCCTAGGACAGTCTGGGTGTCCTTGAAGAGCAGGACTGGAGAGGCTTTGTTATGACTGCCCAGCACGAGAGAACAGAAATGAACAGGCTACAAGAAACCTCAGAGTTACACACTGAGCGGTACAGGATTTTGAAAAATATAAAAGTTAAAACCTAAGGCATCAGCAGCATCTCCCTTGTCTTACTGACTTTAATATTGTTGACTAAAAGTGGGAAGCTCTGGCTCATGCCCACCAAGTTCAATGGGAAACATCTCGAATCCACAACATTTTGGATCAGGCACATCAGTTTGATGGCTTCAAGGAGAAGGAATACATAGGACTATAAGGGGGTAGAGCTGATAAAATGAAATCTTGATATCACTAAATTCAGTGGGAATTTTACTGTTCACTTAGAAAAGGCTGAAAAGGTCCATGGTATATTTACCTTATTTCAATTCAGCTAAAGTATGTTTGGGTGGTCTGGCTATAGAATTAACAATAACAACAACAACAACAACAGTAATAATTATTATTCAAGACCTGAGTTTTCCTATCACCAAGCTATTAAAAATGTTAAGGTTTTACAAAAAGAGCAAAAAATAATGCAACAATTTAAATTCCTTTAAAATAGAAAAAGACCAGCCTGAGGGTACCAAATTTTTGTATTTTAATACATCCTGTCAGATACAAGGAGTAAAACTGAGCCTTTTACCAAGCAATCTCACAGGAATGAGCACCAGAAAAAATACATTTCTGCCAATGACAGGCTCATGCATTATGGTTCAATAAAACCTCATCTGCAGATATTTAATCTGCTGAGTGCAGTGGTGTAATAGTCCTGTTCTAGGGGAACCATATCAATGGCTGTAATTGTTGCTTTCCTGGACCTTATGAGCTTAATTCCTGAAGTCAAGGTTATGCGTTTCCGGGATATAGCCACAAAAGGCAACTAGAGAGAAGAAGATGCACACAGGTGATCAGTAATAAAAAAAATAAAGAATTAAAGATCTATCTCCATTCTGCTTTTAAAACTACACATAACTTATGTGAATATTGATATTAAAATATCTTCTTTTCCCATGCTTCAATGCCTTTACAGTATGCTTCATTATTTCATATTAAAACTAGAAAAGGCTTTAGCTGAGAAATTTCCTTGTCTGAGACTAGAAGAAAGCTTCATTAGCATAATTCCTTACAGTTCCTCTGTTAGTATTTTCAGGGACAAAAATATAATTATGCTTTTAGTGAGAAGAAAAAAAAAAAACAACAGAAAAACTGTGAACATAGTGAAATAATGGAAGATCTAGATTACAACTCCAGTGAAAAATGTGGGATGAACTGGATAGGAATATAAATACCAGTTCTGACTGAAGCATGAAACTTAGGCAAACAACAGGGAAAAAACCCCACCCTTTTTAGAACATTTTGAGATGTGTGAAAACTACAAATGCTAGAACTGTGAAAAGGAAACTGGGAATTTGATCCATATGTTCTGGAAATGCCACTGCCCACAGCTAAATTATATTTGGAGAACAGAACAGAGAACAGAAGAACAACTGCTAACACTGTTATAAACACAGGGTCTCCCTGGTGATGCCAAGATCTTCCCATGGCAGATATTAATGAAGGACTCTGACCATCTGGATATCACATAGGAAGAAATAATATTTAGTATGTTCTAGAATAATTACTGAGGAATACGATATGATTTATTAATTACCTACTAATTCCCTGAGGAGCAATTATCCTGCCGGCTCCAAGGGGAAAAAGCGCTGTTCCGGGTGGTTCGCACATTGGGGTTTTTTCATACAGGGGAATAGAATGTAAAAGCCTGAACTGATCTGAGTATTTCCACTGTAACAGAGAAGATCATATTTTAAGCTTGGGAAGCTCTTTGCTGTGGTTTATATTTACAAAGTGAAGTGTTTTTGAAGTCTGCAGTGTGTGATATAGGAGGATGATCTGTGGAGGGATTCTGCTACTGCTCCTCAGAACCAAAAGCGCATCGCACTGATTCCAAGAGAAATAATTACCAGTTAACTCGGGCTGCATTTACTTGTGCACAGGAATGTGTGACTGGAAGGGGTGATCTCCACTTGCTCTGCTATTACAGTCCCAGCAAAGCCCCATATTTCTACTCTGTACTTTTTTTAGTGAGCAGAATCTTCTTACCAATTGCCACCTTCCACTTCCCACCTGAAGGCTGACCCTGGACGCTTTTTCCTCTGATAATTCAGTAGCCTGCAGTTCTCACATTCAGTTTATTCCAGACTGTCAGTACCCATTTGTACCAACAGAAACCTTCTAACATGCAACCTGTGCTCTCATAACTGGTTCACATCAGTAACTTTTGCCACAGAAAGGGACAGAGACCAACATAAAGAGAGATAGATTTAAAGAAAGCAGTATGCAGAGTTTTCTTGGCCATGGCAGCAAACCCTCCCTGAAAAAGTTGAAATATATCTATAAAAAATGTTGAATGGTGGCAGCTCTATACCATCTGTTTTGTTCTGGTTTAGAAAGGAATTGCATCAATCTATGATGTTCTATATGCCACCTCTCCTTCACAACAGCCACTAAGCAAAGCCTAGCAACAGTTGTGCCTATCATATTAGAATAATCAAAAATGTGTTTCTGTTATTACAAATGACTTTTGAAAATTGTAACAATATAGCACTTCTGGTTTGATACTAATTTTTACTTTTCTTTGAAAAAAATGTCTTTGCTAAGCAATTTATGAATTCTGAAAATAGTTCTCTGCACATATAATCATCAAGCTTGAACAGTTTTTATTTTTCATGTCTTTATTCATTCTTTTCTACGTAGTATTTGTGGAATTCAGCATCTGGAACGAGCAGGAAACAGGTTGACTCTCTTTGACTCCCTTTATTTCTGCATAGTGACATTTTCCACTGTGGGCTTTGGGGATGTTACACCCAAGATATGGCCTTCAAAGCTGCTTGTTGTCATTATGATCTGTGTTGCCCTTGTGGTGTTGCCCATACAGGTAAATGTGGATTTTTTTTCTCTTTAGAATTGTTTTTGAAACAAAGGAATAATAACTGAAATAATTTATTGTTGCTATTATTACTGCACAGAAAATGTCAGAAAAAAGAACCATCTATCTCTCCTATTGTGGTTTTTTTCTTTTTCCTGTATGTTTTCCTATACTCTAGATTTATACTAAAAAACAGAACATTGATAACAGTTTTCAAGTGCTGATGAAAGTTTTCTGCCCCAGTCATGTACCACAGAGGTGTTCCTTTATCCTGAGATACGGATTTGTTATTAATGGAGCAATTACACAAAAACCCCACAACAGTAGCCAGCACTTCCTTTATGAGTACAGCTTTTCCTCTGTAGGCTCTCCCCGTTTCTAATCTTGGTTCTCTCCACTTCCTCTCTTACTCTTACAGCTCAGTGCTAACTTGAAAAAAATCTCATTAAATCTGCAACTCAAGCAAATTGGGTTCACAGCTGTGTATGGAACACGGAGCCAGCAGCACAGTTAGGAATTTTTCATGCCTGCCTAAGTTTAGGACTTCTAACAGTATCACCAGGGAAAGAGCAATTTATGAAAATCCAAGTATTTCAAGGAGTCAGTCGGCTTTATTAAATTCATGCCAAGCGTTTTCCAGCTCATTAGGTGAAGCTGGATGACAGAAACCCTGAGGTTACGTGGGAAACCCTACCAAGATGTTCACTGTTCCACACTTGGTGATCACCCAGCCCTTGTGTCAGAAAAAGAGGATGTGGGGAGACACTCTGGGTTTTTATCAAAGCCTACAGTAGACCTGCTAGACCATGAAGCTCCAAAGTTTCTCACACAGCCATGGTTTCCAGACTCTGCTGCTTTGGCAGTGAACTAAAGCTCGGTGTGGGCAAACAACACACAAACCCTGGGAGGTTGGAAGCTCAAGCTTCCAGCATTAATTTTCTTGATGTTATTTGAACACTCTAATTAAATATTGTATGTATGTATTCATAGACATGCACACTAACCCAATTGCATTCTCACTCAGTGAAAGACTAGTAAAATATATATTCTATTGAAAACTAAAATATGCTCTGTTTTAAGAAATTTGGAATTTCCTAGAACATAGAAATTTTATCCTTAAGGTAGTTCTGATACATACTTCAGGTCCAAGAGCTACACATAATCAATAAATAACCTAGAATCTACTGGCATTTCACATAATTTTACCTATTATTAGCTACTCTATTTTATGCCTTTGTACTGATAATGAGGCTTTGTATAGTTTTCCATAGACATAGTGTAGTGGGAGGCATTCTCTCCCAAGCTTTTGCCCTGCTGTGATATGAAATCAGTAATTATTCACTATCCAGCCTCTCCATCAGTGCAAAGTAGATGAGAAAAAGCAGCTGTCACACAGCCATGTGCAGTTAAACTGAGCTCAGTAATAAACATGTGTTACTTACAAGAAGCTTTGAGCTGGTATTTGTATGTTTTATTACAGTTTATTACAGTATCCTCTTTGGTCTGGAGGATTCAGAGTAGCAATGTTTACTGTTAACCTGCATTTATGGTTCAGCTGACAGAGGCAAACTTGCTGTATCAACAGCTGCTATGTATTTAAGTTGTATCCAAAATTATAAGACAGATAAGAGAGTTTACAGAACATCACCTTCAGAACATTATAAAATCTCTGGGAAGAGTTACTACCCAAACTAAGAAAAATGGTGCCTTTCTCCAAGTATATTCACAGTACATGTGTGAAAATTCACCCTTTCATACGAGGAAAGCAATTATGATACTAGAAAAACAGAGCTCAGAGGCATAAAATACTTAAAGAAATAAGGCACCAGCCTTCATTCTTTTCTAAACACCTGTGATTTAATGTATTCTCATGGTACCTTGATGGATTTTCAGTGCTGCTTGTGTATGTTAGATTTTGGCACTGTTGCCGTGGTTTGTGATCACCTTCTTAGGGAACATTTTACAAAGAAAAAGAGATGGTGGGCTAAGGGCAGCTTTTCAGAGGGGTGTGAGATGAACAATGCAACACTGCCAAGTCATTCCAGGGTTGCAGTGCTCACCTGCTTGTCTCCATTTCACTGACAACTGGTGTCTCTTGCAGTTTGAACAGCTGGCATATTTATGGATGGAGAGGCAAAAGTCGGGAGGGAACTACAGTCGGTACAGAGCTCAGACAGAAAAGCACGTCGTGCTGTGCGTGAGCTCTCTGAAGATTGACTTACTCATGGATTTCTTAAATGAGTTCTATGCCCACCCCAGACTGCAGGTACTGAGAGTGAAAAAAAAAAATTCCAAAAGAAAAGAAACTCAAAACTTTTTTTTTTTTTTTAAGAAAGGTTTCTGAAATGGTTGTTAATTTGTAAAGCTGATTTTGGGAATAGAGAGGTGAATTGGGAATCTATACCTGCAATAAGAAGCTGAGATACAGTTTGGAGGCATCTTAAATTGAGGAGAATAAACTAAATAGGTAAAACTGCTGTCTTGTTGGATTATGTCAGTCTTTTTAGAAAAGGGTATTTCCATGCAAATTCCTTAGATTCTACTCTAAATTAGAAAATAAACGGAAGCTACTCAAATTATTTTTTCCCTTTGTTTTGGGATGGATCCAAAAGTCCTCACAAGTCAAAACATCCTTTGGTTTCCACATTTTGCTTTGCTTTTTGCCAGTGTTAGGAATCACAGAATGGGTCAGGTTGGAAGGGACCACTGGGGGTCATCTGGTCCAACCTCCCTGCTCAGGCAGGGTCATCCTAGAGCACATTGCACAGGATTGCAAAGTTACATTCTCTTGGAATGGTGGAAATTAAGAAATAAATATATGTGCTGTAAAGGACAAAGACCCTGACAAAATACACAGATTTTGTTAGTGTACACACATTCCCTAGCTAATGCAAACTTGTAAAATGGCTTATTTGGAACATCTAGAAGCTTATTTCCATGAGATATCAGTTTGGATTTATTATCATTGCCTTTGCTACAGACTCTCTCTTTTACTAAATCTTCTCTATTTACTAAGTTACCTGTGGTACCATGCTTCATTAACTACTGCAAAAACCACACAGGTACAATCCTCAAATGGCTGAGCACCAATTTGCCAAATCCCAAATCCAGAATAGTCCCCAAAACAATTAGCTAGTAAGAGGCATAAGCAATTGCACAAAGAAATCCAGTTCTTTATAGATACAAACACAAATTGAAGCACAACATTTTGTTAACTAAGCTGAAGAATGAGTCAGGCTCTGTGATACACTGGAGACAAAGACGAAAAGTCCTAATACTACACGGGTAACTTGACAGGTTAGTTCACAGGTAAAAGGGCTTATATACATCCCCTTCACAGCTGAAATTGAGTTGGACTCAATGGTCCTGGAGTTCTTTTCCAGCCTTAATGATTCTGTGCACTGGGAAGCTGAAGGATACAGGTGGTGCATTGCATCCAATGCCATTTTGCTTCCTGCAAATCCCTCTGTGTCCTAAGGAAGATTTCTGTGACCAGCCTGTCCTAAGCTCTCAGTCTCTCTGCTCATGTTCCATTTATCCCTCCTTTTTGTTTGTGCACTTACGTATCCTTCAAAACATCCTTACTTTTCCTAACAAGGACTGTCTGTAGCACAGGAAACACTTTGGATTGGCCCATTAATGCAAAGGAAAAAATTTTGAGGAAGTAAACTCTGTCCATCAGCGTCTCATCAGAGACATTTTTGACATCCCAAGTCACTGTTGTTTCATTCAGCAATAAATAGTAATGTAACAAACCCCATGACTATTTCCCCTTTTTTTTTCTATTTTAACAGGACTATTATGTGGTTATTTTGTGTCCTACGGAGATGGATGCTCAGGTCCGAAGGGTGTTACAAATCCCAATGTGGTCCCAAAGAGTCATCTACCTGCAAGGCTCAGCCCTAAAAGACCAAGACCTGTTGAGAGCTAAGTAGGAAAATATTGACCATTCTTTTTTACTTTTTCTTTTCTCTCCTATTGTTTGCTAAATAAGTTTAACAAGCAACAAAAGCTGTGCTAGAAGGAAAGCCATGCATATTTAGAAAACAAAGCAAAGCTCTTTGATATAATTTTTTTTTCTTAATATCTAAAATTTTGAACCCACTGTACAGTTTTTTTTCTTAAATTCAGCCTGGTAACATTAAGCAACTATTCTGCTGTACATACATGAACTCCAGGGCCCTCCTCTCACCACAAACTTCCACCCCTTCTAAGAGATGCTCTCTGCCACTTACCAGTGAATGACATTTATCAAAACACATCAGTCAAGCACAGTTCCTCACACACACCTCCCCCCAGTGCTCAATCAGTTGAGCTGTGAAAGAATTCACAGTGGAATTCATGTAGAAGGATCACCTCTTTAAACTCTCCAAGGAGAAGGAAAGGTGATTCTTGGCAAATACCTGATTTAACTCATCTGCATTGCTCTGTTTTGTAGATAACTAAAATTAAGCCAATACCAGTCTGACTCTTTGTGTCATTCTTTACCTGAGGGGAGTTATTTCCAAGAATCTCATCTGTGAGAAGCTTCATGAACAGTGTTATCTTCTCAGACTTCTGCCACTGAAAAAAACAAATACTTCTATAGCTGTTTAAAAGTTGACAAGAAAGCCTTTTTCAGGATTAGAAAATTTATTTTGAAGAGTTTCCTGATCCTTTTTTTTTTCTTTTTTTTGCTTTCTCACTGATTTCAAGAAGGAATTAATGTGTGGATTTAGCTGACATTTGTTCTACACATTACAAGAATTAAAATTAGGCTGTTCCCTAAATATAATCTTGAATTTTACTTTTAATAACCTGGAGGTAGTCAGCTGTGGAACTGTGCCTTTTCCTGCAGAACATGTAATTGAATGTACCTGTCACAGAATAATTTTCAACCTCTCCTGAGGGAAGAAGCATAGTGGGAATTTAATAGAACATTTGATATGAAATATAACCCAGTACCCAAGATGTTTGGTGTATTTCTTTTTAATGAGAACATAATGTACTGAGGAGATAGCAAGGCACATGGTAAAATTCTTCTAATAAATAAAGTAGTGGTTACCAATGACAACAAAACAATCAAGAAGGTCTCATTATCAAAATTTATCCATATCTTATATGTGAACCCAATGCCAAAGTAACACGATAAAGGTCACACCAAAAAGTAAAGGAATACCAAAAGTTGGCTGACTGCATCAGTAGGGAATAGCCAATTTTGCAAAAAAACCCTCATATAATTGAATTAAATTTTCTTTCCTACAACTTTGATAAAGACCCTGTCTTCCCAATACTGCTCCCATGCTTAGCTGAAATTACTCATGGAACCCCCATGATTTCTTCCTAATTAAAGACACCATGAACTAGAAATAGTTAATTTAATGCATATTTACACACAGATGGCTATTAGTTATCCCAAACACATTATTCTTGCACACCCACCCAACTTTGTGCTCTCACTAGGCAAGACAAGTCTATTATCTGCCCCCTCTTGTTCATTCTTACTGGTAATGACTTGTGCCAATTGCACTCTTACACACCAGGCAGACTGGTGTTATTTATTCACCCTCTATTCTCATGGCAGATAAATGCTTTGCAAATTAAGTTTGAGGCCACTCTGCTTTTACTACTTTGGCACAGCTTTTACTGGCACCAGGGTAAGAAATGAGAACAGAGAGACAGAACTTTGTCTGTGTCCTGTTTCTCTGTGCAAAACTCTGACTGTGAGACCTGAGTGCAGTGAGTCCCTGGCTGGGGTGTGACAGGTTTGTCTCCTCTCTTGCAGGATGGATGATGCTGAAGCCTGTTTCATCCTGAGCAGCCGCTGTGAGGTGGACAGAACAGCAGCTGTAAGTTGGGGAGGGAGACGGGAGAGGATGTGCAGGTTTTACTGTCCTTATTCCCTCTCGGTTCTTTTTTATGCAACAAGAGCAGAATAGCACAAATGCACTCTCATAGTACCTTATGGATACATTGATAATTGGTCATTAATCACTTCCAAGAATGGTACTCTGTCAATATTCAAATATTCAGTATACACCTGAACTAATATCAGTGTTTGCTCTCAATATCCAGTTCAATCAGTTGTATTTATTAAATCAGAAAAGAGACAGATATCAACTGACTGGTATATTCAGAACTAATGAAGCAAAGCCTGAATTCAACTTTATAAATATATTTGTCACTAATACAAGTAACCAATATATGTGAGACTTTGACCATTTTTCATATTGGCCAATTTTATAAACGAAAAATGGCAAGATTTTTCGCCCATGCTGGTGGTTATTTGCAGTCAGGTAAGTTACTGTCCACAAAGGAACACTGCTAATACAAGCCTCTGTGCTGTGCATCTGTGATAAAAGAATAAAAACATATGAACTAGAACTCTTCCAGCTAATAAAATTATCTACTAATCACAAATATCTAGAATAAAAGTCCACTGAGGATGGATTTATGAACATAACTTACATTTTTTCACCATGAGCACTACACTAAATTATTGCAGTCTTGCCTCATCCAGTTCAATCTTGAACTCCAAAGGGGGATCTGTATAAGTCTGAATATCCCTGAAGATGCTTACAAGTTGCCTAACAAGATTGAACCATTATTTATAATTCAGTGATTATGTTTTAAGCACTAAAAATAACTAAAAATACTGTTTTGGTGCTACATTATAAGAAATACTATTATTTTTCTAAATGTTGAAAACAGATTTAGCAATGAATGGGAAATGAGAGCTTTGCATTATATATGTGCCATCACTTATATATTCTCTATCACTTATTACTTCATCTGCCATCAAAACTTAGTTAAAAGGTCTTGGCTAAAGATCCTGTCCGGGACCCATCCCTTGCAGAAAGTCACTGAGCTCCCTGAGAAATAAATCTGTGCTCTTACAATACATTGAAACTTACTGAGCTAAGAACTTAAATTTGATTCATCAGCAATAGGCTCCTGGAAATACAGTAGTGAAAGGCACTGAACTGGCAGCAAGTAATCCCAGAGTAGTCAAGCAAGGCAGACCTACTGCTTGGAAGTGACAGAGGGTCCTGGGAATTTAAGGGTAAGAACAGACAAGAGTTGTTGCAGGGAAAAATGCCTGTAATTTCCAGGAGACTGAAAAATATCAAAATAGCCCAAGTGTCTTATCTAAATTAGCCACAAATTCAGAGTATATCAGCTACAGCATCTCATTTCACATCATGTACTTGGGAGTGGCACAGCGGTTACAAATGAGAAATCCCATAAAATCAGTGTGTGATTTACACTCCCCTGGGAAGGTTTATGCAGCATTAAGAACAGCAACACCACCAGTCAGCTGTTCATCTCTGCTCATAACTGCTTCAGAATTTATGCAAAGAAAAGACAATTTTATGCTCTGCTGGACTGTGGGCTCTGTGGAGCTCCCAGAGCTTCCATCCATCGTGGCCAGCACTGTGCAGGTTGGCCTCTGGAGCCATGGCCAGCTGAGGCTCTCTCCTTTCTGCCCTCCTGAAACACCAAAATGGTACCTGGCACTACAGACTTTGATCAAATCTCATTTCTCTCTGCACCTGGAGCACACACACAGGCACATCCCACCAGAGACACGCTCCTGGTGCCTTTCCCTGGGACACAGTGATGCTCTTAGGGGCAGTGGGATCTGAAGCTTTTAAACAAGCTGTCACCTCTCTGCCTTGTTTTCTCTTTTGCTATCAGACTACCTTATCACAGGCAGTGCAATTAGGTATTCTGCAAGTAGAAAATCTTTAAATTTTTGAAAAATTATTTTGTCTTACTGCCCCCTAGAGCTGTATTGAATTTCCTACACTGCTCCAGCCTCGGGTTAATAATTAAGGCTGGTTTGTCACTGGGCTGAAGGAAGTGCAGTTGTCATCCCAGTATCAATCTTTATAAGTACAACTGATTTTCCACCCTGCTGTTGTTGAGAAGCTGACAAACTGCTAAAAGAGCCTTGGATCCTCTCCTACATGTGACAGCTGTCAAAATAAAAGGAGAAGATTCCTGACCAGAACAGCTGTTGTTACTCAAGTGATTTTTTGAAGTCCATGAGGGTTTTTATCCCCCCAGCTACAATCTTCAAGCAGAGGATTTACTCATTTGCCATGGACAGCCCTGGCTGTTCATTGCTTGTTATTTTGTTAGTTAATAATTTCTAGTGACAACACTTCTGCTGTTGCTGACAGCTTTGTTCTGAGGCTTTCTGGAAATTCAGAGATGGTCCAATTCAAGCTTGGACCTTTTTTTCCCCCTTTCATTAATCAAATTGTGTGACTCTGCTGTACTGGTAATCTAAATTACAGTGCCTGAATGGCATCACGATACGGATGCAAACATAGCAGGATATTACCCATTTAGCAAGTCGTGTGTGGCAAGAAAGAGATTCAATTAACGGAACTATTTAAAAATACACATTAAATGCATTTCCTTGAGTCCTGATGATTTAAAGACACCCACTTCAAAACTTCCAGCTTTTCATACATGAACTTAAATATCACCTCTATATTAATCACCATTTGTATCTCTGGTAATTTTTTGATCAGTGACTGCATTGTGAAGATCTGTGCAGATCACACACAGAAAATAATATATTGTTTCACTCACCTTCCAAAGAAACATATATTTAATAATGGGAACAGAAGCATAATTTTGTTTCAGTTAGTTCTGTTTGTTGTATGTACATCTACACCATATATTGGGAGAAAAAAGAACATTTTTTAAAGTCACTAAAATATAGCATAGAATTGCTACACTTTTAAACCAGAGAGTCACAATACTCTATGAAGAGACTGAATCTAAGAAATCACTTGAGGTGCTTACCTATGGTTTTCTTTCTCTCCCCTGGAGTGCTTCTTCAGAGTGGAATTTGGGAGAATAACTGAGGCAAACACTTGGGAACCCAAATAACCAGCTTTTGTACTCAAACACGTGGATATACCAAGTGGAAAGAGAAAAAAGAACAATAATGCAAGGGTATTAGATTAACAGTACATACCCACTGAGCTGATCTTATAAAGCTATTTAGGGCATTTAAGTACCCATTATATATACATATTACCTATTTGTGGACTGCTGGTTCAAAGAAGAGCTAGAAAATGGAAAGCAAAAGGCATTTGCAGTGTTAAAACTGCCAATGTGCCAAATAATAATCAAGAGATTTTAATTTCAAAGTCTTTCCCTTCTCTAATATTTCTAATATTTCTAATATTAAAAAATATTTCATGTTAAGATTCATACTTTTAGTTTTACAACTCCCACTTCTATGGGGCTAGGTTTGTTCGAGTTTTTAACGATATAGTGTAATTTGAATCATTTTATAATGAAATCTCCCTTCTTATATTTTCCACTTACTGCACATTCTGATAAAACCAGGCTTTTTAGACAAAATAATAATTTAAAAAATCCAAGAAAACATCTAACACAGAGATAACTATATTTCTAGGCAGGTAACATATCTGTGTGACTGCCATCTAGCACCTTACCCAGTCACTTGCTACTTCTAAGCTGTGTTGGTGTGTCATTACCTTGAGACAAAACAACAAAAAACTCAAGAGCACACGCACACAAAAAGTCCTGGGGAGGGTAGATTGCCATATGTTATAGAAAAGTAAAGAAAAAGTGGCTGCATCCAAGGAAAACCTACAGCAGGTTACACCCAAGCTCTTAAATCTCCTGACTGGGCACAGCAATCCTACATCTATAAAACTGATAATAAGAAAAATGTGAAATAATATATTTTGCCATCCTCTTATGACTCCATTCTAGGTTTTCTAGTAGAAGAAGTACTTTCTAACATCTCAATTGATAATAAAATATTATGGTTCAAAAATGTCAATTACACTCTGTTCCAGGCAGAGATACTCCCTTGTGCTCATGAGTCTGAAACCTTTCTGTACTGCTGATGCTGCAAACATAATGAATCATTCTTTATATTTTATCTTTACCACCAATTTCAAGGCTAGCAAGGCATTTCAAGACTAGGAAGGCATTTCAATCCAGGCATGGCTTCCTAGATACAGCTCTGAAATATTTCTTTTAGGTTCTGAAATAAATAAAAACTGATGGATGATACACTGGAATTAGCCTTACTTCACAAAATTCAAAGTATGAACGCCTCATCACATCGATGACTTTTATGGATAGCAGTGTTCGTCCTGCAGTTAACTCATTCTTGCCACATAGTAACAAGAACAAAAACTAACAGCCTGAAAAATCTCTTGGAATCCTTGGTCAGTAGCTGGCTAAGTCCTGACATCGGTTGGTGCAAATGTTTTAGTTCCACAAAAATTCAGACCTGCTTTTAATAAAACTGATACTTTTAGAATTATCCACAATTTTAAACTCTCAGTTCCTGATGTCGTCATTTAATGCTATTTTAATTATGAGTCTCTTTGGAAGGATGTCTATGCTACATCATTCTTGATTAATTAGACATGATTAATCACTGCCATCTTAAGTTTTCACACAATTATTCCACATCCAATTGCTACCCCTTTCCAAATGACACAGTCATTAGCACTTGCAGAAAGATAGGAGAGGGTCAAAATACCTTATTAGTGGAAGATTTCTGGAAATTAATCTGCAATAGTAATTACATAACATGCACATAAACATCCACACCAGCTGGTGCTAAAATGAGTTTTCTTCAATGGAGCCAGTCTGATATAAGAATTTTTTTTCTAATTTGACACAGTTATTTGTATTTCACTGTCACCACCTCATACTCTTCCTTCTAGGATCACCAAACCATTTTAAGAGCATGGGCAGTTAAAGACTTTGCTCCCAATTGTCCCTTGTATGTTCAGATACTGAAGCCTGAGAATAAATTCCACATCAAGTTTGCAGGTAAGTGGAAGAGTGCAGTCATTTGGAGTTCATGTCTGACAGTTTGTTTCATGAGCACACAAGCAAAGTGAGAATCCCTGGGAATATTTACTGCTTAGAAACTGATGAAGAGTGCAGTTTTTTAAAATAATGCACATCCCAGCAATGGCAAAGACTTGCAAAAGCACTTTTAAGAATTAACGGTCTTATGCTGCATAATATACAGAGTAGAACTACTCCTGAATTACAGATCCAGGCAGGTCTCCAGTTCACTGTACCCATGTCTGTAGGTCATTTCTGTCTATGAAAACACAGTTATTAAAGGGTGTATGGGAAGATCTGTTCAGGTTTAATCAAACAAACAATTGAAGGAAAAATCTTCTCATTGGACTGGCTTTCCCAAGTGGTATGGCAAACATTATTTTAATTAACTGCAAATATTTTGGAGAGACATACCATTTAATTCCATATCCAGTAAAATGCATGCCTTAGCATGCAACCAAACCATGGCACAAAATGCAAAATGATGCTAAGAAAACTGAAAAAAATCCACTCATATAAGAAGAGATTACCATCTTTTATTTGACAAACTATTTCTCTGCATTAGAAATCTCTTTCTTTCTGTCTACATCCAAACAGTCACATATGTAAGTACAGGACTTACACATGCTTATGTGCACAAACACACTAATACTTTTGGAGAAATATCTCTGAAGTAGAAGAGAAGCTTCCCTTTTCAGCTGCAATTTTGAAAATTCAATTTTCTTGAATGATATTCCAAGGAAGAAAAGATTGCTGATTCATGCAAAAATAAAAACAACTCTCTGGAAAAATATTAGTCTCCTCCATCATCCCAGAATGTGATGAAAAAGCAAATTCCAGTGCAGAACGGCTCCAGAGCAACAGTTAAAGCTGTAATTTTAAAAGCTACTGAATTTACCACTGGGTCAGAAAGAAGAAAAAAACACATCAGTAGCAGTTGTGAAGTTATAAAACTGTAATCTCAAACTATGAGATGGCACAGCAGGGAATAAGGCTCCTGCTGTGACGAGAATGATGGTGCTTTTTCATCTCCCCCTTAAAACCACCCAGCACAAACATAATCCCTGCTCCCCAGCCATGGCCACTTTTCTTTATCAGAAACTGTGTTAATTTGTTGTTCTGAATTGTGCTTTTAAGAGAGTTTCATTATTCCTAATGGCTTGTCTCTGTAGGAGCTTATATATAACTAGGCTTGTGAAACAGAGGCAGTTTTTCATGTCTGTTCTAAGAGTTAGAGAACTTAGGCCATATTTAAAAAAAAAAAAAAAAACAAAACAAAACAAAAAGGCAACAACCAAAAAAGCCAGAAGGCCTCTTTTGGTAATGTTTCCTTCAGCTGAACTTCAGCATCAGCAGTGGATGTTACCTCCTGCAAATGGTTAGGCACCGGTGGAGCCATGAGAACAGTATTTGTTTGCATACATTTTCCTCAGAGGATTCCCCTTTGGTATTGATGTCATCCAACTCTTCATCATTCTGAAACATGTACCCAGTGGGGGCTGCAGACTACAGACCTGTCCAGAGTTTTTACAAGCAAAATTTGTCACAACCACCCGGAACATTTTTCTAAGTGCTTTTCCTATTATGATTCAAGGCTGCTTTATTACTGCCTTAATGCAAAAGCTTCTTTTCCATCTGATATTCCTTGAAAAAAATGACTCCTTCCTTCTGGAGGTTTCCCAAAACAATATTGTGCATTTTTATGAACCTGAAATATTCAGTAATAGGATTTTTTTTTTTTTTAACAGAGGTTTAGAGACTACAGCTGTCAAAAATAAAGTTTTTGAATTTAGAAGAAATACAACCAAGTAGTTGTCCTAACTAAAGTTTAACTTTTAACTACATTAAAAATGTATAAAGCACTGGAAGCCCAGTTTTTCAGGCTTATAGTAGATTGACCAGTCCTCCTAGATTGCATGAGGCAGTCCTGAAATTCAGACACTGACTGCATTTTCCTATAGGGCTGAAAAACCTGGTTTTCTGCCTGGAGGTTTTCTGCATCCTGGAGGTTTTCTGCCTCAGGCAGAAACAGTATATAGGAAAAGTAATTGTTATAATGCATTCCCATCCAGTAAACAAGACTTCTGCATCCTTCCTCTCTTTAATGAGAAAATGAGAACTTGTTTTTGTCTTTAAAGCAAGAGTATGGAGGCACGTTGGCCAGGCTCATAGGAGAGGCTCATATGACCTGTCAGAAAATCAAGTGTCCTGATTCCACCTGATGCCAGACACACATCCTTGCATTCTGTACCTTCTGTTATTTTCGATAGTGGATTTTTAACTACTTTGTTTAAAATATGAACCTACTCACATTGCTACAGTGGCACGTTTGTCCCAGCAAAGCCCTTTGCAAGTTTAAGGTGTGAACACTTTTAATACACAGGCACTCTTAACATGACAGTTATCAGATGGGCAACTACCTTATCTCTTAAGCTGAAAGGCTTTGATTTCTCCCAAGTAATTTCTGATATAAAAATGCCTTGACATGCCCAGTTTTTCTTTCAATAATACTGGCAGTTCCATTCCTAATCTTCCCACTTTTCCTTCAAACACACAAGGCTACAAAAGGCCATGTACCCTTGGTGCAAGCTCCTGGCCTTTCATTTCAGCACAAATGGGAAATAAAGTGGAGATTTTCTATAGCAGAGCAGTATATTTATGCAATTCAGAGACTACTAAATTCAGTATTTTCTGACCTGAACTTAAAACTTTTATAACTTTAAACTTTTATAACTTTTTTGTGCATGTAGATATGGATGTAGATCTATATCTCACCTTCACTTTGAATATCTGGAAATTATATATAATTACAATTCCAGGAAATGGGAATACATTTTGACATTCTCTATTTATTCAAAATGCACCCATGAACTAGCACAGATTGTTGAAGTCTGACATGAACCCTTCAGTAGTGTATTTCAAAGAAACATAGTCCAGCTTCACCGAAAGAGATCTTGAATGCAGCTGATGATTAATTTGTCCAATTACAGATAAAAATAGTCTAGAAGTAATGGATGGGCATTTTTCTCTATCTGATCAGGTAGTGGTCATGTTAACTTATCAAACTGACAAAAGTAAGGTTTCTCAGAATAATTGTGCCAGGTCTAGGTCATTCTTACCACATGGCTGCTGCTGCAGGCATAAATCAGTATTTTGAGTCTGTTTTATAACATTGTAACATTGTAGAAACCATAACTCACCCTGCTGCATTACTACACCCATTTGAGACAGACTTAGCAACAAAACCTCTGTCAAAATATATTTGCAACAGAAACAGCAGCTTAGGGAAATTCTAAATGTAATATATCTTTAGTATAAACTCAATCAAAATACTTCTTTTTCTGGGAAGCTGATTTGACATATTTAATATTCACTTCAAGATAAACTGCAGCTTCCTGGGCTGCTTTGCTGTCACACTGAATGAGTAATTTGCTGATGCTGTCAGGGGACATGACTGATGTCCCAGACCTGAGGAGTGGGAGAGTTGTCATCCAGCTTCTTCCTCCCTGCTCACTTCAGAAAGGAAGCAGCAGATAAAGTTCTGTGTAATCCTCCACCATATAAGCCCTGAGCATGCAGAGAAAACACAGTCATGTTATAGGAAAGCTGTACTAAACTGTCAAATAACTGTATTTGACAGCTAAACTGTCAAATAACTCAGAAAATGAGCAAGGCATTTTTGATCTGCTCTGTGTCTAACTGCAGAAGGTCAAAGTCTCCAGCAGGTGCAGAAATAGTCCTGCAAGTCCAGCTCCAAGGCTCCTGACATAAAAACACCTGGCAGCACCATGTGCATCTCTTACACAGGCACAGTTAAGAGGCTGATGTAGGACAGCAATCTCTGTTTGCTGTGTGCTATATTCTTTGGTAACATAATACTTTACATGAACATCTGCCAAAAAAGTTCACCATACATGTTAGAGAGTAGAGTGCACCTGGAGGATTTAAGTTTCAGTTTTCATCTGCTTTGTGCCATCCATGATTGATTAACTTCCATTTCTATATATTTAGGTCAGCATGTACAGCTGGGTTCAAGCACAAGATCTGAACTAACACATGATGAAGCCACTGCCCTGTGTATTTTTTTCTTGTGTTTTCAAAATGTTTAGCTATAATATGACAACATTCCAAACAAAAAAACAAGGGGAGGTTTTTTAGCAAAATCCTATACAAATTAAAAAATAGGGAGAATTCTCTTTCAGTGTCAGAAAGTTGGTATTCACTCTCAGAAATCTTTGCCATCTGACTAATGGTAATGGACTGCACATATTCCATTCAAGCAGCAATCTATGCCTTACCCTCTCAAAATCTCTGGTTTGAAATTCAAATAGGTTTATTAATGGCATATGGTCAGCTAAAAGAACATATTTATATCTGAAATATTTTCTGCAGGAAATATTTAATTGCTGTAGCTGAAATATATTTACAAGAGGAGAAATCTCATTTTGTTCTATATTTGACAGTGTCTTTATATAACTAAATTTATGCCTTCCCTATGACATTTAAATAGGCCCTGATCTTCAGAAAATGGGAGAATTAATTTCTCCATTCAGTAGTAAATGATTCTGTTACTGAAAAGCTTCTAGATATTTCAAAATAAAAGAAACAGAGAAGGCATACAAAATATGCCTTCACTTTTATTTTCAGTAAATGTCATGCTTATGGCTATACTATAAATTCTGTCAGGAAAGAAGCTTAGAGAGGCAAGGTGGTTCTAGGGATTTCGGTGACACTGGTGAAACCCCAGGCAGATGTACACAGTTCAGATCTGGGTGGGGAGGTTATTTGCCTATCTTTACTCAGCAGTTTTCATGTGGCCTGTGTTTTGATCAGCAGCTGTACTACTTGTAATATTCTTTCTGATCAGAAGCAAATTATGCTCCCATTGAAAGAACCAAACACTAAATTCAGAGAGGGAAAAAACTGACTTAGTATTAAATGTATTCATGATTTTACAAAACCTATCTGACTTTGTGTTTCTACACTGACAAGATGTTACAAGTTTTGTGCTTGCCCCTTTTTACAGCCATTTCAATACTGTCACAGGTATATCTGAATCACATTAAAGAATAATTTCTATTTCCTTTTCATGCCATCAGCAAGCACTGGAGACCATTCATCTGTGATCTGGATTTAGAACAGTAACCATCCATGTTAGACACTATAGACAGGAAAAATCATACACAGCTGATTTCCAAAGCTCAAGCACAAGATGAAGATCTTTGGCCCGATTTTGATTGATCCATCTTTACCATTTCCCTGGACAAGGAAGTGATAATTCTGTTCAATTGAAAATATTTTTGTAAAACAATTTATATCCTTCTTTTTTTTTTTCCCTACAGATCACGTTGTGTGTGAAGAGGAATTCAAATATGCTATGCTAGCTCTAAATTGTATATGCCCAGCTACTTCTACATTAATCACTCTGCTGGTTCATACATCTAGGGGACAGTAAGTGTTCACTTCTATAAAAAAACCCAAAACAACTTGAAAAAGTTGTAGCTGATATTCTTTGCAAAACAGCTTACCCTGAATTCCCACACAACTACAGTTTTAAAAAAGAAAATTGAACTTTCTGCACAATAAAAGCACCAAAATGCCTTACTCAAAGCAGTATAATTTTGAAGAGAACACCCTCTCCCCCAGTATTTAAAGCTGCATGCTGTTGTGCCACTTCCACAATATGACATTAGATTGAATCATGGATCTATCACAAATTTCTACTTAAGAGCATGAACAAGTCCTAAGAATATCTAATTCAACATGTTAAATCGAAGATGTGTTTCAATGAACTCAAGAAATGGTTTTTTTGGTAACAGATGGTATTTGCTCTTCTGTGCCTGCACATGAAGAGGCAGACAAACACATGATTTTTAACTGGAAGCAGTGCAGAATTATGGTGCCTCTGCAGAACTCTGAATTCACTAAAATAATTTTACCATATCTGATGTATCTCTGTTATGCTGTAGTCTTAAAGTAATAAGGTATTCTTGATTAAAATGTTGTGGGCACACAGATGCATTAAAAAATAAATCCCAAAATCCATCTGTAGAAATGGAATCGCTGCATGTACACTACACAAGCCTTGTAAAAACACTATTTTTTTTTCAAGTAACCATGAACCCAGTATATATATATTTATAAGCAGTTATTTAACCTTCTATATGACATTTCTAGTACTCCCCCTTGCCCAGAATGGTGAAAAAAGAAATTCTTCCTAGAATTTTACTACTGAGAACAGCAAATGTCAGGATTTTAACGGCACTGTCTGCACTAGAATCCCCTAACAAGAAGACAACAAAACATTGTTTTGATACCTGCTGGGCACCATGGTGAAATGCATTTTTTACCTGCTTACCTTTCATTCTGTGACATGCACAGAATACAGAGCCTTTTCCAGTTATTTCATATTACATGCACATGAAAGAAGAGCAGTGCTCCTAACAGCTGTCAGAGAATTCTGCACAAGCACAAAACCAAACACACAAAAGGGAAATGTTTTCTGACGTGCTTAGAATTTCAGCATTTCATTTTTTAACACAGTCATATTGATCATTTACAGATTCCCAGCTATGATGCAAAGTAACTGCCACAAAATTCAAAGTGCTTAAGATTTCTTTTGCAATCAGAATTAATAGATGTAACCAGCATAATAAAAGTAACTTTTCTACTCTGGTCATTGTATACTAGGAGCAAAAAAAAAAAGAAGTTTTTGCACAAATAGTTGTACCATTACTTTGAACCCAGAAGGATTAAAGTAATGTGTGTTTCTGTAAGAATGTACAATGTATGTTGCTGTAAGAATACTCTGTATTTATACAGAAAGACTGAAAAATTGAAAATGTCTAGTTATATTATTTATCTACTGTAGTCAGCACTCTTCAGAGCATTTATTCTGAGACAGACTCCAAAATAAGGGCATTTGTCCTTGTACTGCAGACATAAAACTGCTTTGGATTTGACTAATTTATAGTTCAGAGGGTTTTTTTTTGGCTGTTCTAGATTTTTTTTGTTGTTGAATAAGAGGTAAATTAACTACTAATTGTTAAAATAGGTTAAATTAACTTTATTTATGCATATGAAAGATGAAGTCATATGAGCAGTTGAGTTTGGCCAAGTGAAAAGATGAAGTGAAAGCAGATTATTTAAACTACAAATAAAAATTTTAACTATGCCTGTATTTATAAACTAAACCAAGTACTAAATCAGATCTACAAAATATAGAAAATGATGAAAATAATGTAAATAATTTGTTCAGTAGACTTCCAATGTTAATAATGAACTGCTTTCCTTTACATTAGTTCCTGTTTAATTATCCTTTTATTATCCTGTTTGCTATTAACATCTGCATTAAACCTTATGTGGAACTCAAGTTTTAAATACCTGTTAAGGAGGTGTAAATAATCCTGTTGTCTTCTCAGCTGTTCATGGAATTCAAAACTTTAGTCTGTAAGACATCAAAATTCTACCTCACATCTTACTTATCATCTCGTTATTGATCTTAATTATTAATCTTTATATTTAACTGTTTTCTGATTAACTAAAATAGCAATACAACTCTATTAGAGTTTGTTTGATGATACAAAATATTGGAAGAAAATAACCTTTCTGACTTGAAGTTAATCTTTACAGTACAGCCCCATGGGAAGCTTTCAGACAACTCACTGGGACCAAGCAGACATTAAACAGGTGACCATTTTATTTTGGGGGAAAAGTGAAATACGGGAAAATCTTCTGAAATTACATTGTTCTATACCTAGTACACTGTTTGTACTGGTGCAACAAAAATGGTTTACTTATTTCTGTCTTGAAAGAAAATGTTTTCCTGAGGAGGGTGGAGAAACGTGGTAAATTAATGAAAAATAGAAACTGTGTTAAGATATTGAAAATGTATAAAGGAGTGTGTCCCAATATCTTGAGATCTTCACTCAAGTGGCAAAACACAGAAAACACTTGTCAGTTTTGTGACCTGTCTGCACATATGTGTGTACATACACCAGTTATCTCCAGTAAAACTCATGCAGGCAGAACCTTGTTTGCACACGAAACTCAATAAGGAAGTTCCCAGGAGCTCCAGGGCTACAAGGTTTGGGGTTGCAGAGGTTTGGAACATTTCTACTAAACTGTTTGCATTAATGCGCAGAGGAAAGGATGATCTGTTTTGTCGTTTATTTTCTTGCACTAGAGAAAAGGAGCTATGTCCTTGTAATAGTCTGCAAGACCCAGGAACCAAAAACACCCAGAGGGTGAAGATCACTGATAAGCAAATGCAGAAAAATCTCTCCTACAGATAAAATGACCAAAGACAAATGACTCTTTCCTACATAAGTTGTTATTAATGATATTCAGACAGGAACCAAACAGTCTGCCACAAAGCATGTGAAGAAACTGTCTTTAGGAATAGAAAGAGCATGCTGCTGCCTTTACCCATCATCTTCAAATTGCCATGGATCTACTCCTTATGGTGTGAATTTAAAGTAATTGAGCCATCTCTCTCCTGATACTGAAGTACATACTATTTTATCCATATTACTTAGCAGAAAATGCTCTTTAATACATTAAAATAATCTCTGGATTTAAAATATTACCAAGATCTGACCTCAAATATTTCCTCCAGATTAGCCTATGGGACCTTTTCAACAGACATTTGTAGTTTCTATTGACAAGAAATACCATTCTGATTAATAAGAATTTTACATTTAGTGTTAAATTATTCTCTTTATGTTTCAGGGAGAGTCAGCAATCACCAGAACAGTGGCAGAAAATGTATGGCAGATGCTCTGGTAATGAAGTGTATCACATTAACCTGGAAGAAAGTACTTTTTTTGCTGAGTATGAAGGGAAGAGCTTCACATATGCTTCTTTCCATGCACATAAAAAGTATGTTTATTTTCCTATCAACCATTAAAAGTTCAAAGAAATAATCACTTGTTTTGCCTTCCACATAGCTCTGCACTAAAGGCACAGTAGTACACATTACTCTGTTTCTGGGTTTAAATATCTGGCCACTAATATGGATATATTTCTGTGAGTCAGAGCTGGTCAGGTAAAAGCTTATGTTTGTTCTGTACAGCCCACCTCAGTCTAAGAGAAAAGGATGTTAATGATATAAATGATAAGCTGGAAAACAAGAAAAAAAAAGGGCACCTCAGAGAGGTTTTCCTAGAACACCAATCCTTTCCCAAGTCCAAAATAATCCGGAAAAGAATGGGTGGGAGGGCGTAGGGTTTTTATTTATTTAAGACTCAGCTGGAAATCTGGCTGCCTTTGTGGCATGTTCATTTTTTGGAAAATGTTCAGTTTAAAAGTGGCACATGGCACATTCTGGTGATTATTCAAACATAAAACTCTTTTTTCTGTTAGATGATAACATGCCTGCTTTAAGCCAGTGCTGCTCTGTGAGATGAACATACAAAATAAGCACACATCATGGATGTTTGCATATATTTGATAAAATAAGCATTTATCAACCCCTAAATGCTGGGTTTATTCTCATATTTAACAAGGAGAAAAAGAGATTTTTTTTTCTGTAATTCCTTATTTTCTATCACTAATCAAATACATTTCTAAGAGTGAATTTTGAAATTTTAAACATGAATTATGAAAATGGTTTCCATTACTTATAAAAATGGAACAATTTAACATGATTAATAATTTTTTATATCATGTATCCATTTTTCTACCAATATTTTCCCAAAAAGGGATATTCATCTGACAGAAAAAATCAACTAGAACAACATTAGGAGAATATTATGGGCATTACAAAAAACACTCACCTGCCTAGGGATTCATGAGCTCAGAAAAACTGCTTGATTTGAAGTGGCCTGTTTAGCAGAAGACATTTTTCAAACATCTTTGTCATCCACAAAGCTGCAAATGTTCATAATGTGCAAAGAATAAAAATATACCTGAGGTTCATTTTTGACAATGGAAATTCTGGTGTTTGCAGGATTGTGCAAAGTGAACCATGCCTTTCCTTTTCTAATTAAGGTTTGGAGTCTGTCTGATTGGTGTTAGAAAGGAAGATAACAAAAACATTTTGCTGAATCCAGGTCCTCGATATATCATGAGTTCTACAGATGTATGCTTTTATATAAATATCACCAAAGAAGAGAATTCTGCTTTTAAGAAGCAAGAAAAACATAGAAAAAACCATGAATCAAAACTATCTTATCATGGAGCTTCTAGGTTACCAGTACACAGTATAATAGCCAGCATGGGTAAGTAAAAAAAGAATAAAAAATTACATTACAACATACTCTTATCTAATGACTAGTACAATTTAAGGCAAATTCCTAAAATTTTAAGAAACTGTAATCATGTATAGAAAGAATTAACAAAAAAATTTTTAACATTTTCCCTGATATTAAAAAAAATCCAAACACAGACAAACCAACAACAAAAAACCCAAACAAATGGAATTGGGTTCTCTTTTTCTGTTACTTGACAACGTGGAATTAAACTACTTAAGACTGGTACAAAAAAGTAATAATGAAGTGTATGCAAAGCAAAACAACTGGGTAGATCATGAGTACTTCTTTGGCATTCATACCTGATTGTTTGTAAGAAGTTTTCATGAGCGTCTTTAATTTAAAAAACCACTATTAGTAAAATCTGCAAGCTGTGGGTGCATATAAATATGGACTCATTTTATAAGGTATGATTTTAAAGAGGCAGTTAAGAAGAAGACACAGATTCATTGTCAGGAAAAATGCTCCTTTCCTCGAGTACAGTTTAAATATTTATCTTTAAGGAATAAACGTAATCAGCAGAGTGTCACTGTCAGTCCTTTGCCATGCAAGCAGGGAATCCCTGCTAATTACAGGAATCTCATTAAAATGTTCTAAGCAGCCCACTGAGGAAATGTTTTCCCTCTCCCTTAGGGACCGTGGCCATCGATCTACAGGACACCGGGTGCTGCGGGGCCAGCGGGGCCACCCTGGCCCTTCCTGCCGAGGGGGGCAAGGAGGGCAGGAGACCCAGCATTGCCCCGGTGCTGGAGGTTGCAGACTCCTCCTCCCTTCACACGTGTGACCTGCTCAGTGACCAGTCGGAGGATGAAACCACTCCCTCGGATGATGAAGTCTCTGCAGGCTTAGAGTACGTATGGTAAATGTAAAAGAACGTGAAATGTTAATGCTATATAAGAAGCATCAATAACCTCTGAGGACTTGTAGGAAGCAAGTCCCATGAAGCCCAGTTATGGAATTATTTCCTTCTGGGAAAAGCCAGCAGAATGCCATAAGTCTACTTTGAAGTACAAAAACAAGTGACAGATTAACTCTTCCATTTGCTGGAGATTTTCTCCTTGCAGTTATAAAAGCTGTGGTCATGTATTGCAGTCCATTCTTAGCATATTTTATGTCCATTTTTTTTTTTTACTTTCTATAATTACTGAGTCAGCACTCAACAAAGTTGTAAACAGATAAGTACACCTGTCATGAGAATGCAGTGATAATCAGATGTCCAACAGGCTTTTTTGAGTGCTGGGGCTGGGTGTGTGATTTCAAAATGCAGGAATGACAAAAAAGCAGTATGGGACAAAGTGATCACATCTGATTCAAAATGCTTGTTGGTGTGTAACTGAAAGTAATGATTCATTATTCAGATAAACCCTGAAGATTCAATCCTGCTGTGCAGATGAGCAATTACATTTATTGGGATTGCTGACAGGGGTGTTAAAACTGAAATACTCAATTAAGCCAGTGCCTCAACCAGCAGTTTCCCATCTCCACCAGTGACAAGTATGAGATGCCCCAGGGAACATTATCAAACTCCAGAGAAAAAATTAATAGGACAAGTCATCTTAAATGTGCAGACTGAAACATCAGGATTTAAAAGGCCTCTTGTAAAAAAACCTAATGTCAATTAGAAATTCCATCTCATTGGGTAGAGGATTTGCCTTTTAGAATTTATTTCAGCCATTTTGAAAGTATTTTATTAAAGCAAAAAGGTAATGACTTCACTCATTCTTGGTGTTTGAAAAAAATTAGAGAAGGAGGAGCAGAAATACAATTATTTCTGTTTCCTTTCCTTCCATTTTAACTTAAAAGTTTCCAGTTCAAAGCACTATGACAGCACACTGTGATACAGCAGACTGTTTTCAGAACCCCAAGCAAAATTCCTTCACTCCTCAAAAGCATGGCAGCTTTCACTAAGTTCTGTTGAATTGGCTGCAAAATACATTCATTTGACCTCTATTAAACACAGTTTATTTTGTGTACTTGACTCTGAAACTCTATAAACATCTATAAACATCCCATAAAATACTTGTGCAGTCAGCTGTGTTTTGGTAATTTGCTATACTGAAAAAGAGGTTTTTCTATTTTAGGTATGCCAAAGGGTACCCTCCTTACTCTCCTTACATTGGAAGTTCTCCCACCTTTTGTCATCTTCTGCATGAAAAAGTCCCCTTCTGCTGTCTGAGACTAGATAAGGTAAAGGGGGTTTCTGTTATTGGATGACCCTGCATTCTCATTTGTCTGTTGCATCTGAGCAGAGCTAAATTCTGATTTCTCCTTAGAGATGAAGTTTGTGCAACATTTGCTATAAAACTATATTTTCACCTCCTTTTCCTCACCAAGTGCTAATGTCTAACCAGGTCTGTATCAGGTCATCTGATGCAATATTCATGTGCACTGAACTTGTTTCTTACTTTGATTTTAGGGATGCCAGCATAACTACTATGAAGATGCTAAAGCCTATGGATTCAAAAATAAATTGATCATAGTTGCAGCAGAAACTGCTGGAAATGGCTTATATAACTTTATTGTCCCACTCAGAGCTTATTACCGACCAAAGAAAGAACTAAACCCCATTGTATTACTGCTGGATAACCCGTAAGGACACTTCTTTTACCCCCTCTGCTAAGTTTTAAACTCATTTTACCATCACTTCAATAGATGACCACTTTTCACGTGGCCAGCATAAAATCAAAAACATTATGGCACACTTATCTTTGAGAAAAGTTAGTGACAGAAATCATACCCTGTGGTCACTGTCTTATTCAAAATTGACCTTTTACTGACTGCAAATGGCCATAGTAAACTTAAATGTTCTTATTCTTCATGCCAATGTTTCAGCTAAGTTCTTCTTAAAATTACACCCAAAATTGTGAATGTTGCTGCTAAAATTAAGTAACTTAATAAACACTGTAAAAAGCAAGCTGTGTAACAGTTTCACAGCTATGTGACAGCACTTAACCTACTTAACACAATGTTAACTTAACACTGGCCTGGACCAGTTAGGGATATTTTTAATAACTCTACACTCAAAGATAAACAGTTTTTTAAGCCAAGAGGACACCCACAGACACACTTGGTCTAAAATTATTTAAAGCCATGGATGAAAACTGAAACCTGCAGTATTGTTGTTAGTTTTATATCTGTCTGCTGATTGCTGGGATTTTTTGCATTTCTTGCTTTTAAAATTTCAGACAAATTTGTCTATGTCAAGACTGGTTCATTTATAACCTGATCATGAATTAGTTTTTTTTCTTTTTTTTTTTTCAAAACTGTGGTACAGCTCAGTTACTTAAAATCACAATTTGAAGACACAGAAACAGAGGTTAGCTGTACACAGAAAGTAGAACAAGCTAAGAAAGCAAAAATGTCATGTAGGTTGTGATTCCAGGGCTGACACTTCCCTCTGCGTAGATCTGTTCCAGTTTAAGTGATTCTTTTCTACAAAGGCCTGCTGTGAGGTGTCCCACTTTGCCCCAGGCAGCTCCTTAGTCACCTGTGTTTGCACAGCAGCAGGTTTTTGTGTAGGTGCTGCGGTACACAGCGAGTTGCACAAATTGAGAAGCCTGAGCGAGGCTGAATCCCTGCCACTGGCAGCGTGAGAGCAAAGCCGTGGGCACTTGGGGCCCTCTAGTGCCAGCTTTTTTTGTCAGCACAGTGCCCTGCTTCACACACTTCAGTGCTGTTGTGACACTTCATGGCTAAACCCACTTTTGATTGATTAATGTGAAGTAAAAGATCTGCTTGCTAATTAAACCAACACCTTTAGTGTTGTCTCCCCCTGTGCAGTGACGCCTCTGAAAGGCAGTAGGCTTGAAAGCAGTAGGTGTCACAAAACCCAAAGGATGATTTGATTTCCACTTCACATTTTAATTAAGAATTCTTGATGTTTATTTTAAGTCCTCCTAAGACATTCATTGGAGTATAACTTGGTAGTGTGTCCTTGACATCACTCATTCATTCTAATATTTGGAATTGTCCTGTGCCATAACATTTCTGATTTTAGAGGTGTGTTTATTAATATAAGCATGTTAATTCTGATCATTCTTTATGATCACAGCAAACTGTTGATTCACAGCTTTCTGAAAACCTATCTCCTGCTTTAACTGATATTGTAATGCCACAGTTTAAAAAAGTTATTTTTTTAAGAAAACCCTGAACTACCAGTTGATTGAAATATTTTAGAAGAGATGCTGCTGTTGTGATACTGTGTTTCATTTTGTAATTCCATCTGCTGCTCAGGCCAGATATGCATTTTCTGGATGCAATCTGTTGGTTTCCAATGGTTTACTACATGGTGGGCTCTATCGACAAGTAGGTGAAATAACTGTTAGAAAACTTAACTTTGTAGTCCCAGTGGTTTGTTGTGTTGTTTGTCACTGCATGTTTCAGTGTGTGTGTGTGTGTGTGTTGTAGCTGGAGATGAGCTTTTTGCATGCATAGCCTGTGTCTGTGGGCTGTAATTTGGGATTTCAAATTTCTCATTTATAAAGGATCTCATTAGTGAAAAGCATGACAGGAAGCAGAAATGAGTATCTTCAAAAAGATAAGATGAACAGTTCTTTAGGTGAGTTCATATGTTTCTACAGATGAAGAGATTATAGCTCTGATTCTAGTGTCAGTCTGTACTGAGTTATAACTTGTAGGAATTCATTTACTCAGGTTTTGTAAAGATAGCTACAGAATGTAAACAGTCTTGAAAGTGTCCAACAGTCTTCATCTTCCACTACTTAAATTATCACTTACTCCTACATTTCTGTCTTCACCTCTGCTAATATATGTTTATGTATACAAGTTTAGCAACAGAAATTTCATGTAAAAATCAGGCAGAAACAAGAGAAGAGCATGGACTCAGGAGTATTTTAGTAAACTCCTCCGTGTAGAGTGTGAATTTAAAGCAAACTGTTTGCTTCACTTCATAGTGAATACTGAATTGGGGCTACCAGTCCATAATGTTAATTGTCCCTTTAGAAATCAAAAACCTGATTTCCTGCTTATAACAGTGATACACTTACAGATCTACCTTGGTGGTACCATAGTCCTTGTGAGGTTTACAAAGGGTCTACAGAAACATTTTTCACTTTACATTTTTTCCTCTAAAGCAAGAAAGGGTTGCAGGTTGTTAATATCTACTACTTTCTTAATTCCATAATAGTTATAAAAAGAATGCATACCGGCAGAACAATTAAATGTATACTCAAGAAGGAATACTCAAAGTAGTCAAAGTAATTAATTACTGAGATGTTAACTGGTTTTTTAATGCGGAAAATTAAACTTTGTTTACCTTTACTGAGTTTATTTCAAAATGGAAATTGCCAAATCCCTCCCTAATGGTGTTTTGTTCTTTTTTCAGAATTGAGTGCTTTAAAAAAAAATGAAGCATGTAGTCTTTGGAATAAGTTATTGTTCAGAATTCAAAAGTTCAGCCATAGCAGCATGAACTTCTGCATCTTTTCTGACACTAAGATCACTTTAATTCGTGGTGCAATAAGCAACCATAGTTTGTAAAGGGTTTTTTTGACATCTATTTTCATTAACTAGATACTTTAAAAAATATAGTTCATACATATTCCGTGTTTTCCTCAACATGCTTTTAAATCATGTACAAATAATAGATCTGATCAGCTATAGATAAGAAAGACATTGTAAAATATGCAAATTTCCCTTTCTTATTAAAGGGGTATAAAACACATTCCCAAAGTACTACCTGCAAGTATCTGAAATATTTACCATTTGGTCACCAGCAATGAAATGTCATCATCTTAGAGAGAAAACCACCAAAGGAATGACTCTCATTTAACATTCTCTTTTTGTTAGAAGTAGATGGGTCACAGAAAAACAGCTTTACCAAAACCTGTAGCAGAGATGCACTTCATCAAAATATGTCAGGTAGTGGGTGCCTGTCCCCCAGTCCTTGGGTAGGATTTTGGATCTGTAACTGAGAAGACTTCACAGTTGTGCAGAAATCTAGTCAATCTTGAGAAACCTTTAGCTAGAGGTACATGAGAACTAGAATTATAATACTTCCACATTAGCATTTTTCAAATTCCCCACAAGCCAGCAGAATGTAATTGCTAAAATAAGAATAGCTGTTGAGCTTATGAAACACTGAAATGCAAAAATCTGGGTATTTCAGAATATGCTGCTATTTTCAGGGATCAGCTGGAAGTCTGAAAAGGCAGAAATACAAATTACTCAGAAAGAAGTTTGGACTTTTACTTGTGCACTGCAGTTGTTGGCATAGATCACATAAAATCAGTTTTTCTTCTGCTGTAGACAACCATCAGTGATATTGCACAGGTTCAAAAATAATTATATATATTCTTCCAAAATAAGTTGTTAAAAAAACCCACCACATTTGTCAAAAAGTGCTTGGGGTCTGTGGAAAATGTTGTTGTTAAAACAGCTGAAACATGCTTCATTTTGGAGACAAAGCTTCAAGGCATGATGAGAACTGCAACTCAGCTGTCTGTGAGTGTTTTCTGTGGTTGGGCTTCACACAAACATTGTCCAGCTGTGCACAAAGTTCTGCTGCTCTGCAGCTGCTCCCAAAAGCATCCTGACAACACTCCAACTCATTGATTAACATTTTGAAACCAAAATAAAGCTGTGGGAAAGAGCAACTCAGAGCATTTATTTGGGCTTTTCTATTGTCAGCAGTAACTGCAGTGGAGCAATTTGTTGCAGTGGGTAAGGCCAAAGTCTTCCCAACTGCTAAAGTGCTAAAGGCTTATTAAAAAAAAAATTGAAATAAATTTATCATTAACAAGAAGAGAGGGACTGTACCAACCTACTGAAGTAGATTCTGTATTCTATTCTGCCAATTAATTGAGATGTTATCCATGCTTGTATTAGGAGTTATGATATGTAGCTGATCTGCAGGTGCCAACCACGGCTAACATTTCAGGTGTTCCATATTTAAGTTGCTTGTTTCTTTCTCCCTCTTTCTCTTCACAAAAGCCTAGATGATTTATTAAGGTGTGGGGTCACCTTTGCAGCTAATATGGTGGTGGTGGACAAAGAGAGCACCATGAGTGCCGAGGAAGACTACATGGCAGATGCCAAGACCATTGTGAATGTGCAAACCCTCTTCAGGTAAGGCATTTCTGCAGTCTAGCTACACATCCTCATTGTGAAATACTCAATAACTTTTGTGCCAAGAAATGATTCTTTTTTCTTATTCTACTTAAGTCTTCCCTTGCATGAATTTGTGTCTTACATAAGCAAACATTTTCCCACCCTGCTTAGCAATTCATTTAGAATCCTGAGGTACTCTTCTAAAAGCTCAGATGAAATGCTTTGCATTCCAAAACCAGATAATCATTTTAAAAGGCAGCTGTCAGGTTTACAGGAAAGAAAATAAAGTTACTCTTGAAGACTTATAATGAAAAGAAAATTCACAATTATGCTAAAGCCTGTATGCAAAGCAGATCCTTGTAATGCTGAAAGGTAAGCAGTGCATCACTGTGAAGTAAGTAGCAAGTGTTAACATTTTGAATATTTAGTTTTGCACAAAAGTTAGGCTTTTAGGCACATTTATGCAACATTACAAATGACAGCAACGTTGTAAGAGTTATGAGAGTATAAAATGATCAGTCTAGTAAAGAGGCTGAGGAGGCTGTGTTGAAAAGCAAAACACTGAGATTTGCTGTTCCTTCCAAGAGCTCTCCTCATTAAAGCCTTTGTGTTAAATATCTTTGTTCAGTAAGTATGAAAAAATGTGTTACTTTGAACTGAGAAAATTATTAGTTACTTAATAAAAACACCCCAAAAATCTCACACAAAACAAAACACAGTCAGCTACAAAATGCCTCCCTGATTTGGGGCTTAAGCCTAGCACTTCCTGGTGTTCATTCTAATAAGACCTGGAAGAAAACTGAGTGTCATTCAACAGTGCTTTTATTGCAATTACCCATTTTCTGTGTCAAGCCTTCTCAAAAGAATGGAGCGAGGTGCATAGTAAAGGACCTTTGAGTCCTTCAGTGGTTTAGAAAACTGACCTCATTAAAATACAAGTATTTCAGTGGAGCTTTTTTATAAACACGGATCTGTGAGAATGCAGTTAAATGCAGTTTGCATTTCTGCATGTGCTCAAAAGGAGCAGAATCTACAACGCACAAGAAATTTCAGTTCTGTCTTTTTCTAGCAGTTAGTTTCTGAACTGGCACCTGATGCTTGCACAGATCTGTTTCATACTCACACCTATGAAATTTGGGTTGAACCTATAACTGAACTTTATCTGTGCATCACTCAGATCCACTCCTAACCATTCAGTGCTAAGGCATCTCACTGAGGTTTTTTACATAAATCAATTTTCCAAAATACATTTCACCCCCAAATGGAAAAAGGAGTTGTATCAAAAATAAAACTTGCAACGTTCCAGTTGGTTTTTCCCAGTTGTGCTCTACTTTGTAAAAGATCCTAATAGCAAACTACATACCTTAGGTATCCAATTAGATGTTCTGTACACTCCTTCAGTTGTCTTGCACTATGTTTGCAACTAGATGGCAGCTTTAACTCATGTACAAACTCTGTGTCTGGTTCAGTATTAACACTGCATATTTACAATCAAAGTAAATTAAAATAAATATCTTGGTTTAAGACTTAATACTTTTTCATAAAACTTTATAAGCTTTCACAAATAGTGTATTGTATAATTTTTTTTTCCTATTTTTTTTTCCCCTAGAACATGTACAATAATTTCACTGCATTTTTTATATTATATAAAAGTTGTAGAAATAAGGAAGCTTTGGGAAGAGGCATAAGGTAGTGGAATTTACCTGTTCTACAGAATAAACTACACTCATTGCACCAAGCTAAATAGTTTTGTAGATTACCTTTAAAAATATATTGAAAGCTTTTTCATCACTTATTAATAGCTAATAATATCAGAAACTAATGAAGAAAAGCCAGGACATGGTAGAGAGCAACAGCATTTAACACAACCTGAGGTGTTAAAAAGCAATTTTAAACCACTGGATTTAATACATGCTGTTCTCAATGAGATCACATCCTTGAAGAAGACTCTACTTTAGTCTCACCAGGTGAAATCCTTCAGAGGATACAGGCTGATCTAAACATCCCTGATGTGAGTTACTCAGGCCTGAAAAACCCATGGGAGAGTGCTGCTGTACTGTTTGGCCAAGGCTGGCAGTTCTCATACACCTGTTCTGACATTGTTCCCTGATTTACATCAATTAGCAATCCTGCTTTGCCAGGTGCTCCCCACCCTGGGAGCCAGGTGCATTGTTTGTAAGGACAGGGTTAGCAGCACCTTTAGGGCTAGAAGCTGTGCCATCCCAGTTAAAACTGTGACACAGCACTAGCTTGTCTGACGTACAAAGAGCACAGAAGTGTGACTCGAATGGGTGCACTGACTAAGAAAGAACAAGTTACCACAGCTTAAAAACAAAGGGAGAAATTAATAGTCTTGGACTATGCCTTAAGATGCTTTTCACTTTTTATAATGAAATGGGAAGCCAACCACGGAATCCCTGTAGACAGGAGTGAGTCCACTTCTGTGATAAGGAGCAGCACAGAGTCCCCAGGCAAGGTGCAAAGGCACCTTTATTGCAGTTTGAAGCAGTTATTGGTTTACATGGTTTTAAAGCATAACAAACACAATTCAACCAACCACCACACACCATGATGTGGACACTCGATGGTCACACAGCATGTTCTTCTACCCTTAATTTAGCTGTGTCTCCTTCCCTCAGTTCTTTTCTACTTAGACAAAGTAATAGGCCTGAGCCACAATTTTACAAAGGCAACAAGGCCTTCATTTTATAAGGTTTTTACCTATATGCAACAAGTCCACCTCAATAAAGCAGTGGGTTTCCTCAGGCAGCAGGGCTGTATTATTATAAAGTTTTATTAGCTAACCTCTTAAAGGCTGTGTTTCAAATCCTGCAGAAGCTATTGCCAGCAGTACACCTAACAGGTCGGTATTTTGGCAGGTATCCAGCTATCAGCACCAATTTAGAGATAAACCAAACGAGGTGCTATGATGGCATTGCTTGTTTGATTTCCAAATAAGCAGTTCAGCAGCAAGCCAGGCCTTCCATCAGGCTGGTGGGGCTTTCTCTGCCCCACCCAGTCCTTACTAGAGTGGGGTAGAAGAGAGGGGTCTTTGCCCAGAAGGAGCCTGCTCCAGTGTTGAAAGCTGGCAGGCAGTGTGCCTTACACCCAGGGCAAGAAACAATCTGTTCCTGACTACCTGGAGAGTAATTTCCCCTAGTTCAGCTAAAAGGCACTTGTAAGTAAAATATTTTATCAATACCAGTCTTGAAACTGATTTCCTAATATAAATCAGTTTTCATCTCTCAGTGATAAACTAAACCAGCTTTAGGAGAAACACAGCAGCCTGCATTTTTTCCTGTAGTTGTGTATATTTAATTGTGAGATAAGCTGTTAATTGCCTAACTCTGAATTCTGTAATGTTAGTTCTCAAATATAAGATGGGAGTAACACATATTGGCAGACAGGCTGGATATACATTTCCTCACATTTAGGCTCTGCTTGAATTCCTACTTCAGTGACGTTTCTCCCTGCAAAAGTGAGGGGAAAGGACAAGACTGGCACAAAGGTGCACTGAATTCCATTTGACATTAACTTACTAAACCCTGCTTCCATGAAAACTGAGACAGAAGCCACATTAATGATGTAATTAATTAGTACTACAATCATCCATTGCCAAGTATAGATAAGTACCCTCAGGATCAGCAGAAGAGGCTGCAAATGTACATCTCATTTTCTGACACGAATCTGTAGATGAAATACTCAAATTATAATAATAAGAGTTCTGTGCCAAGTTGTTTAGTATTTAAATAGCATAAACTATGATTTTCTTTCTGTTTCTTGGAGCCCTGAGTGCTCTTTAATCTGCTGCTTGAAAATCTGTGTAATTCAGCCAGTTCACAGTTGAGCTTTCTTCACTGCTTTTTGTTACTGGAAGCCTGAATTGGTGTTAAGTTATAAATATTTTGTATATGTAAATATTTCAAAGTGAGAACATAAGTATACATAAACATACATTTTCTCATAAACTCCCACAAGTGTTACTTTGCATCCATATTGCTCAGACTGTAGTCACAGCATACAAACAGTCCTCCAGAAAGGAAAATCAACTGGAAAGGGTACATAAATCAGTAGTAGTTTGCGTGCAACCAGGTACTAAATGCAAGCTTTATACTTCTGCATTTTTTGTTGTCTCCTACAAATTTGTGATATTGTAGCAATCATTAAATAAAACCTCTGATGATGAAATTAAGTGGTTTCTTTCTAGCATTTAAGTATTTTGTGAGCTCAGTGTGTGCTTCTTTGTGAATTCTACAGAGAATGTGTTGTAGTTTCCTCTGCTGTTGGAGCAGCATTTCCCTGGGCCCAGACCCACCACAGGTTTCAGGGACTTCATTAAAAACGGGGATATGAGCCCAAGCTGTAGCTTTGTGTAGAGCCTTACATTTGTGAATTGTTATAATTAGAAGTATAACCATTTCATTCTTTTAAAATGCAGGTTGTTCTCCAGCCTGAGCATTATCACAGAGCTAACTCACCCAGCCAACATGAGATTCATGCAGTTCAGAGCCAAAGACTGCTATTCTCTCGCTCTATCCAAATTGGAAAAGGTAAGGAAAATTGCCTCCCTCCACCCCCAATTTAAATTTTACAGTTTTATTACTTTTTCTGATTTTGTAACAATGACTTCAAAACAAGTGGAAACAGTGAAGTGATTTCTGGTTGTAGAGTTACTGTAAAAGACAATTTTTTTTTCAAAATTCTACGCTTATTTAAGACTAAAGTTTGATTTGATTTCATCACTCTGTGATGTAATATTAATCAAGCAACTCTCTGGTGGAATTTGCTCAAGGAAAATTAAATATTTTTGGATAATTGAATATTTAGAGCTAATGTAGTTGTCCAAGAGGCTGACACAGGCAATTAACATGCAACATCTTTTAACTGACTAAATGCTTAAAACATACAGATTTTATTATAATGTAGCTTTTAATTCCACTGCACTTGAAAGGCACTATAATCATGTCTTCTGTACACATTTCTGTGTATCTGTGGGAGATATTGGCATTACTGGGATGGTTTGAGAACAGCAATTATTCTCTGTCAGAGTGATGATAAGGACAGCTTAAATGTTAGATAAAACCTTCATATTCTATACATAAAGATGCATATTTGGCATGTTCAAACTGTGAAACTGTTTGGCTGTATGGAGATAAAATTTAATTTGCTTGTTCAAAATACTGTTACTTAAACAGGTGGAGCACAGGAAGCAATATTGTACATTGTTTTAACTCTCTAAACTCAAGGACAATCCCCTTTCTCACAGATCTTCACTGGTGATCCAACCTACCCACCTCTGCACTCCCCAGATCTTACAGTATTAGTATTACCTTCCTGATTTTTCAGGCCATTTCCTGAGTTTGTGAGAGACAAATAATATCCCTGTGACAGTCTTCAAGGGCAGAGATCCTTCACTACAGGCTTGCCTTTCTCCCCTGTCGATCCATCAGTCAGTGTGATTGCTGGGGTTCCTCGTGCAGCCTCCCAGCCTGTGCACCTCAGGTTGCTTACATGTCTTGGCGCATTTGAATTCATGCCAGAATCATTACCTTTACATAGATTTAACATATAATTTCCATTTCCTAGATTTTGGGGATTTCAGAGAGTTTGCTATTTACTATATAATATTCACCTAGTTAATTTCAATATATACTCAATGGAAAAGAGCCTTTTTATAGAAACTTATCTTCCCAGTCCAGTTTTTTACAGAGGAATGCAAAAATTCAGCCTGTGTGGATGAGACAGGATAAGGATGAGAAGTAAATCTTTGACTCGGTTGAATATCACACTTACATGTTGACCTCAAGATGTAAATATTTGGGTGGCCTTTAGGCAGTGAAACCAGAGTTTTTTTGTGTCAGTTCCTTCTTGCTTTTCATAGCCTTAATTTTTCAAGCAAATGTTCTGGAAATACTTAAAAATATTTTAACTTCTTGACTGTCTTCATTAATTTGCTGTGCAAAAGTTGTCAAGATAGGTTGGAAGCCGAACATTTAATGAACTTCCTATCCATACTATGCTCTACTGAAACAGAAGTAGATAAATTACCTTAAAGAAAGAACATTTTCTTCATTGCTGTTGCAGTTGCCTGCTGTTGATATTTCCCAGTCACTTCATCTTAACATTTGCAGGGAGAACTTCACAGGTGGTGCTGTAGTTCATTTGATGTTTCAGAACTCCCTCATGCAAAATGAAAGGCAATTAAAAACTCCAGTAAAAATTACCTAAAGCAGTCTAACAGAGAGTTGCTTGTTATTTCTGCATTAAGCACCTCATTTTTGGAAAGACTGAGAATGTCAGGCAAGTTGCCTTGAGGTAGCAGTGAAACACTCTTGCAAAATTGGCTTTTCAACCTAATGGGCTGCAGAAGACAGATACACAAATCAGATGTCCATCTGCTGTTGCAGCTGCAACTTTCTCATTTTAGAGATAAATAAATCTGACAGTAAACTCAGCCCTGACACAGGAGAGAGCAGTGGCCTTTGTACAACAGAGAAAAGGAAAAACAAAACATTCACACTCTGAACTTAAAATCTGCGTTCTCCATTTGTCTTGCATAAGAAAAAAAAAGAGGTAACCACTCCCTCTTTCCTGAAGGAAAGGGTTTGTAATGTTTTGGATAAGATTCACACTTTAGTTTGCTGTGGTTTTTTTTCCAAGTAAATATTGCAGGTGTTAATGATAAAAATTCTAAAGTGCTAAATGATCATTTTGAAATAAGTACAAGTTCCTTTATCTTTTAATCAAACCAATCCTGTGATTTTGTATTTTCCACAGGGATAGGCACACAGATGTTAGGTGAGCATAAATCTGTCTGGGATGGCCCAGTATATTTGCAGTGATTTACACACAGTCAGGCTGCTTTTTAAACCTTCCAGATGAGGCTTGCTATTTCCTGTCTCAATTTTTTTTTCATTAATATTATTCAGGTATTAAGCAGATTTGAAGTAACCTTAAGCAATAAAAAACAATAATGATGTATGAGTTACAAAAAGAGCTTGGTACCGCTTATTATTGGGGTCTTATTTTACATAGAACAATCATGCTGCATACTTGTAGGAAGAAACTATGTTGAGAGTAAAGGGATTTTACACTTTTTGATTTCTTTCAAGATAATAACTGTTTCATGTTTTTGTGACAGTCCTTTCCAAACCAGCATTAAAAGTTTTTCCTATTTTTTGATTCCTTAACAGAAAGAGCGGGAGAAGGGATCTAACCTGGCATTCATGTTTCGACTGCCCTTTGCTGCTGGCAGGGTTTTCAGCATCAGTATGTTGGACACATTGCTCTACCAGGTACTGAGAGCAGCAATGAGCCTTCACACAAATATTACCACCCATTTTATTGTGCTTTATCACAATATTGCTGTTTGTGTACCTCTCCACAGTCAAATAGCTTCAACAAGGCCTACATAAATTACAGATTATACAGACATATAATAATGCTTGTACTCTGCAATGAGAAATGGAGTGCCCATTGCCACAGCGTTGTGCTCCTAGCAGAAAGGAGCACTTTAATGTGTAATTTATTAGTCTCCTTTGCTCATAAAGGCCTCAATTACCTCGTAGTGTCCTGTCCTCTTAGTCGTGTTGACTGGACCTTGAGAGGCCCAATCATTGCATTGTAAAGTCAGCCATTCCTGCCCTTGCAAGGAATACATTCAGTGCTTACAGACAGTGGGGAAGAAAAGGCAGCAATTCAGCTTTGTTGCTCAGAACCCAGGAAGCAGTAATGACAGTCAGTGGGAATAAGGGAAAGGCACAGCCTCAGAGAGTTGAAGAAAAAAATACCAGAAAATACAGAGTCAGGGAAATGGAGGCAGCAGTTGCTAGTTTCAGGGTGGAAAATAAGCAAGTATTGCTCACTCTTCAGCAGTGCCCACGTCCCTGCTCGCTCTGACGCTCCAGGATGCCCAAGCAGCAGCCCCCAGCGCTGCCCTTCACGGATCAAGGCACACAGCACAAGCAGGAACACCACCATGGCCCACATCATCTGCTCACCTGAGCAGCCTCCTGCTTTGCCTGTACCTAGGGAGAGCCTGTGGATGCTTTTGTATTCAAGTGGAAAACATCCTTGTGGGGAAATTAATTTACTTGGTAATTTGGTGCATGAAAGGTGTTCTTTCATTGCAGTTCTGCTTCCAAATAAATTCCCTGAAGGCAAATCAAACATAAATAGAAAAATTCCTGGAGCTAAACTTTTCTCAAGAAGTCATTAATATCTAAACCAGTCATGTATATGGACATAAATATTTTAAGGTTCTAGAAATAAATACATTTGCATATAAAACATCTTCATAATAATGCCCCAGAATATCAACATCACATACAACAAAATTTTAAAAAATTTAAAAAACCCTAATACACATATATAGAAACAGATCTGTCAACCATCAACAGCTCCCACCAGCACATAAGTAACTTCAATATTTTATATTTGCTCCTAGACATGAATTGTCATGCTATGACATGACAGAGTAACACCATTCACCAGGAAGTGTTTAGAACAAAAAGCCTCACATGCTCATTCTCACTTAAATTCCACCTTTGAACCCTTTCTGCTCATAGGTGAACTGTCATTTTTCTAGAATTATCTTTCTTATTCCAAGTTAGAAATTCTATGCCAGCAACTCTTTGTTCTTTTTCATGGCCCCATTTTCTGTCTTTTTCTTCTGCAAGAAATAGAGCAAATGATGTGGGGAACATCAGGGTTCAGCTGGTGCCTCCCATTATAGGCCAAAAGAAAAGCCTTTGAATTATCTTTAGGACAGTGACTGAAAAATGAAAACTTGGCCTTGCAAATCCTGGTGAATCCCCTTGTTAATCTAATGAAAACTCCATGGTAGAAATGATGCAGCCATGGTAACAAATAATTTTAAGTTGCAAACAAATTTTCTTCGAGATGCTCCTTGGTGTTTACCCCTCACAACTGGGAGACTACCAGTACAAAAATGAAAGTGGTTGAATCACTGTGCACCAAGTGAAATCCATTTAGCTTCTGAGTTTGAACAAATACAGACTCTATAGCTCTAAAGGATTTCTGTAATACCTGTGTGAGGTATTTGTGTGAACCTTTGTTAGCCGTGCTTTGGCACGAAGCCAGCAGAGCTCCAGGTGTGCTGCATTCCAAGGGCTGCAGTGTTGCCCTGCTGCACCTGAGTGCAGCTGGCAACCAACAGCTCAGCCATAGCTGGAAGAGCACCCACATGGCCCTCTCATTCCAGCCCAGGAGGAGAAATATTTGTGATTTGAGCTGATCCAGTGTCTGTTCCTGGCCTTAGCCTGCACTTCTAAACTAAACCTAATTTCTACCTTTTAACCAATAGCAACACAATTCTGTCAGCAGAGGAACAAGGCAAATCAACCCTTAAAAACCCTTCAGATTACTCATTTGAATTAAAATAATAGCAGTTTCACCTCAGAGGTACCCACTGAGGACTGCAGGCCCATCTAACAGATGCCAGCGTTTCTTTTGCACAGAAGAGTTCATTATAATTTCACACCTTGTAGGGCTAACACCTCACTTCCACTGCCACACTCATCTTTGCCTTTATTGTGCCTTGTTATGCCTTAGTCTCCTGAATCTTGTATGTACATTGCATGCAAAAGCAGAGCCAATTAAAAAACCCTTATTTTATATAAGTAAAATCGACAAAAAGAAAGGGATAGGTATTTCTACCGCGATTAAGACATTTAAAAAGATGGATTGTAAACACAGATGTGTGATGTCTTTAAAATTCACTCGTGGTGCTAATGGTTACCTACTCACCTGTTCATTAAAGGTTTTTTTCTTTCTTTTCTGTCTCTCCTGTTAAAAAATATTGCAGTCATTTGTGAAAGACTATATGATTTCTATCACAAGACTTCTGCTGGGACTTGACACCACACCAGGATCTGGGTTTCTTTGTTCTGTAAGTTATTAAAAATAAATAAATAAATAAATTAGTGCAGAGTACCAGAGAAGATTCTGTCCTGTCTGCAAAATACTTCAACTTTTTTTGTGTGACATTTCCTTTTGTGAAAGTCCAAGAAAGACCATCTGTTTCCTTTTTCATCAGGGAGAAGATGAGGAAATTAAACAGATAACACACCCATTTTTAGTTCCATAGCAAAAAACATCTCCCCAAGAAAAGGCAATGTGTTCTATTAAGCAGAAAATTGGAAAGTCAACAAAACACAGGAGTAGTGTTTTTTTTATATGAAACAGCAATGGCAGTTCAGCAGCCAATTTACAAATTAAATATATAAAAACCAGGAAGCACTTCCTGTATTGTACAGCCTGGCCAGGACTGTCTCCCAATCCCCATTCCTATGGGCAATAAAGGGCATGAGTAGTTTTATGTAAAGATCAGATGTATGAAATCAGTAGGTGTTGTAGTTAGAAATCATCTTGTTATTGTATAGGTCAATATCCCCCGATGCAATTTAAATGTGTATATACATACACACATAAAAAAATTAAACAACTGAATTACTTTCTACTAAAATAAACCTCACTTCTCTGTTTTCCCCCACACCCATACCCTGAACAGTAAACAGATGAATACAAGTTGGGCTATTTACAAGCTGCTTTGTGGGGATCGATAAAGAATGGCAGAAAGGTATCAATGATGATTTAAAAAAGTTGTTTCAATAATAATTACTTATTTCTTGGTCAATCATTAAGCATCATTACAGTGAATGTAAGAACACTTTCAAAGTACAATTGAATCTTCAAAAAGGAACTCATATATCTCGAAATAAAGCTAGTAATGAAATAAGTGAGCTTCATTTAAGACTTCTTTATGCCACTTATGCTTAGTGTATTACTTCCTCTCCACTCCCTTGTCCCCACATATTCAGCCTGCAGTCTGGTGGACAAAATTCAAATTCAAAATATTCACGTGCTGCAGTCTGTCCACACCAGTTTCTTGTTGCTGACAATATTTAGTTTATTAATTTATGTTTTAGTCAAATATAAACACTAGGTGAAGGCTGCCTTGAAAGTTTTAAGTAATCTTTAACCAAACCAGAAGTTCATAATGCTAAACTGATTCCACTACGATGTCATCTAAAGAGGGAGAAAACAAAAGAAACAGTCTGACAAACTGAATAGAAGTTAAAAATTTGTTGTGGAGCAAAGGTGCAATACTACCATAGGATAATTGCCAGCTAGCATTTAGTTTTGATTTTTTTTCATGAGTAGTATAGTAAACAAGTGGTAAGCCCTCAAGAGTTAAAAGTCTCTCATCCTATTTTCATCTGTTCAGATGAAGATCACAGAAGAGGATCTGTGGATTAGGACATATGCCAGGCTGTATCAGAAGCTTTGTTCCTCTACAGGAGACATTCCAATTGGAGTCTACAGGACAGAGTCCCAAAAGCTCACAACATCCGAGGTGGGTCAGCTCCCTGTGCTTTTCCCTGGGTTGGACTGCAGAGTGCAGAGGCCTCTGCTGCCCCGTGGATGGTCACACTGACCCGGATGAGCCTCAGCCTCCAGGGGTGCCCAGAGCCAGTGGACACCTGGGCTTTGATGCCTGTGCTCACCTGCAGGGAGTGGAGGGATGGCTGGCAAACAGCTGGGCACGGCCAGGACCGGCTGGGGAGAGCTCTGCCCTGACCCTGCCTGTGTGCACTGATGGCCGTGTCTGTAACAAACCTATAACCAGCCCCTCCTGTGTCAACACTGCAGCTCAAAACAGCTGGCATTTCACTGCTCCTGTCACCTTTGAATTCATTTTCTTGTGGCTCATTTCTAGTTAGTGTTATTCAAAGCAGGGTGGGATCTCTCTAAGTTTAGCTGCCAAACAGCAGTAATATTTTATATATGTATTTCTGTGTTTGCCACAGAAACCTGTACATTTCCCCATCTCTCTGTGTACAAAGAATGGCAAAAATACTTTTTCCTGACTATTTTCATTTGGGCAGTTTTGATTTCTGTCATGTATTACCCATTTATGTGACCATTACTACTGCCATCTCATTAAACCATGGCTTTAAAATGTAACAGTGAGCAGCAACTCTCTCCTTTCTTCTGCAATACTCAGACATAGTTTACACTAATTTCCAAGATAGGCAATTTATACTTTAGTTTCCATATTGCAGAAAAATACTAGAAAACATTAAGGCATATAATGCTTAACTGCCAAGATTTGCTCTTGAGGAAGTGACAGCAGAAGTTAATTTTTAAAAAAGGGTGACAAAAACTGGTCAGTGAACTGGGCATGGCTCTTTGTGGATCACTGCTATCTCTGCTTTTACAGCTTAGCCAGTGGACTCTGTCACTGCAATAAATTCTGTTGAACTGTAGCAGCCTTAACATAATCCAGCAAAATCATTCCTTGGGGAATAATGTAGTCAGTCTCACTGCTAATAAGAAAAAAAAAAAAAGTCTGTCACAGCTTTCCACAAAACAGAGGACATACCAGATATTAAGAATTCATTAAATAAGGATCAGATAAAATTCATGGCAATGCTTTATTCTCCCATTCAGGCCTAGCTATTTAACTTCAGGTCCAAAAAAAGAGAACAGGAGTTCTGCTATTACTTCCTACCAACTTTCACAGGTAATCTCACAAAGAATTTGAGTAGAATCAGGTAGAGGAATAAGGAAGGGAGGTTGGAGAAACCTCCTAGTTAAATTTTCAAATTGTGAGGTGCTGGACAAATGTGAAAGAATGGCACTCCTCATTTATTAAGTGAAGAAAAAGCAGTTTTGGGTGTTTTTAAACTGAAGGCTCTGAATGCAGACCCCCAGTGGTATTTTCACACAAATACTTGTTCAATTTCTTGTTTAGTGAGTAAGAATTTGTGCAACCTTTCCCCTCCAGAGAGGGAAATCTCCCTCACCTACCTCTTCCCCAGAATACAAAAGAGCAATATCTAGCTCTGCATCTGTGGCCTTTATGGATAGGGATCTACAAATGCAGAAAGGCTGAAAGCCCCAAACTTTCTGCAAAGTTTATTTTGAAGTTAAAGGAATTTTTGACTAATTTTATTAATTAAATATTAGCATGGGTTATCATTTTTGCTTTTCAGTACATTAAGCCAGAAAAATGTAATTGGGTAAGATCTTTAAAATGGTAATAAGAGAAAAGTAATTCACTCTTTTTGCTCAGGAACTATGAATTTCTAACCATAAATTTGAAGGTTTATAACTCAGTGAACCTTCAATATAATTATCAATTTGAGTTTAAACAGACATTGGAAAGTAAATTTGTACTGCACATACCTGGATGCTGCCAGGTAATGACATGGGTAACTTGAGTCATGAGGACAAAATATGCCAATATTAATATTTAATATGGACAGTTTATCCTTTGACACTCCCTTTTTCATTACGCAAATGAGAAGTCCTCACTTCACTGACAGATGTTCATGATTTCTTTAAAAATAAGCAAGTTTTCAGTGACCCAGAAACTACATAACAAGTGGATCTAGCCTGCCTCTCAATGACTGTCACACCTATGACCCAAACCATTTCCATTACATTCAAAAAATATAAAAAAGAAATGTGAAATCTTTTTTCATTCCCTGTGTGGCTGCTTTTCTGTGGCTCCTGTTTAACGGTCCGTATTTGCTTCTTTAGATTCACTGCTGTTTCAATTGTCTTTTGTTTTCTTTTCCCCCTTCCTTTGTCAGTCACGAGACATGGCTTCACGAGTAAGTATTTGCTTATTGTCTGCCTGTTTCTGGGTGTCCTGGTTGAAGCAAGCCCCACACAGCTGCTGGCTTGCTCACATCCCCCAAGGTGGGGTGGGATGAAAACTGAGAGGCTGAGAGGGAGAAATCTTGTGGGTTCAGGTGAAGTTAGTTCAGTAAGTTAAGCAAAAGCTGTGTGTGAAAGCAAAGCAAAGAATTTGCTCACGCTTCTGATGGGCAGGAGGTGTTTGGCCATCTCCAGGAGAGCAGGGCTCCATCAGGCACAGCTGGGGAGACAAATGCCCTAAGTCTTCCCATTCCCTCACCTTCCTGCAGCTGTTCCTGTGGAGCACAGCACCATGGATGAGGGATATCCCTTTGATCTCTTGGGATCAGGTGTCCTGGCTGTGTCCCCTCCCAGCTCCTCGTGCTCCCCCCCCAGCCCACCCGCTGCTGGGGTGGGTGAGAAGCAGAAAAGGCCTTGGCTCTGTGTAAGCACCACTCAGCAGTAATGAAAGCATCCCCATTATCAACACAGTTTCCATCACAAATCCAAAACACAGTCCCATGCAGGCTGCTGTGAAGAAATGTAACTCAATCCCAGCCAGAAACTGTACGTTAGGTTAAACTGTGTGAGTAAAATCTTCACAGATAATGGAACTATGCAATGCATCATCCTTGAGTAAGTGGCTCTTAACACTGTTCTGGACACAAACAACTTGCTGAAAAATCTGAAAGCTGACAGAGTGGGACTTTCAAAGAAGCCTGATGGAATTCTGATTCCTTTTGGGCCTGCTCCTGTTGAATTCTGAAGAAAACAAATCACCTTTACAGTGAAAAGATCATTTGGTGAAAGCCTTGATCTTTAACACCTTAATGCTAGTGGAGCGAAATCCCTAAGTTTATAATAAAAGGAATATGTGACTGTACTTAGCAATGGTTTAAAGAGCTTTTGGAGAAGAAAAGCATTTCCAGAACCTGGATGCAAGGTAGCATCTTGGTAGGCAGAGCAGGAAAGCTTAGTTAATACAGAACTTGCAGTAATGTAAAAATAAGGCACTGCTTCAGAATGGAACAGATGAAACTACACATTCAAGCTATTTCTCATTTTACACACAGCTCCCAGGGAGCAAGAATCTAAAGTTAATTGATGTTTGGTGTTATCCCCACAGACACCCTCATCATCTCGAATATGCACACTGGTGTGTCCATGACTGCATTCCCATTCCCCCCGTGCATCAACCCACCTAATGTTTAGATTTTAGGGCATGAAACATCCTGTTAGAACACCATGCCTGAGTGGGTCTGGCAGCACAAGTGAGCCACCACACCCTTTAGGGCACACTGTGGGATATGTGAGACAGGAACCTACCTTTAAAAAACAAACAAAGCAAGAGTTTCAAGACAAATGTTTCTTCACTGTTTGCCACAGGAGGGACACCATGTCATCAATCTTGTGTCTCATGCACCAGATTTACCTGCTATGGAACAAGGAGGTGAAATTCAATGAAAACAATCAAACCTCAAAGTAATGATAGTTACAAAAGTATTTTTAAATGAAGTTCAAGACTGGTTAAAACAGAGGGGGACACACAGAAATACTTTGCACTGGAATTTTATCTTCTGTGTGTTTAACAGCTGCCACTGGCAGACACTTTTGTACTGCATTTGAAAGAGAGTTTGAGCTTTGATTTGCTTTGTCTTTAAAGCTGAATTTTTTCCCCTTGCATACAGCCAAGGGCAAATTCTGCACAGCTTTCTCAACAGGCATAATAAAAACTTCATAGTTGCTGAAGTAAATATTCAGATTTTATCACCTTCCTTTATGGTTTCAGCTCACCTATGCCAGTGTTTCAAAAGTTCAAGCTGAGGATTTACAGATTCATAGAAACAAAAAACTTGTTCTTCTACTTGGCCTCTCCCATTTGATTTCTGCCTCAAAAAGTGACTTACCCTCCAATAAAGCTGCCAGCAAGTCCAGTTATTTGTTTTGTCAAGAGCTTAACAAGGAAAGCTGCCAATGTAGGCAGGAAGAAAGGCAAAACAAGACCATCCTTTACATTCAGTTTGCATCAGATTTGTTCATACCAAATACCTCCTTCCCTATCCATAGACAGCACCTTATCCTATGGAATGTACTCTTCCTACCTTAGTCCTTGTTGTAAAATTCACACAACCCCAAAATGACAGTCTAACAAACAACAACATCAAACTGCATTCCTGTTCAAAGGGATCCAGGTTCTCTCTTCTGCCCTAACATCAGCAGAGTCAGTAACAAAACTTCAAAAAATCATGTAGTTTAAAAAAACAAAAAAAAAAAGAAGAAATCCTTTTTCTATTGCAGACTAAGCTGAAGAGCCTCACTAAATTCGCTGGTCTTTACACAAGGCTTATTGCAACATCCTAGTCTAGAATATTAAAAATGTTATTTTACTTGAAGTGCTACAATGTGAACATCTGTAAGGTTCTTTTTAATTATGGGGTTTGTTTGTGGCTTTTTTCTTTTTTTCTTTTACACAGATGAAAGCTAGTTTTTGCAAAAGTGAAAAATATAAGTACCTTCCACTCTGTACCCAGCTTACTCATTTCAGATACTATTTTATGGACTCCAGAAGCCTCAGAGTCTGTGGTGAGCCTCTTACAGATAGGTTGTATTCAGCACTGATGAGGTCAACAGAATCTTGTTTTCAGATTCCTTCTTAGCAGGAAAAGGCCATTCAGTAGCTCCTTGGTTAAATTTGCTTTATTTGATCACTACCAGCATATTCTGAGGGCATTCACACGAACTCAGCCTGTTCATTTGCATCATCTTTGTTTTATACTTCATGTATTTATTTTAAACACTCACCACACTGACATCAGTGAGCAGTAACTTGGTAATGTGTATATACTGACACTTTGCTATTTAAACATCAATAAAAGACATTGAAATAGCACAAGAGTAACTCGGGATTGTAAGGAAGTGGTTTGGAAACTAGAAGCTAAAACTGCCTGTACCTAAGATACAGGTTGAAACAATTTTGAAACTATCTTTTGAAATGCTTCCTCTTATGTTCCCTAGGAACTTTTGTATGTCAGAAACACACCTGTAGCCCATCCACCTGTGTTATTTCAGTACTTGTATGTACACAAACTATTGGTCTTATTTGGGTGGCATAAAAAAAATACAGCCACAGAGGGACAGGTTTTGGCTCTAAATAATGGGGGGTTTTTGTCACTATGTGAGTGAAATAGCATCACCACTATTCTTTAAGACAGGAAACAATTAGCTTTTTCACAAGAGGTGCCCCTGCATCACACTGAGGGTTACTGCATCCTATTTTCATGTGTGCTGGAAGGTCAGGAATGCCTGGGAATCTGAGGCACAGTTAACAGGCACATTTCTACCTGTGGCCTTCAGAGAGTACTGCAAACAGTGCAGCCAAAGTTGAACCATTACTTAATGAATCCACAGCACACATCTAAAGAGCAGTTAGACAACTTGAATTTCTGAAAATATGCAGACTGGGAAGAAAGTGGAGAAGTCATTCTGAACTGATTCCTAGATTAAGGAAGGGCAGTATCAGAAGGCTAAAGTTGCTCTTCTCAGAATGCAATTGGGCACAAAATAACACTTATCTGCTTCTATAGATTCACTGCTGAAGCAGTTACCATGAAAGTACGTATAGTATAAATGAGCTTCTAACACGAGAAGTCGAAGTCTAGTAAAGGGTGGCCAGTTCAGGAACACTTGCTAAGTACAAAGAGCTGAATCCCCTCGGCTCCACTGCAGCCAAACCCCATGTCCAACTGCAATGTTGGAAAGAGGAGAGAACATCTTCACCTGCTTTCATCTAATAAAGCCCTTCATCCCTGTTGTCATTTTCCTTTCAAGTCTCAAATCTCCATCAGCGTGGAGGAATGGGACGACACCAAAGACACCAAAGAGCAGTTCAGCTGCCGCGGCAATCACCGCAACTCCACCTCCAGTGACCAGTCCGACCACCCGCTGCTGCGGAGGAAGAGCATGCAGTGGGCACGGCGCCTGAGCAGGAGGGCCCCCAGGCACTCTGCTAAGACTGCTGAGAAGATCAACCAGCAGAGGATGAACCTCTACAGGAGGTCAGAAAGGCAGGAGCTTGCTGAACTTGTGAAGAACAGAATGAAGCACCTGGGCCTTTCTCCAGCAGGATACGGTACCGCTATTACAGTGCTTCAATAGCAACATTAGCATTGTGCAAGATGAGCTTATTTGTAAGAGATGATGGAGCCATAAAAAAAATATTAAGTCTATGATAATGGTTTTTGTTTTGTTGGTTTAGGACTGGGTTGTTTGTTTTTTTCATTTACCAAAGTAACTTGGAGTGTTTTTAATGCATCCTATTATCACCCATTCCTATGCTGAGATGGAAGGCTCAGAAGGCAGCATGTCAGTCACATTTATATTTAGCAGATGATATGTGTATGCTGAATATATAAACATTACCCAGTCATTGAAAAGCTGCACCATATTTCCAGAAACCTCTTGAAATAAAGATGAAGTCAGGTCTGTTGTGAAGTTCACTCATATGCCAAGGCAGGGAGTTTATATGTGAAGGATATTGCCTTTTTCCCACAGTTTTCAAAAATAATGCCAAATTATCACATTAAAGTCATTTTTAGAAAGCATGTTTCACTAGGTTTTTAGATACCATTTTTATCCATCAAATCACTCTCCAGTTTACGCTATGGACAAGAGCTCTGTAACGCTTTTTAACACGTGCACCAGAGCTGGCTGGGTTGTCTTTCTCTGGCCTTGGCTCTGTAGCCTGTTGGGTGGAAACCCCAGGACTGTGGGTTTGAACTTCCTAGAAACACCAGGAATTTCCAGATATGTAAATACAGGCTTTTTATTCCACACCTCATCTGGATAATTTATATGCCTTTTGTCTTTGATGTTTCTTTACAACTCTCTGCAGAATGATTCAGGGTAAAATATTTTTCCAGGGGTTGCACAGGCTGCAATAACATTTGATCAAACACAAAAACGTTTTGTAAATGTAATTTGTATTTATACTAGTAACAACAAAACTATTGCATTCCTGCTTTTCTTTTCAAATTCTAGTTAAAAGCCAAAAGTAAATATTCATTTCATTACTCAAATAAAGAACTATTAGATACCATCTATAGAGCAGCAAAATCTTGGTAGTTAAATGCTTTACCTGATTACATTTATCTGATTCAGAGTCACACATTTTCCTAAAAAGCTAAAAAGGATTTAACACAGAAGCACTGCCTCTCCTCTTTAGTCTGATCAGATTAAAACCAGTCTCACTGCAGCAGCCCAAGGAGTATGCCAAGAGAAAATGATACAAAGATACTGCAATGGCAGCTATGAAAGTGTAGCTTAAACCTTGGAAAAAAACTACCAGCCTTCATCTCAACAAAGCATTGGGAGAATAGTTAAAAATGCAAGAAAGACATACCAATTTCCATTTATACAGCCTGCACATTTCAAGCCCTTGGCACAGGTGATACAAGGAAAGTGTTTCCTAGATAAATAGAAAAAGGGATTAAAAGGTTTGTGTTGACCAAATCTGGAGATGGATGAGAATGCCATGCACCTGTATTTAACCTTGGTCATCGTTTGAACTTGATGGCAGCCAAGCACAGGAGTCCCAGAAATTTACCACAAATTTACTAAGCTGCAGGACAGATTGGTAAATCACACTGAAACTGGGTTACATTAAAAATTGCTATGACTGAGAAAAACCAGAAGGTTTTTAAAACATTATAAAATGGGATATTTCAGAGCTGATAACTCAAAAGATAATAATGCCAGGTAGTTTCAATTCAAGTACAGCTGAAAACAGACTGCTAAACTTATTTGAAATCACTCTGATACCAGACACTTTTTTACAACTCTATGAACTTTCATCAAACTAATTTGTCAGAAATAATACTTTTCACAATTCATTTTTAAATGTAATTTCTTTGGTACTTTGTTTTTTCTTGTTCTCTAGATGAAATGAATGATCATCAGAACACCCTTTCTTACATCCTGATCAACCCTTCTCCAGACACAAGATTAGAGCTGAATGATATAGTGTAAGTTAAAGCACACACATAAATAAAAAAGTCACAAGACCTGCAAAAAAATATAATATGGAGACTTCTATTTAAAAAGACATCTAATTATACTATTTATGTACATATTTAAAATATACATACAAATACATTATACATATATCTGTAATGTTCTAAACCTATCATCTTCCTATTACTCTGTATTTTAAATTGAAAAAAATCTAACCAATGCTACCACAGGAACTAAACTAAGCACCTTCAAAGTAAGTCTCTAAGTCTTCCCCAGATCTCTTCAGCATTACAGCTCTATGCACCTGCCCTGGCTTGCACCACCCTGTTTTAGTAACAGCTGCAATTTCTTTCTGTAGGTACTTGATCCGACCCGACCCATTGACTTACGTTCCGAATGCTGCGCCCAGCCGAAAGGACAGCTTCTGCAATACAGTGGGACAGGACACCAGGGAGGAGACACAGCTTTGATATGTAACTCACCACACCATTCAGAGACAGTTTTATACACATGTTGTTTCCACTAACCATTTTGCAAACTGAGCGGTACATTTTATTCAGATTTTGGAACAAAATGACAGTGGGTAAGTGACCAAATGCAGAAATGTGGTGCCTAGAAACTCTGATTTCAGGGATTTTCAGGCTTGTGGCCTGTTCAGTATGGTAGTTGAACTTTGTCAGCCTAACAGAATGATGACACCTGTTGCTATTGAACCCATATGAACAAATGTCAGATTCCACCATGTTTTGCTTAGATGCTCCTAAGCGTATTTATGCAGCTGGCAGCATGTCAGTGACTGAGCTTCTGACCTACATCAGATTATCTGATGCCCATAGAGGGACAATGCCTAATTTGTAGTAGCAAACATGTTAATACCTAAAGCTGCTGACGAGGCTTTGCGTGTCAAAAACTCAGTCTTTGAAATAATTTTCAGTCTCAGCCTGTCTCCCACTTGTATTGGTACAGATCAGTTTCAGTCCTATTGCAGCCTCCAGGACCTGAGTTTTTGTTCCTTGGGTTTACACAGATCAGGTTGAATGACACAACCTGGTCACACTGCAGAGGTTGAAATTGAGACCCATCAATGGCAATGGAAGAGGAGCCCAGCTGCAGGAAAGTCCCTCTCCTGTCACACAGGCAGCCCCCCACACTGGCAGAAAACTGGGAAGTTCTGTGTGAAGCTGCATACAGTGGTAGCTCAGGTGAAACACAACCCTTTGAACCTTGCTGAGTGTTTCTATAGAAGCCTGAATAGACTATAAACCCAAAAGTGAGAGCATCCCTCTAGGGAATGATTTCTACAACAAGCCCTAAACATTTTCATGAATATGCCAGAACTGCTGTTGTCCAAAGCATTTCATGCCCAGTTATCCAGATTACCCAAAAGTGATACATTTTCACATGAAATTATGTAGCTCATTGAAAATTAAAGTAATTTATAACCCATTCCACAAAATGAATGTAATTCCATATAGTGTGTAAAAGCATTATGAATCTAAAAACTGTTTTGGCATGAACTGCACAAGAAAGCATCTGATGGTCAAGCTTTCTAGAGAATTAAGCATGTCTATCCATGATCTTTCAAGATCACTGTCACAAATGGGAAAGAACATACTTAAGGTTTTAAACCCCCTACTGTTACAATTATCCACAAAGAACTGGTACAAGAAATTTGGCAGGTAGCCCAATATGGAAAAATGAATTATTCTCTGAAATCCCCAGTACAAGTAGGACTACTTGTACAAAAGAAAAAAAAATAAGTCAAAACTGTTTATATCCTCTTCTATATTAATTGGTTAGAAGTACATTCTATTTCTGAAACTGAAACCACAAACACGCTTCCCAGTGAGCAGCTCCTGGATGTGAGCATGTTTATCAGCATTGTGAAGATACTGAAAACAAGGCGTGTTCATATTAGGAATGACAACAAAGCTGCCCTTACTTCCTACCTTCCTCTTTATGATTCCATGGTTTAACAATTCAGTGGTCCTGCTTACAGTCCATTATTGTTCAGTGCTTTTCCACACACTAGGCATTCATCAGATTATTCACAGGTAAAGATAAAGCATTTCAAATGGGCACTGAGGGAAACAAAGAAACAATTGAAGCAGCTGCACGGACTGAAGTCTTCATTTTTCCAAGACCTGTCATATCTATATGGTCTTGTCCAAGACCTGTCATAGAAGTTACCCAGAAGAGTTTGCATGTGCAGTGTGAATAACTTTTCTATTTTAATACCTTCAGGGAGAAGACTCTATTCCAGTTGAATATTTTTTTAAAAAGAGTGAGTCTCTTAAAAATGTTCATTCCAAAATATTAGGATAATCTGTTTATTCATACTGAAGGCTTTTAATGGAGGGTTCTAGAGCCATGGCTATCCTTCAGCAGGCAAGCTGGATACTCTGCTTTTAGTGGGAGTCGAGGTTCACAGGAATTGCCTGTGTGTGTGTATAGTACACACCACTGATTTAAGAACTCTCTGCCAGAAGGATCCATAGCAAGGGCTTGAGTCCTCACATTTAACAGCCCATAAAACAGCAGAAACAAGCAGTCAGGTGTGTCCATTTCCCCACTTAACTCAGCAGAATTGCTGCTCAGCTAGACTGGAATAGTGGCATCTAATGTGACCTGGTATTTCTCCAGGCTTAATGAATTTCTAATTGCTCATTAGCCCCAGAAGATTTGCTAAAGCAAACACAAAGACAGCTGGAGACACTTGGAGTCCCTAAAATGAATGCAAGGCAATCTTTGTGAACAAAACACTTAGTTCTCTTCAAAATCTGCTGGAAGACAAACAAGGTAATAAAAACTAAACAGCTTCTGATGAAGCAGAAGTTCTAATAACCCATGAATAATACACCATTCAGCTATTCAGAATAATACTGTCTTTCATGTTGAAAGCAGAACAGGTTTGCTTCCTCTGGAATATCTTCACAGACAGACTGCATTCTAGTGGGATTTTGGTCTTCCAAGACCACCCTAAGCACCACTGCATTAACCCTGAATGAGACAGTATGCACAGTCTCTCAGTGGCCACAGATGTGGTTCTTTAACACTCATCCTACAGGCAATCTTATGTTCACACACTTATTTCTCATCATCATTATCATAAATGTAACACAAGCCTAAGTGGACTGGAGACCAGACTGAGGAACAGGAATCTCAAGGCTCAGTGCTGGAGAAGGGATGATGCAGTTCTAGGACAAGCAGGGTGAAATGACTGTTGGGACAGAGGAGTGAGCTGGCAGCAGTTCACTCAGGAGAGAGAGAAATGTGGAGCTGTGAACAAAAAGATTATTTCTATCTGTGCTTAACTGTATGTATTTCTCCTCCTGGCTCACTTCTATCAACAACTCAAAGACGCCCATCTTCCCCAGCACTGCCTTAGCACAGTCCAAGCAGTTTGGTACCCAGAGTCACAGATCCAGAGAGGGAAGTGCTAGCTGATAATAACTGCTTCATTCTCAAGGGAATGTCCAGCAAAGCCAGGCCTACCTATGAAAATGTGTTACCTAGTCTGCAATAAAAAAGTCACAAGAACTCTTTCAATGGCATGCAGTGTGTTTCCTTAACTGTCACTCCAATTCCACAACACATGTGAATTCAGATACAAAGGAAAAAACATAGTTTTTGAGTTTTTAAACCTGCAGTGGAATGAATGAGTGAAGTTGTGGTACTTAGAAATTAAAGGCGCAATTATTTCCCAGCATCGATATTTTTCCCGCTCACAAACAACCTTGTCCTACAACTACACTTTAACAACTTCCAAGTATACAGATACATATTACTGAATATTACACGTCTTTGTTTACCAATGCACCAAAAAATAAGCTAAAGAAGAATAAATTTTAGGCTTCAGCAGTGGAGGAGAACTGAAATGACATCAAATGCAGCAGAAATAACATAAGCTTCTGTAGCTTCTAGAGGGCTGACAGCAGCCACTCTGTAATTTTGGAACACTGTCACACAGGATTTTGCAGCACTGAATTCCACTTGATATCCAATGGAAACCAGTCACTAAGATCTGGAAATTAATTCATTACTTAAAGCAGTTCTATGAAAGTACATCAAGGTTATAAAAATACTTTTTCAAGGCAGTGCTATAAATGTAGAATTTATAAAATATGGTTACATATTCTTGATATTCTATTAGAAGCAACCCTACCTACCTTGATACAGATGTACAATGAATAAATGTCTAAAGAGCAGCACTTCAAATGTTCAGCCACTATTCTTTGTGCTTGGTGTAGAATATGCACAGCAGGGATACAGGAAAAGAGTTACTAATTCATATTAAGTTATGAGAGACAACCCAGCCTTTGCTTCTTTTCATCTTTTGAAATTAATTGAAAATACTAATGATAATTTTGTTATATACTTAATTATTGCCTCCACTGCCAATGCAAGGACGTCAGTAATGGTAATTCAACACAAGCATAAACTCCTGAGAGGCTTAAAAAGGCAAATATTTCTACCTCACTAAGTTAAAAACAAGCATTTGACACTTCTGTGAATGAAATGTTCTGCAAAATCTAACTTTAAACTGTTACAATTTGCAACTGGCCTATGCTGACCTGGAGAGAGACTGGGAGGCAAAGAATGAAGATGAAAGAGTAAATGTAAATACTGCTTCATGTGCATGAGGTATCTCAGACAAGTTGGGGCACCCTGAAGGGGTTCTGCACAGAGCACTGGTACCTTTAAAGCACACAGGTACCACATCAGTGATTTGACTAATCACTAAAACCCACACTACCAATTACTGATCATAGGAAAACTTCTCTAGATCATTTCCTGTTTCTTTTAGCCTTTCACCAGCATGGGCTGGCTGATGAACTGGTTCATTTCACTGGCAATTCTATAGCTTTTAATAGTTTTAGCTTTGGTATTTATTCCTGCTAGGAGTTATAAACTCACTGCTTCCATAATTGTACAGTGGTGTGGCAGACTCCACAGACTCGGTATAAAAGTGGGGAATTGGCATCTTTATAGCCTTTTATTTGTGCTGCTTGTGTACTCAGCTTCAGGCTATGGTGAAGCCTCTATTACCTTATCTTATACAATCATGGAATCATTAGGGTTGGAAATTCCTCCAAGATCATTATAGTCCAACCTTTCACCAAGCACCTCCATCCCAACTAAACCACAGCACAGAGTGCCACATCCAGTCATTTCTCGGACACCTCCAACAATGGTGACTCCACCACTTCCCTGGGCAGCCTGTTCAAGTGCCTGACAACTCCTCCCATGAAGAAATTCTTCCTGATGGCCAACCTGAACCTCCTCTGGTGCAGCTTGAGGCCATTTCCTCTCATCCTGCCACTGGTTGCCACGGGGATAAGAAACCAACCACCTTTCAGGGAATTGTGGAGAATGATAAGGTCTCCCCTGAGCCTCCTGTTCTCCAGGCTCCTCATCAAATTTGTGCTCCAGGTCCTTCACCAGCTCTTGTCCTTCTCTGGACTCACTGCAGCATCTCAAAGTCTCCCTTGGACTGGGGGCTTCAGAACGGGACACAGGATTTGAGGTAAGGCCTCACCAGTCCTGGGTACAGAGGGCAGAGTCCCTGCCCTGGTTCTGCTGCCACACTATTCCTGATAAAAGCCAGGATGCCCTTGGCCTTCTTGGCCACCTGGGCACAGCTGGCTCTTGGTCAGCTGCTATCACCCAGCATCCCCAGGTCCTTTTCTGCTGGGCTCCCACCTTCAGTAATTAATTAATAACCTGGAGAACTTTATTGCCATTCGGGTAATAGGAGAACACGGGGCGGGGGGTGTGGTTTGTTTGGTTTTGCTCTTGCTCATGGGCTGTTATTGCACAACCAGGACATGGTGTTCCCCACCCAGGTAAAGGGAAGGGACTTGGGAGTTCAGCTCACTACATTGTTTAATGTAAGGCAAAGGTGTCAGCTATACAAGATGTCATGGCTACCGTCAAGTAATCCAGCACAGGATAAGACATCTGCTTTCTTCTTCAGTCACACTGGAATGCCACATGAGGACATTTAATGGTGTACCATAGGCAAATTACATCCGAGCAGTATAAAATTAACACATTAATTTTTTAGTTTTTAATGTAAGGTAAGGGTGTCAGCTATATAAGATGAAAAAATAAATTTCATTGCATCTTCTTTGCTTTTACTTCAGTAGGGTTGATATGGCCTCTTACTGTATTTTAAAATGGTATAAAAGTTAATTGTTGCTTCATCCAAAACTAAATAAGGTACCAAGCACTATTCACTCAACACAGAAAGGCTTCTTTATGAAGGAAGAATCCTTTGAATTCAACCTAATACAAAACCTAGGCACCTGATTCCAGATGTCCCCGGGCCTTGAAAGTTATCACTACACAGATGTTCTGTTCCTACTAAGAAAACATCTGCAGCTTTGTTCATTGTCAAAGTTCCTAGGATGCTCCAGGATGGAGCTTTCTCTTCTAACACATGTGTTTCTTCTCTTGCAGTGTTTCCCAGTAGAGTATGTGCTCGTGTGGCCAAATGTGATGAGATGTAATGATTTTATTGTACACACAAGGAGAAAATGGGACCTTGTGTAGGTTAAACAGTGAATGAGGTGGAGATGCTATTTTTACTCCCTTTGCATTTAGACAAAACCCTACGTAAACATCTTCCAAATGTATAAATCTAACTGTTAAAGAAGCGTTGACGATTTTTGCAGCCAGGTCTCCAGAAAAGACGTAGCCAGTTCCTGAACAAAAAGGGTGGTATCTGTTACCTGGGAATTCCTCTTCTGATATGTACCATTTACTGGCTTTATTCCGAATAGGCCTGTGCCCTGCCATTAAACAGCCTGTGAAATAGTTCTGTGTGGAAGGTGGGAGAGGCCTGAGGAGCTTTTCAATCAGGTGCTCTGTATTGACAAAAACGTCACTGTCTGTCTTCATAGCAAACCTCGCGCCACTGCAGTAAGTGGCCACCCACCTCACGCCCATCAGAGTTTTAAGAGTTAAGTTGTTGTAGGTGTCCAGGAAGTCCTGCTGGATAATATCGTGATACTGCTCGCTTTCTCTCAGCAGTAAATCATTTGCTTGCTGGGTCTTGGTGCCAAGCAGGAACAGCCGAACGATGTCAACGCCTGGAACCGCGGCTTCATTCCCCCAGCTCTTCCGGATGGCGTTCCTGTGCTGAACTTCAGCTGCGGTTGTTGATATCAGCAGTACCAAGAAAGGTCCTTTATCTTTGCACTTCTCTTCTTCATTAATAATGAATGTAAATGACTGTGGAAAAGTGGATGTGCTTTTATTCCCAGGTTTCTCGTTTTCAGGTGGTAGTTCTCCATTTTTTTCCCCTGAGATTTGTTTGAAATGTGTAAGCACTTTGTTAAGTAAACTCCTCTCACTTTCCATGTGAAGATCATCACTTTTAGCTAGAGCAGCAAGGCGACCAGAAGTATAAAAATAGGAAGTCAAATATATTGCTGTAAAAGAGATGGTAAAAACCAGGAAAAGATTTCTCTTGGTGCATTCTGTAGCAGAGAAGAATCCACGACAGCAGCTCATGTTGGCAGCTGTGAGAGGAAGCACAAAAAGCACAGAATTTTTGTCAGAACAGCAGCTAATTTGTCATTGTTTTCCTCTGTGACACAGGAAGATAAAAGCCACCTTCAGGATTCTGGTTCTTCAGGATTCCTTTCATTTTGTTATTGTTAAAAATATCCTATTATTGATTTTAGAATGAATTGTAAAAATGTTCATCAAAGGCCAAAAAAAAAAATCAAAAATTTCATTATTTAGTTTTCAGGCTTTTCTTCCTAAGAGAAATACAGTTTGATAAAAACAGTAAGAAATAAATGAAACTAAATAAATACACTATTAAAAGTAATAACTTCATCAGGTAGAACAGAAATTATTAAAATCTGTATTTAAATATTGAAATATATGTCAAATATAAAGACAGCTTAACTTCCTGTAGGCTTTACAAAAAGTTATCACATAACTAAATCATCCAAAGTTAATGAAATATTATGATTGATTATGGAGCCACAATGTTGAGGTTATCATGATACATCAAAAATTTGATAGATAGCTGAAAGTGATTGTCTAGGCTCTATAAAACATTCATGCAGATAGACTTTGAGATGAAGTGCCCCCTGCCAGCAACAAACTCTGCAAAGAATGCTTGAAACAACTGGCTTAATTTAGATCCATACATTTTAAATGACTTCAGCTGAAGGATCCCATCCTCCCAGACTGCAAGGACAGAAAGTACTTGCACTGGAACTCTGCAAATACTGTAACTTTGGGTAGTTCTTTGGGATTCCCATAATAGCCACTTTCAAATCCTGACTTCCTTCAATGAAACAATACAGAAATTTATCTAAGCCTTGGAGATGCTCCACACTTTGCTGGGAGGGGGAGATAATCCCATGTATCCCTCACACCATGAACTGGTAACACACAAGAATGCCACCTGGAGGGAAGTGCAAGTTAAATGTGTAAAAGTGCTTTTCTGGTCTCTGAAGGGTTCTCTACATGTATTTGAAAGGGAGCTGCAGAAGTATGGTAAATCAGGTTTTTTCCAGATTTTTTTGTGCCAAAACACTATGTAACAGATACAATGTGTAGCTCCCAGTCAAGCTGCAAAATTAAATACTTATCATCTTTGGAAGTGTAGGTTCATCCCAGTCATAAAACCATGGTATTTTTTGATGGATTCTTTAGTAGTTTCTTGCTGCTCCACAAAGAAATGACAGATTTAGGAGGACTGAAATAATCAGGAATCCTACCTCTGTTCCCACGGAGAATCTGAGGACAAGCTCACAGGTCCTTGGGTTTCTGTTCTAAGTCTTTTCCAGAGGAATTGTGTATTAACACAAAGGAAAATGCAGCAGGACCTTCATCTTTCTTTTGATAAGGTAAAAATACTTTGTCGCTTGTAGCAATGAAGTGACACTGTAAAATGAGACTGGATTTAATAATTTTAGAATAGGCAACAGAAATGCAAAGTAAGAAATTAATTTATGCTCAACTATAATTTAATCTGGATAAAATAGATACTGTATAGTCTGAATGTAAGTGTGTGGTGTATAACCCTTGGCCAGCATCCAAACACTCATCCACGTGCTCACCCCACTTTCCCTCTCCTCAGGAGGACGAGGGGAGAAAATAGGATCAAAGAGTTCATGGGTCAAGGTAAAGGACAGCAAGTTCACTTACTGGATACCATCTAGGACAGAAAAAACCTGGACAAGATGAATTTAAATGTATTGCTATTTGGATAGTGAGAACATAGACGAAAATAAAAAACAGTACCTCTTCCCTATCTTTTCCTGGCCTCAACTCAACTTCTTTTCTTGCCCCTTCAGCAGCAGAAATGGGTTGGGGATTAAGGTCCTTCCCCCATCCTCATGTTCAAACAAATCTGCTCCAGTGAGAGGTCTCCAAGGGCCTCTGTATCTTCAGGGAATGTCCGGCTGCTGTAGGTTGAGAGGAAAAGGGTGTAAGGATATTCTGTGATAAACTGGTCAGTAGTTTGATGCAGCTCACATCTACCACAAACCTATAAAACATTAAAAACACAGCAAGCAATAAGCTTAGCTCTAGCAAACTTCCATCTTACTTTTTAAGCTCTTTAGAAACTGTGTGTGTTTGGCATCAAACGTTACTAAACATCCAGGATCCAAAAAACAAAGTAACATGGGAAAGAACGTGGGCAGCACGACAGCAGAGGTCGAGAGGCATTTCTGTACCCATTAATTGCTTTACTGTTATTTGAAATATAAAACCTTCAGCACATGAAAATAAAAGAGCAGCAGGTAATTTTCAATGTTTTAAGTGCATTCAGTATTCTAAGTTTTCTTGATTAAACAAAAAATATTTTCTCAAAGTCTTTGACTTCTGTTTGTTTTGACAGCACAATTCCATTAGGTGAAATCCTGGTTCCATTGTGGAAAGAGCAGAAACTTCTAAGAAGACTTTTCTAAGAGGCAGCTAGAATATTTATTGTTTCAGGTTTGATTGAGTTATTACAAGATGAGCAGAAAATTCATGTGCTAAAGAGCAAATGGTACCTATGTCTTCAAGAATAATTATAGTTTATCTTGCTTATGACTTTTTAAAATGCCAAGGAGCTCTCAAAATACAATACTCCTTTTCTATTATAATTTTTCACAGAAAAAAGAAAATATTTATAAATGCTTGCCCACATTAATTACCCATACCATTAAACCCAAACAATTATAATTATGAAAATTATTTTTCTAAAACCAACTGTGTAGCAAAATGCAGTGTATATTAGGTTGCCTTGGGATACACTGATTATTCAGATGCACACACATTTAACTACATTCAGATTTCAAAATTACTTCATGTGTGCTAAAAACCCCCCATAATTAGGCCTTATTAAAATAATAAAAAGGAAGAAGATGACTGAAAAGGAGTAGAGAAAAACAGGAAAGGAATTAGAAAAAAAAAGGAAAATTCATTTGGTACTGTTTCTTTACATTCCTGTTATCTTTTCCTTATTTATTCAAAAAAGACTGATTTGACAGCTCATGAGTGAAAATTTACCTCAGTGCATTCTAATTCTATCCTATCTCATCACAGATTTTGGAAAGCTTTGGAATGCTTCAATATTTTCCCAGCCTCTTGAAGTAATGAGTTTTGAGGTCAGGCCATTCGAGGAGCTCCCACAAACGGCAAATTTCCAAGTAATCTTTTGGGGAAATGTCAGGAGGGTTTGAAGGTGCAAGCAGCAGGCTGGTGGAAAGTACTAGATAAAGCTGATTTAATCTCAAATTGCCAGTTGACAAACACATCACAGCATCCTGACTACTTAGTCCTGGTTTAGTTAAGCCAGCTTTAGGCATACTGACATAAAAGGATGAGCTGGGGAGCAAGGAAAGAGCAGGAGATGCACTCACCTCAACTCAAGGCAGCGTCTCCTGGAGAGCGGCTCTGTCAGGGCTCAGCACAGACTCACCAGTCCCTTGGGAAGAGCAGGATGTGCAAAGTCCTGGCCCCACCTCCTGCTGGCTCTCTAGGACCTGCCAGGGACGCCCCTGGAGTCAGGGAGATGAACCAGTAACTGCTGAGCCCCTCTTTTCTGAGACCTGTATTGAATTTCAAACCCGAGTACCACAGAATTTGGGGGTTAACTTGGGCACCTCAGCGAAACTTTTTCTCGGTAATTACAAAGAGAAGCAGAGATTGCAGTTTCTGTCTGTTCTAGCTCATTGCTGGGTTACAGGTGAAAAAAAAGCTGTCTTAAAAACACAAGGAGCAGAGAGCTGCTTGTACTCCCTTTTACCTGCACCATTTGGCTTCCCAGAGAAGCCTGGTAACCAACCCTTCTGTGGTTTGTACACAGAAACTCATCTAAGCATGCACAGCTGAGGCGTGGCATGGATCAGGGCTGGAGAGGAGAGAGGGAGGAAATAAAATTATCTTGATATGTACTGTTGGAAAGGTCTGCATTCAGTTTTTCAAAATTTGAAATAGGATTCTTTTAAGACTAAAAGACGTGGTATGTGATCTTTAAAACCACTGCCTGTCACAATGATTTCAGCAATCTGAACAGCAAATGGCTTAATTAACTGTGAAGAGAATTAAGCACTTTGCCTAAAGCACTGAAGAAGTATATTAATAACAACTGCACACATTTAGAGGAGTATATGAATTAAGAAATGTATAAAGTATTTATCTGCTACGGTAGTGTAAAATCTTTGTATATGTCCTTTTCTGATTTAAATTACGCCTAGACTGAGCTACTTTCATCAAAATGCTACTTCTACACAGGAATAATAAGGTGTTTTTCCACTGGAATTTTTTTTAAACAGAAATATGTGAAAAACTGAAGAAGAATTTTAGGTTCTGTTTTTCCTTTACATAAGTGCACTGTGGATTTAAAAATAGTCTCCAAAGAGAATTGAACAGCAGAAGCTATCCTAGAATTTGCTTGTCTCTAGTTAGCTGCTATGTAATTTTTTCTTAACATACACACAAACATGGCTGCTAAATACTTAATGCCATATAAACAGCACAATTCCCTTCCTGTTTTTATGCATGTGAAGTGCAATAAAACTCTTCATAGGACAAAAGGAGAGCAGACTACCTGAGAGGATCCAAGAATTTCTTGTTAGTCTAACAAAAGTGTTCTATCAGAAAATATCTGCTGGTTTAATTTAATTATTACTAACAAAAGGAGGAGTGAAAAAGGTGGGGGAAAATAGCTCCACACACAATCCCTGGTATCTCCCTCTTTTCTCTCATGTCACACTCACCTTGCATAATGCTCCTCTGGTGGGGTCCTATGAGCCAGTGGCACCTTCAGTATCTGCATTTTACTATAATTAACTAGAATTAACATGTAGATAGGGCAGTGTGAAAAATTCAGTTTAAGATCTGGAATCATCAAGGAGAGAGTTTATATTTTCAAACAAACAACAAAAGTAGCTTAGACAGGGGTTGGAAACACGAGACTCAATATTTGCTTGTTTGCTGCAGCTGTGTCTGAATTCTTAACTAAATTTATAATGGGCACAAGAACCAGAACTGTATCACTTTTCTTTATTAACTTAGTATTTGGCTAGGTTTTTATAGGAATTTTAATAAATTAGAATAGCTATTTGTATTAGAGATGTTTGGCTAATTTATATTTTATAATTAAAAGTTCTGACAATAAGGAGTTTCTTAGATCAGTTACAACAAAAATTAACATAAATTTAATTATGGGTATTTATGTGTGGGTAGTTCATAAACAACTAGTCTGCAGGATTAGTGTCTCCTGATGCCTCATGTGGAGTCCTGTAAAAGCTGCAGGATGCTGAAGTCTTTCTTGCCTCATCTCCTGGTTAGTCATGAACTTGTGTAATTTAATTCAGCTAAAAATGGCATTTATAAAGCTTTGTTATTTGCTAGAACATGGACTCCTAGCTCTGTCTCCACAGGGGGATATGCACATGGAAAGTCCTGAGCATTTCTGCTGAGCTCTCCCTGGCTGTAATTCAAGGCACTTGTTCACTGCAGGGACCGGGAATGTTCCTGAAGCAGTGGAACTGTGTGGGTCTCGTGTTCTTCCGTGCAGGGGCTCACCCCAGAAATCAAAACACAGGACAGGAACAGCAGAACCCTCTCCAGCTGGGAAAGGCACTGAACCAGCTGTGTCCTCTCCTGGAGACAGTGCCACCTTCATCTCCCTGGGGCTGCTGCCACCTATTTTAATGTTGCTCTTATGCATCAGGCATGAGCAATGAATGCTCCTCAGATCCCCAAAAGGTGAAATCCAAATGTCCCCTGGATTGACTGTTCTGACTCAGAGGTGAGGTTAGGGGGAAGCTGGCAGCCTTTCCCACACAGCTGCTGCTGTGAGCACGTGCAGGGGCACTACACAGAGACCCTGAGAAACCCCCCCAGTGAAAACCCAGGCACCAGGGGATGTGGGGTGCTGGGGGGATAGACTGGAGTTTACTTGAGACTTCCATTTTTTTTTGATTACACCTGAATTTCACACTGATCTTCCTTTATGCAGTCCAGTGCATTTGGTAAATAATTTTTGCTGCATTTGGTAAATAATTTCACTATCTAAAGCCACACTGTATTTCAAGGAGACCCAAGGTGATGTTGACCATTGGAGCTCCCAGGATTGATGAGGGCTACCTGATCCAGGCACGAGTTTTACCATCTATATTTTTAGGTCTGTGGTTCTTTTCTAAACCTTTGAAGACAAGCTGCCAAAAATGAGCGGGGAAATTATCTTCATTCAGGGCCTGTAAAGAAAAATTTACTTGTATTAAGAATTATATCTTACTAAGGAAACTATGCCATGAATTCCACACAGATTAAATCCTCATTTTCAGACAATTCCAAAGAAATACCAGCATAGTGGTCTACTTACCTCTCACCATCTAACTTGGCCAAAGACAGCTGCAAATCCAGATGTGAGGGTGTTTGGTCCTCCAGCACAACTGTTTCAAAACCCCAGCATCACGTTTCAGTTCTAAAATAATGAGAAGATGCAAAGAGCAGGGTTAAATAAAATTTAAAAGCACTTTTACTTTCCTGAGTGAGAATATCTAAACTATACCCTTTGGCTTTCTACTAGACCCCCCCAGGGATTTACTCTCAGTCCTGACAGTCAAGAAGGATTCCTTGGGGAGCTATTTGGTAAGTTGTCATAGTTGCCACTGTCAGGCAGTTGCACTGTCACATTTGGACAACTTTCAGCAAAATGGGCACTAAAAGGGCACAGTTTTGGTATGCAAAAGGCACTTCAAAACAGGAACTTCTTACAAGTATTTTTAGTATCTTGTAAGATAAAATATCTTCTGAGCTGATTTGTTTAAGAAATTCTGGGAAGGAATTTATTTCACTTTTCTCATTTTAAGGAGAAACATGAGTTTGTGCTGTGCTTTAAATCCTCCATTAGGCTAAGAAGAGGGATGCACTGAAATGATCATATTAATCATCCTGGACTGAAGGATGAGTGTCAACAGGCCTCGCCTTTCTGGCTCTGATGCAAATGTTCAGGTTACACAGCAGAGGGAACAGTTGTCACTGGGATGGAATGCTCTACAAGCTGTACTGTGGATTTACATAACTGGTTCAAGCATTTGTATCCATTAGCACAAAGAGGAACTAACAACTGTTCTGTGGGTGTAACTCCATCCTTTATCGTGGCTTAGTCTTAGCTGGGCCTGTAGATGGTGGTGTAACCCCACTAATAGTAGTGGAATATGAGGATATTCATTTTTGTCACTGGCCAATACCCAGCTCATGTTACAGAGTAGTCATAAAATCCATGTGTTATCAGTCTCCATAAAACTAGCTGGTAGTACCAGTTCAGGTTTTATTGGAAAACTGTCTGGTTTACAGCATCTGAGTTTGCCTTCTTATTGTCCATGATAACCAAATCGTTATTTCCTAGAACAGATTGCACAGTAAACACTCTGCTGTAATAAAATAAGAATTTTTTATGTTCCTGTAGGAAAAAAAAATAGAATTGCCATTTCAGTCTGGTACCTAAACCAACATTACTTTTATGTCAGCAATCTTTACAAAGGTAGCCTTGTGGGAAAACAAATTCTTAGAATGCATCACACAGTCTTTTCAGTACATAATTTTGTAGTACTTTAAACATCAAGAGCAGAACAAGAAAGTAAATTTGGAATATTTACCAAAAAACTTCATCCATTCAGAATGAATTTAGGCATAAACTGCCAAGAAAAATGAACATGTCTCCTATATTAAACAATGGCTTATGATGACTGAGCTGATTGCATTGAAATGATTTAATGGTTATTTTCTGATTCAAAAGAAGTTTCAGTGCCTGTGGACAGTTTCTGGGTTAGAAAACTCAGTTTTCAAAATCCCTCCTACAAGGCTTGAAGAACTTGTACTTTCCTAGTCACTACAGAGAGCACAGGAATAGGCTGAACCTTTCTCAAGACACTGTACTCGGGACATTGTACAGAACATAATGAGATATTTTTCAGTTCTTTGATCACTTCTCAGACTGGACTCTGAAATGAAGGATAAGATACCTTTTCCCTTATGTCAGGGTATGTGCCATGGAGTAGGTGGCACACTGTTTCGTGGGATCCTCTTGGCTGGACTGGAATTCACATTACAGGAATTCTGTGTGACCTTGTTTATACAAGTGTAGTTAGTTTACATCCTTTGTGAACAAATGAAGAGGATTTAATCCACAGGTTTCTCAGACACGTAGCATTACCTGCAAAAGTCACTCTGTTTGTATCTAGAAAGCAGATTCAATGCTTTTGGAGCAATGTATGTTGTTCCTATATTCTGTAAAGGCCTTGGGTTCTGAGCTTCTGAAGCAAACCAAATATTAAGTGATCACAGTCCTGAAAATGGATATATATCAGTGCCACATCCTAGAGAAAAAACTTGTCAAATCAAGACAAACAGCAACATAGTGTCCTAAAACAAAACCTTTTCCTCTGAAGAAAATAAACAGAAAAGCAAAAGATCAACCACTAAAAATATTTGGCTTTCAGACATGAAGTTAAACTGTTACTTCCTTGTCAAAGACTCAGAACGTTTTCATCACAGTTCTGGATTACAGTGTTATGTTTTGAAGACAAGACTATGATGGCTACTAGGAAATTCTGTGTACAACAGAAATTGGAAGTTCTGAAAAATTTAGACAGCGTATTTAATGCATAAGGCTGACCTAGGAAAGCAACGATGTCTGCAATGTTCTAAAATTAGTATACGAAGTGGTAAAAATCTATGACTTTAGTGATGAATTGCATTCTTCCTCAGTTATACTCTCCCTATTTCTCTTAGTGATTTCAGCTACACCAAGTAATGTCATAGCTGAAAATAAATGTAGTTAAAAATTTTCTCGAGGCGAGTACAGAAGAGGTATTTAGACATGCACACTTTTTTTTCATTGAGTTTCCATTTTCTACCACACCTTGAGCTCTTATATTTTGTTTAAATGGTCTATAAATCAATTTTGTACTTCAGAACACTGTCATATATAACAAGAATCATACTTTTGAACTGTAGGAGTTGTCATAACAAGGAAGTAGCAGCAAAAGGGAAAGCAAACTTAGTGATGCTGCCCAGAGACTTTCCCAGCTCTCAGAATAGCACTTTGTTGGGTATTTCCCTCATAAGCAAAAATTCCCCAAAGAAGAAAGAGCAACTGCTCTCTGCTATCCTCAGAGGATAAAGTCATCTGAAAAGCAAAGGCTCCAACTCCAGAACTCTGTGACCACTTCCAAATTTCTTACTTAGTGTGAAAGCAATGAGATATTTTGTCTTTGCATGACTGTCTGAAATACAAACAGTGTTCTCTGTGTTTCAGCTCTCTCTTTTCTCCCTCCCTTCCTTCTACATAGTGTACTAACAGGAAGGGAGCAGAGAACTGAGAGCTGAAACAACACCAATGTATCCTAAGTTTAAAGATAAGCAAGTCATTATAAGCAAAAGACCAAGACCTTTGAAAAATCTGACAATGTTTTAATAAAAACAGGTTTGTTCTTTATGATTAAAATCTTATGGAAGCAACAAAGTATTTGATTGTTTTATATAACGCAAAAATAAGAATCAGTTGGAAGCTTCTAACTAAATTTTGATGATAAAAGTATATACTTTTCACAAGCTGGCTGTTCACTTTGCCTCTGAATGTAGGAGAGTCCCCTAATTTGTCTGTCCATGGTCATAGAAAATAAGTTTTCCATCCAAACAAAACTGACCAGTGAAATGAACCTGGGTTTCACACATCCCAGAATATTTCTTCACTTACTGAACCAACACACATACTCTTATGGGGCTTTTTCTCCTTTGTATCTTCTATTTATGGGCTGCAGAGGGGAAAATCATCAATTTTCAAATAAATTGAAAAGGTTTTGATTAGTGGTGCAGTTGAAAGATTTTAGAAGTAGGAAACTGTCAGCACTGGTAAAAATACTTGAGGCGTGTTCATGAAATCCTGTTAAGGTCAGCTTCCTCTCAGAGCATGGTGAGAAGGAATGCAGCTTTTGTCTCTCCTTTCCTTCATACCTTGTTTCTGAAGCGAGGGAAATGATCAAATTCCTAACACCACCCTCCCTAATTTCTTATGCCCAGCTGTGCAAGTACCACAATTTAAAAGAGTGCTTATGATTTCCTTCATGATAGAAGCTGCTATAGTCACTTTATTTCCTTTTAGAAGCAGTTAAATCCTAAGTTATTTCTTCCCCTTTTTTGTAAATAACAGTAAACGGTTCTTATGCTAGACAATTCAGGTTATTGCTCACAAGGGCCATCAAGTTATGGATGCACTAAAGTGCAGCAGGAATGAAATATCTGCCACCTTAGAGCTTATGAGGTGCTCAAAAATCTTGGAAATTTTAATGGGCTGTGATGTATTTTGCCACTGCAAGGGACTTTCACAACTCGCTGTGCAACAACTGATTTAACCATTGCAAATCTGTTCTTGGGAATCAAAGGCATCAGTTAAAATGCACTTCCTTGATATTTGCAATGCCACCCTCCCATGAGTAGAAATGCACAGAGAAGAAATCCCCTGTCAGTGTGAACTTCGGCAAGCAGGGTGAGATCTAGTTTGACAAGCTTTTGAAATAACCCCCAAAAATATCCCAGAAGCATTACTGCAGCATTAGAGTGGTGTCTGTGTGTGTCTGAAGATACGAGGTAGACCATGGAACCATCAAACTGTTACTTGAGTAAGTACCATCTTATTTCCCTCTTGCTTCTGTTTCCAGCTTTTCTTCATCCAGTTTTAGTTTAACCTTTATGACTTGTATGAGAATATTTAGTTGAAGCTGAAACCCTACCCTCTGTTAAGAGGATACATCCTGACCCAAACCCAATGTTCTTAGCAGTTTTAAATTTGGTATGGAAAAAAAAAACCAGCCTCAAAAGATCTCCTCCGTGCACATACAATAAAATGTGCAAAGTACTCTATAACATAATACATAAACTTTATTTCCTACCTGTCTAACTGCACTGCGACATGATATACTTTACATTAGCTATTATTTCTGCAAATTCCCATTTTCTCTGTCAAATGATGCATGAAAGTGAGAATCACTACAGCTTAATGGAATAAGCCTCTTATCAGTGCCATATATCAAAGGCATCCCTCTATGAACACCTAAGGACAGAGGGATCACAAGTTCTAAAACAATTTCACTTGAATTCACAACAGGTCACTGGGTTTGAGGTTTTGCTGCTGCTGTTTATTTTTCCCTTGCTGTGGGGACAAGGATCAGTGCTATGCTGTTATTTGTTCTTTACAGGCTTATGTGTGCTGGAGGTCAGCAGGGGGTTACAGATAAGGAATGATGTCAAGAGGAACTTCTCTGTCTTGAAGTCAATGTGTCTCTATTGTGCAAGTTTGGAAAAGGAAAAAAGCGTATTTGAAATGATTTATATAATAATATCAATGTTTGGTGTAACAGCATTGATAGAATATGAGTAATATAATAATTAAGAATTGATACAGCAGCAAAAAGAGGCTGGAAACAGGTTTTTATATCCAAGACTGTATCACATAGGCCATGCCCCAAGAAGAGTAGGCCAGGTCTGGGGTGAGCTACAAGGAGTGATGAGCAGGAGAAGGGAGAGAAAGAGAATTCAAGTCCATGACTACCTTGACCTGGGCTAATCTCCTCTGCATCTCTTCTGAGCCTGTGGTAATGGTATTTTGTAGCTGCAAGACAGACAGCATGATTCAAGTACCATCCTGGAAGAGAGGCAAACAGTGTCTTTGATTAATGAAAATCAAATAAAAAATATTCCCAACTTACCATTGTAGAGGGCAAAGGGAAGTCCAGGGCTGTGAAAAAGGCTTCAAACAGCACAGTAAGAATTAATTCAGAAAACTTTTCATATGTGCCCTCTCTTTGCTAATTGTTGAAAGGCAAACTTCAGCTTTCATTTTCTTTAATCATATCAAGCTTATGATGTTGTAGGAGAAATTGATTCTGACCAAAAGTGATCAGCTGGCTGCCTACTACTACTGCCCTTTACCACTTTCATTATCAAGTTGCATCTTAGCTGGATCTTCCAGGTGCTCAGAGATTTAGCTTATATAACCTCTGCTTCATCTTCATTGCACCCTCTTTTGGATTGAGTCAAGTGGTAATTAATTATTTTTTCACAGGAAGTTGATTTTGTTATTATACTGACTTTCATATTTTTCATACTTTATAGGGTGTGTTTCTTGCCTTGAGAAAAGGGCTGTGCTCATAACTTAGTTTATGCTTCAGAACTTTTGACTTCAATCTATTTTTTTTTGTAATTTCCTGGTCATTCTGTGACATTACATTTTCTGGGATGATTTCCTCTATCTTAGCAAGTTCCAGCAGCATCAAGGTGAAGCAAAGAAAGAGTGAATTATTTCAGTGAAACTCGACAAAGTTTCAAAAAAGCTAGTAATCATTTGCATTCTTTTAAGAAGCTGGACAAAGAGATTTCAAAAAGTTTCTGCCTTTGCAGCAGAAGAGTCACATAACACTGTGCTCATGAGTATTCAGCTCACAGGTGAAGCAGGGTGAGCAAGAAGGGGACACCGACGGAAAAGTGCTGACAGAGGAGGCTGTGCCAGCTTCCTGTGCATGAAGGGACAATACAGCTGGAGGCACAGGACTGATATTAATTCATTTTTTCTTTGTGAGGCCATGCAGGTTTTATTTTTCTAACCCTTTTTTCTCAGTTCAAAGAACATTTGACAAGGGCTGACTCGGTGAACCAATCTTTTTAGCGTGATATGTGGAATCAAGTCATGAATCTTTAAACCTGGTGATATAAATCATATCTTCAAAGTATCACAAATTGCTGAATATTATATTATTTTCCAGTTTTAAAGGTTCTGAAGCAGAGAGCAAAATCAGCACTGCGTGATGAGTGCTGTCAATTACACAACACAAAATCAACACTTGATCCTATAGGTTATATGTGATTTTTACCCTAAGTAAAAGAAGATCTGTAAACTGCAAATTCAAGAATAATACAACCAGATTAATAAAAAAGGCTCAGAGTGGTCATAGACATTAGTAATAAATACTGAAATATTTCCATAGTGTTTCATGATCATACTTTGTCTATTTCAAACACTTCTGAACTTTGCTATTGTAGTGAAAATGATGAATTATTTCCTCTCTTGTACACAACTACTAATGTAAAGAAATGGCTGATAATCAAATCTCCTTTCAAAAGCCACATGTTCTCTCCAGGACCTGCTTCCTCTGCAGGTGGAGTTGCCTTACCAGTTCGAGGACAACAAGTGAAAATGCTCTAACGAATAAAAGAACTGCACTTAGCAGAAACCATGGAAGGCTGGCCAAAAATACCAGTATGTCCACTGCAATACACAAGAAAAAAATAGATATATTTGGGGAATGGTGGAAAACTACTCCATCCTCATCAGTATCTCAGCAAAATCCATGCTTGTCTCAATATCTCATTACAATGATGATCTAGCAGACAGAACATAACTCCATAATCAACCCAGCTGTTCAAAGCCAATACTCTCTGCTCAGACCCTATTTCCTTACTTGTGCAACTCTGATTCCAAGGATTTTACACTGATAAGGAGATCAGAATCTCACTTCCTAAAAAAAAAAAAAAAACAAAACAAAAAACCCAAAAAACAAACATCCAAAGTGATGAAAGCCATTAAATGCAATTTAGGGGGCACCAAATCACCAAACTGCAGCCACAAGTCTGTGGAATTAGCAAAGTGTGAAGAAAATGGAGCCCATGTTTCCTGGAGGATGTTTAGTCACCTTTCACTGCCAACAGGTAACTGAGTTTGCTTTCCTCTGGTTCATGTGTCTTTTCAGGACCCACACACCTGGATCAGCTTCACAGTGCAAGTTATCAATTTTAGCTGCAAATAGAACAATGAAAACATTTTAAAAAGACAAAGAGCATCCTAGTTTAGGTACCAATTTTAGAAAAAAGAGTAAATCCCTGCCATGTTTCTCTCCACTGACAGTACAAGGAGTCAAGAGAACAAGTCTGGATGTGAATAAATGTATCCACGATATTTTTTGAAACAGATTCCATTCCTTCCCAGCCCTCTCTTCACTGATGACTTATTCATGCTCCTTCCTCTTGTTATGGTCAGAATTCTTTTCCATTGCAATCTCACAATTAACACATTATTTATGCTTATTATTTATAATAAGTCTGCAGTTAGGTATAAACTGATCAATGCTTAAAAATGTTAAAATGCCTTTTCCACCTTTTATTTAATGTCAAATAACACTTTAATTACATATAACATAGTAGTACCCAGAAATAAACAAGAATGTCTGCAGAGGTGTTAATTTGCAGTGATGTAACTGCATTATGTTACTTTGCTGTGTGTAAGGCACAGGTCTGACTAACTGAAAATAGATAATGAGGGGTTCTTGTTTTCTTGAGCCATCTGATATTTGTCGGGGGAGGGGGAGAGCAAAAGGAACCTGCTCATATGTTTTGCATAATAAACGTATGTGATCAGAAAAATGCTTTGGAATTCAAGTGACAAACCAGTCAGCAAAAACTTTACAGGAGGATAAGCCTAAGGTCTGATCTTTTTCTAGTTATTATTGTAGGTGACAAAAGAATCCTATGTATTAAACCAAACTTTTGTTTGAAAATGTATCCCATTAGGATGTTCAGCTATTACTGTGACATCAACCCTGATGAACTGTCTGTCATTTTGTGGGAACTGGGCCCCAGCCATGATGGGTGATGTTCCCCAGTCCACCAAATCCCCTGTGCCAAAGGGACTCCAGATGCTCCAGCAAGCCCAATCCTGGTTGGTTGGTTGGTTGACTGCCATCCCTGCCAGCTGAATCATTATCAGACATATATGCCCTGTAGGATAACTGGAACCTCCTATTTTCACTTCTCTACTTTTCAATTACCTCTCCATCCCTACTATCAGCTACCTTTCGACCCCCTTTCCACCTTTTTTATCCGCTCTGTCTCCTAAATTCCAATCAGCTCCTGCCTCTGGTAAAGGCCGCTAGAAGCTCTTGATTCTCAATCAGATTACATATCTCCTTCCAAAAGTTCAATCAGATACCCTGGGACTGTGTCTCCTCCAGCCTGACTTGAAACACACCTGAGGGAAGGTGTGTACCTGCTGGCAGCAGAGCTGCTGGATTCCACTTGTAACTCCAACAGAAAAACATGAAAATCAATAGTTTCGAGGAGATGTAAATCTTTCTTGTCAGGAGCTTCCCCTCAGCTGTGCCCAGGTCTCTGCCCGGTTCTAACCAAAACCTTTTATCCTCCTGCCTTACTCCAGGCATGCAGACAGTGCACCTATCCAGAATCCAGAAACAAGGAGCATGGATGTGACAGCCGCTGTCCTTTCTCTGACTTGCTGCAGTGACTAAACAATGATTATAAAAATTAGAAAGAAAAGTCAAAGGTTTTTTCACTATTCCTCTGATTTCAGTAGGTATTTATCAGGGTTTAGAGGATGGGCAATCAAGCATTAGTGTAAATTATCCAGGTTGAAGTAGGAAAACCAGTTACAGGCTGATAACCTGAGCTGATCCCGATCTGATCCCAATCCTGCTCTAAATCAAAATAATCAATAAATAAATAAAAATGAAGACAGAGGATTTCCATTGCTTTATACTGGTGGATTTGGTCTCAAGCACCCAGTGCCTCACTGGTATCACAGTGTGTGATCCCTTCATGCCTGTGCATAGAGATTAGCAAGCAGGAGGGCTTTGTTTCACCTCACAGAAACATAAACTGGCACTTGGGATGGAGGGGCACTGGGCAGTCAGGGCTGAAGGGGCAGCAGGGTGAGAGCACCAGGGGAGCAGATGACAGCGGGGAGAAAGCAGCTTGCTGCAGCCAGGGGTGTTGCTCACTTGTGCTCCTCTGTCCCTTTTTTATCATCTCCCACGCTGCACCCTGCTGTTTTCATTATTTACATCTGTCACTACAACTATCACTCTTTTACCCCAAAACAATCTCTGCCTTATCCGAATATGAGAAAGATCTACTTTTCTCCTAATCCGTTCCCCAACTGTGGATCACCCAGGGCTGGGATGAGAAAGTGGAATGTGCTGTTGGTTTGGACAGGAGAGAGCTTTCTGTGGTCACTCCAAACAGCACAATTACTCCGTTATATAAAGTGTGATATGACTAAATTTTTATTCCCAAGTGTACCAATGTGAACATCTGGCAAGCCAGGACAGTAATTAATAATATCTGTAAACAATATTATTTGTTTTGATTACATTCTTAACTCTGAACCACCACTGATGGAATTGCCAAAGTAAACAGGTTTCTTTTTTTAAAAAAAACTCTTCCTCCATGCTCATACAGCCCTGATTTCTTCAGCTGCTGACATTTTATAAATGTCATAGTTTATGAGGAAATAATAAAACCCCAGGTAACACCACACAACACTGTGACCTTTAGCTGAGGGATTGCTCTAAGTTCTTTAGTAAGCTCAGTAAAGAAATTCAGAGGTGAAAATTCAGGTTCTAGGAAGTAATTGAAGACTTCAAAGGTCACAGATTTTCTGTCTGTTAGTCAGACTCAGAAATATCTTTTTTTTTTTTTTTTTTTACCTTGATGCTTGAGATTTGATTTTGCAAATGACCTACTTGAGCAACAAATGATAAAAAGCTTTAACTGAAAATTTAGAAATCTTCATTATTGTTTGGAACTGAATTTGTTGATAGCGACCAGTCTAGTCAAACCTAAAGGCATTCCCACTACTAGGGTTTTTGCCTAGGAAGTAGATTTTGTGACTATTTACACAACAGTATTTCTGGTAGATCCTCTTAACAGGTACCCATTGGCATTTAATGAACCATTCCCAAAACACAGCTAGAGAGAAATGGATTTTGGTGATATTTAAAAAAGATTATCAGAATCCCTTTGAAGAAATTTGAGTTCTTTCGTAACTTGAATAGGTGTTTTGACATTTGAAGGTGTTATCATAACTTATCTGGCGTGAAATTTGAGGAAGAATCCTCCTCTAGAAAGAATATCTGTTCCTCTTCCTGTGCATGTGTATCCTGGCAGAATGACACAGATTTTTAATCCCCAGACTTCAAGAATCAAAGAGAGTGCACCAGTTTAGCTTACACTGCTTAGGAAATGGGACTGGACACTGGAGAAGCTCTTTAGATCTGCTAACAGGACAGGACATTAAACCACATCTCATGGCTCAAAGGGTTCCATCTGAAGCTGCACGAAATGTGAAGCTACAATAATCAGAAGCAGTAGAACTGAAAACCAGCTAAACAATATATAGCCAACAAATCACTGTGTGTAGAAAAAAGAGAAATAAAAATTATGTAAGTACTTGATAAATAAAGCCAAGGCAGTGCAGACTCATAATAACTGCAGTGATAGTGCCACAAAGGCAAAAATAGTCACGGTCTCCCTGAGTGCTGAAATAAAAGCAGGAAGAACCAGACGTCCTCTGGGAAGTTGTGGGAATGGAAACTTTGTTATAGGTAGCCCAAGAGACACAGAACAACTTCTTCCAGAATGAATCATTACTAATCCCAGAAAAGGCATAGAAGATATCCAATGCAAATGAGACAATTTTGTTGCAATGACATAAAATTTTACAGAGACTGGTGACATCGGAAAAATGAGCAACCCACAACTTGTGCTTCAATAGTCCTGGGATGAGAAAACATAAATTGAGTCTTTGGGATAGAACAGGAAGGCTGAAACACATTCAGAACTTGTCCTGGACAATCACTTCAGCATGAGCCCATGTGAGAGTCGTGTATTTTAAATCACTGGGTTTCTGAATACACAAATAAAAAGAGATATTTTCTTGCCTGGATGCACAGCTCCTTCCTACTCCAATCATGACTTCCAATGGATTAATTCCTCACTCTCAGAGAAAAAGTTGCAATAGAGAGCACAGAACAAGAAAGTAATTCACACTTGCCTTAGTCTAAGGTTTAAATGACTCCATTCAGCTCCTAAAGCATCTTGATCACGAATCAAAAAATCCCAACAACTGACAAGTGATGAAAAGGAGTTGGGTGATCAAAGCCTGAAGGCAGCACTTTGTTGCAGAGTCTGCCATTGGTTCATTGCTGTCCTGCAGGGAACACAGCAGCTTCCTGCTGGAATGGTGGGAATTGTGATACTGCAGGCACATGCACTTCCGAGCACTGGGAAAATATTGATCATTTTGTAATAGAAAAGGAAGCATTTGAACAGTTTGCCATTCCTACTCCCATGAGCTATAAATGGCACTGGGGGTCTCTGAACTCTCAAAGCAGTGTTGTGTTCAGGTAAGAACTGGGAAATCAGTTCTAAAATAAATGCAAAAGAATTTCAAAAGTATTTTTAGCACATGGAGAAACATCTCAGTAGTAGGTCACTTGTAATTCCACAGAGAAATTTTAATGTTTTGGTGAATTAATGCATCCTGTAAATACTGCAAACAAGAACAACCACTGCCTCATTATAACTGTCTCTGAATTGCAGTGGTACATTTTGTAACACCATTTATTACAAAATTTCACAAAGCCATCAAACTTGCCAGCTTCTTGTGTCACGCACTATAATCTCCTAATGCCTGAACTGTAGGAAGGAATTTCTGTAAAATCTCTCACTATGCTCAAAATTCCACTTCTAAGTCCTTCTCCATTCACATTTTATGAGTGACATTTTTTTTACAGCCCACACTTTCAAATTTATTAATTCTACTTGCATTTTTTTTGTCCAAACCCTCAGTTTGTGCTTAGAGGGCTTTTGCATGTCATTGCTGCTCGAAGCTCAGGAAAATGATCTATCACTACATCTCAGTCCTCCACTACCTACATATATAATGGATTTTAGAATGAAAGATTCATCAGAAATAGCTGAAAGTCAGAGTAGATTAAATCACAGATTTTCATGTTAATAAAGGGAATGCTTGCACTCACATAGAATAATTTTAGGGAAAAGCCTATCTCTTCCTTAAATCTTGCAAAAGAAATTTGCTATTCCAGTTACTTACTTTTAGATGTAAAAACCACACAAAATTACCATTATGATTGTACAATAAACAACATCAGTACTGATAAAGGCTTTGCCAATGTAAAAAATGCATTTTTTTTTAAATCAGCATGCAATGATTATGAAAGACAGCATGAGATTTATCTCCACAGATTTTGCAGTGTGACTCATTCATAATAACCTTTAATATGCTCCAAAAAAATCTGCTAAAAATTAGTCTGTCATAGAAAAGAATATTTTAAATCTACTTTGCACACCTAATACCGATTTATACATTGATTTTTTCTAGAGTTGTATTTTGCACTTGTACTGCACATCTTAAAAACAATAAATTTGGGATGACCTCACAGACACTGCTGATGTCAAGATCATGTCACAGTTGTGACTGAAAGCAAGAATTTCTGGGTATTGGAAAGGAGTAAGGCATCAGATTTCCCATGCAGAGCAGCATGTGAAAAGCATTAATTAGAAGTTATTAGGAACCTAATAAGAGGGTCATTTAGGAAAGGTCAGGTAAAACTATTTCAAAAAGGAAATAGAATATGAATGCCTCTCTGCTTCCCTCTTCCATCACTAAGCACTCATTATGAGACACAATTAAGCAAAGTGTTTGAAATCCTGCAACGAAGAGTTCCCTTGGTCTGTGCAGCAGCTGCTTAAAGATTGTTCTGTAGTAGATTGAGCCATCTAATGAGAGGGTCTGATAAAGATTTCAAGCAGCAGGAATTGTGTTCTTCAAAAATCCCCAGCGAATCAATTTTCCTCTGTGTTTCTGTGTTTGGATTTTTTTTTTTTTTTTGTGAAGAGAGAAAATGATGAATTCCTATACAAACCCATTCACCCCTGAAGGAAATTAGCTTTGTAAGGGGCAGGGATGAGGAAAGTGGAATTCTCTATTCAAGATTCACCTGTAAGAGAACCTGTTCAAGGTGTTTCATTATTGCTTTGATAAGAATGAAGGGGAAAATATACTTTGTTCTCTTTCTTGAGGAAACCTTGCAAACATTTGCTGCAACAGCAAAGCAATGCTCTGAGGCAGCATCAGGGAGGCTGAATCTTTCTGGTGAGCTGTTGACAGGTCACAGGGTGGGGAGATGGAGGTCTGATAACACAGTTCCTATTAGGGCTCCTGTTTCATGAGGCTGTGGGTGTCAGTGGAAATCTCTGCTCATCTCCTCACTGATCCATTAAATCCTTCCCTGGTTCACTGATTGTCTCAGAGAGCAGCTTCAAAAAGTGCCTGTGGTTTGTGGGAATTAGTGGCTTTGATTCCCTGGTGCATTAGAGGTTTGGGGTTTTCCATGGCAATGAGGCAGAAGCCAGCTGGGATGGGATCTGTGGGGTTCCCCCATGGGGGTTAGAGAAGATCCAGGATGAGCCTCTTCCCATGGAAACACATCCAGGTCACCTGAGACGGGCTGGAAAAGGGAACTGTGGGTTTTGGGCCTTCTTGACCAGTTGTGTGGGAAGATTGTGGTTTGTGACCTTGGTGGGTACTGTGTACCCATAACAGGTGATACCCAGACAATACCCCAGGGGACTGGGGGACACTCTGGGGTTTGTCCTTCCTGTTTGTATGAGGTGATACCCTGTTTGTGGCTGGTATTTAGGGAATGGTCACTGCACAATAAAGGTCTTTGCACTTCCCCATCTTGTGTGAAGTCCATGCCCCAGTGTGTGAACATTGCAGGGATCCAGGGGGGGAACATCCCCCAGAAGTCACCTCAGTGACATTGTGGCTGCAGCAACCTCCAGCTGCAGCTGTAAGAAACACAGCCAGGGAAGGAAGGATGCACTTTGGACTCCTTCCTCAAGAACTCCTTTAAAAAATGGATGTCTTCTGTGGCCTGCTGCAGGATGATAAAATAGACTTCAGCCTGGCTCCCATTCACCAAGCCTGTGGAAAAAGGATCACTCCATAAATTCCACGTTCTGGATGGCTCCAGTCAGTCACAGGTGTGACCCCTCAAAGCCCCCTCAGAGCTGATGCTGCCTCTCCTCTCTAAACCTGCTCTGCCCTTGCACCAAACCAGAGATTTAAATCAGGGCCTCCAATCCCCTGGTGTAGGTGTAGTTAAGTTACTTCTCTCGGGAGTTACTAATTTCTGCACAAGATATGTTAATATTTAGAAGGAAAGAATAATCCTGAGAAGGGAGGTGTGTGCTGCTGTCCTGTTCAGCTTCCAGGTGCAAGGGAAAAATTTTAATCAAGTTATTTTTATTTTCTATTTTATCTTCCATTTTTGCTGCATTAAACAAACCAAAAGAGTTCAGACTGGCTTCTACTTGGTACCACGTACTTGTTCAGCTGTAAAATTGAAGGAAACTAAAAAACAACCACTTAAACTATCTGCTCAAAATAAAGTTCCTTTTTGTAATATTGTAAGCTTTTCAAGCCACTTCATTATAAAAATATCCTAAGTAACTGACATTAAAAGTTTTATTTTTTAAAAAAATCAAATTTAAAATTTGAAGAGATGAAAAAGTTATTTTGCATTGCTTCCCATTTTCCTCTGACTAGGACAAAAACAGCTGTGTGTTCAGCTCTATAAACTCATCAATACAAATCCATGGAAAAAAGGTATTTAAGGAGCAGATATTCTCCTGGTGCATAAATTCATTCTCAGCTGACTCATAATTTATGAAGAAAAGAGCTTTCACTGCCTCAGAAATGTAACAGCCACTTCAGTGCACATCATTTTGTCTGAAACAATGAAATTACTCAGTCTCGAATGCACCACTGAAACAGCCACTTCTGCTAAACACTTGCAACAATTATTTTTTGAATGACATTCAGAGATAAACCAAAAAAAAAAAAAAGTCACAAATCAGTACAAAAATTTTTAAAAAGCCTCAGACTTTGGATAAGAGTTTTCAATTGCTGGCAGCAATAAACTTTTACTTTTTTTCTGGAGAAGTACCTCTGCCTTACTCACAATTACCTTAAGAGTTGTATCCCATCTTCCTCTCCAAATGCTGTTCATATTTTCAGATTTTTCCTCAGAGATGTCTGCAGAAGAAGAATTCCACTTGACTAAGATTCTGAGAATTTAAATTATGCTTTTGCTCTGATTCTAAAAGAAAACATTATGAACTCCATAAAGGAAAAAACATTTAGCTGAAGACAATTTGTTTTGCTCCAAGCAGATGACTTTTTAACCTTATAATTGGCTCTATAACACAAAATATAGCCTCTATAATAATATATATAATATATAGGAAATATTTAGTATTGGTATTATAAGCTAAAAATAAAAGAAATTAAAACTTGTTCTAAAAAAAGTTATACTGCTTGTACCATGTTTTAACATAGAATAACCTGAAGTTTCCAGGCCTTTTTCCTATTTTTAATGTTTTTTTTTTTTTTTTTAATACAGTTCTAAGAAGAAAGCCCTGTTTTTAATGGAGGATTTTGATTTGAGCCTCACAGAAATGGCTGTGATACATTTCCTACCTGCCTCAGTGAGGAACTCCTGCCACTGTGGGGTTGGTGCAGTGAAGTGTCCAGTTTAGGGTGGGCTGTACAGACACAGCCACACCAGATGTGCAGTTGTCACCTGCCAGACTGGGATGATTCCCAGAATTCCTACGAGAAACCTGGGTGTACCCTTAAAAAACATCCTATGGTCTGTCTGAATTCAGATGTCCTGCAAGAATTCCCAGGTCTGGGATCCCTGGAGAGGCTTTCACTTAGAGCAAGCCATAGAACCAGCCTGACAAGCTTCATGTGGGCAAAGTTACTGTCAGTTCTTTCAAATGATTCTTAAATATTCTGGGGGTATCACTGTGTGAATGACAAAGCAAAGTGCAACAAGAAAAGTGTTTGTCTATTCCACACAATGCTGTTATTACATTGATTTTTTTCCCCAATTTCCTCTGTTTTGGAAATCATTTCAATTCCTTCATGTTTCAAACATCACACCTCACTCTCTCCTGAGTGACAAGTCCTTCTCCCTCACAATGTTCCTTTTTTGAGTTAATACAAAAGCATAACCAGCACAAAGGTATTGAGAGTGGGAATGGCTTTTCAATAAGACATCTTAATGCATTTAAAGCATTTTTAATGGTTTGTTTAGTGGAGTTTATCAATATTTATGTATAAACTAGATATTCTAAAAATATCTATACTTATCCTTTCAAAAACCAGCTTGGGTTCTTTGACTGCTATTCAGGGAGCATCAGGCACTGATGTATGTACACTTATATTTACTGTGCTCCCTCACCACTGCACTCAGGTATGCCACACTTTCTATTTATTTGTGAACCTTGTGCAAACTCAGTAAGTCCAGGACAAAGGACTGTAGGAAACAGAGCTTGCTTCTGTACAGTTCGAGCACCAGCTCGAGCTCTAATCCAACATCACAGGGAAATAAAATGCATGTTCTGTGCCATAACACACTCATCTGTTTGCTTTAGAATTATACATGAGAAGGGAATTAGGAAGTTACAAACTTGGAGTAAAACAACAACCAACCCATTTTTTTGTTAAGCATCCTCCTTCTTACAAGAAATGCTCACTGACTGTGCAACCTGCCCTTGGGAATATTCCAAAGATCACAGTTCTCCCAGTGCCACACACCAAATCTTACATACTGCAGCAGCAACCTCCGTGTCCTCCTTCAGGTCTGTCTAAAGCTGGCCATGCATGGAGTGCCAACAGGAAACCCAGCTTAATTATTCCAGTGCTTTGGGTTTTTCCTTAAGCCATTGGAACTTTGCTAGTATCAGTTGTTCTGCCTCTCAGGGCACAATCTTTACACCAAGAGAGGACAGGATTCATCCTTGAAACATTAAATACTTGGAGACCCTACCATAAATCAGGAAAACCTTTCCTTCCTTCACTGCCCTTCACATAAAGTAAAGATTTATAATGGGCCACTAAAGGGAGGCTGAACAGAGAGTCTATAAAGGGACAGCTCCCCACAGCAGCTTTTAAATGTTTACTTCTTTATCCACAGTAGCCTGGGGACAGAGGATGCTGTGTTTCCCAGGGTCACATTCTCTGCTTCCACTGCTCTTCCAAGACAATTTTTTTTTCATTAAAATCACTGCCTCTACCTAGTGCACTTCTGTCTGTCCATATAATTCTCTTCACATGCCTGCCTACCCCTTCTCCAGAAATACAAGCTGCTTTTTCGTCTGGCTGCTGTACTGCACTTCAGGAATGTTCTCCATTCTCTCTGAAATGCCTTGCACTTTTTCAAAGTGCTCTGTTGTGCCATGAAGCCAAGTCTTGACACCGTATTACTGTCCCAAAGTGAATGATTAGGAGCCTTTGAAAAAGGCCCCTCTGTGGAGCACCCTCGTGTCTGTCACAAAACAGAAGCCCTTTGCTGGGTAGAAGATGTAACCAAACTTATCAGAAAAGATTTGTTCCACAAGATGTCACAACGTGACGGATTCTGTCAAAGTGGAGATAATTTTCAGTTATCAAGGTAACACCTGTAATTTAAGCAGTGATTAGGCACTCCAAAGAGAATGGCTCATCAGTTACATCCTCGGAGTTAGAAGCAAATTCGGAATGGTTTTAATAAGGTCCAGTTTTCCACTGCTTAGGGGGGAGAATTTCCCTCTCTTTCAAAAGGACTACTGCACTCCATGGCCACCCATCTTATTTATGAGAGGCACTCATTGCTTCAAAACCCCAGGAATTTTATTTCTCCACAGAAAACAAGGCAAGTGTTGTATTAGCTCCAGGAATTAGAATTCTATCATTAATGCTTTTATGTACATAGTTTAGGCTGCTTTATTTTATTACACATAAACCAACACATCACAGGTTTGACAGTGGTTGCATTGAGCAGACAGACACACATCTTCTTTTAGACAGATTAATGAGAGTTTTTATGAAGGAGAGAGCTCATTTAGGAATTATATCTGAGGCTGCATTGCAGTCTTGTCTGTGCGAGTACATTAAAGGTGATAAAATATTTAGAACTACTTTAATGAATCTATTCTTATCTCTAAAAGAAAAAGAGAGGGGGGCAATTCATGCAGTTAGTGCTTAATGGAAGAGGTTTATGTGCTAATGTGTACTGTTTTGTTAACCTCCCTCCAGTTAATTCATTATCTATTACTGAAAAGGCCTCTCCCAAGCTTAAGAGACTTTCTCCTGTAAGCCAGGCCCAGTAATTAACAGAGGGAGCTGCCCTGGGTTGATACCACCAGTATCAGGCACGCTCCTCTGTGTCACCTGCTGTGTACTGGAGATCTGATAGGGGCAGCCATTTGTCAACCCTTTCTTTTACGGAAAAAAAAGAAAAATAAAGTGGGGAGACCACAGATAAAGTAGTGCAAAAACTGCAGGTAAAATAGAAGGCACACTGACTTAAGTAAAGGAGCTTTTCTTTAGCTCTGGTAAAAATATAAGGTTTTTTTCAATAGCTTCAGTGGCAGTGCTTTTATTCCAAAGCAGATTTTACTGGAACAAATTCTGCCAAATTCACCTCTATTTTAGCTGAGAAAGACTGGAAAAAGCAGGTCCTTTTCCTCTCATTTGGCTAATTCTCTTACAAACAACGCGTTTTCTGGTGTTGAAATGTCACACTTCTTAAAATGTACACTATGTTTATTCCCTATTTTTATTAATTTTCCCCAATGAAGCATGGTACACTGGATTTTCTATCCAGATAATGCTGGATTCTCTTCTATGAAAAGAACTGCTGGATTCTTTTCTATGTGACAGAAATGTCTTAATGGCAATGAAAACCATATTTTTTTCACATTAGAGCCAAGCATGCTGTATCATTAAAGAAAGGGACTGAGAGTCAAATGATATGGGTCATCGAGCAGCTGTGGGCAAATCATTTAGAACAACCTTCCCCAAGTCATTAAGTCAGACAGCCAATTTAGATTTCTTATATGCAACACCCATGAAAATCAGGTCATGTGAAGTGCCCAGATTCCAGTCTATCACACACGCTTTGTGAGAGAAGTGTTCATCTCTGTGACAATTTTCCCCCTTATCTAAGATTAAACAATGCTTTGGGTCTTCCATAAAGGTATCTAATATGGGTTAACTCAATAATTTAACACACAACTATTACTAAGTAATTAAACCTCTTAAAGATCCATAGATGAAAGCTGCAAATGAAACTTTCCCTAAGAAGCTGGTGCTGAGAAATGCGCAGCTGATGGTGGTAGGAGCAAGAAGTTCTAATGAGATCTCAACACACATCCCTCACTTGTCACTGGGTGTAATAATACATTTGGATTGGAAAAATAATGGTAAGAGATATTTCTTCTTTCATGACTACAAGCAAAGGGTGAAAAGTTATTGTTCATCCTGTTGCTGCAAACTGTGACACTGAATGGCTGACAGTTGCACTTCTGTGTGGAAGAAGGCATTAAAGGTTTAGAAAGATGAGAGAAGAAGCTGATTTAGGGAGTAACATTATCCTCTGACCTACTACATATAATGAGTAGCATGTTCTAAAATGAGAGAGCTTGTCCAGGCAGGATGTGGAAAGGTTATGTCTGAATGATGCAGCATTATTAATTGCTGACTACTCGAGGCAGATTCCAACAGAAAGACACTTCCTGTATATTTTAAGCCCTTTGTCTCCCACTCTCTACAAATTTGCAGTTATAGGGAAGAATATTTTCTACCACTTTGTTGAAGTCATGGGACTTTACCTAACTAGCGACTTAAAAAAACCCCCATAGCTAAAACTAGCTCCTGTCATGAAATGTCTGGGTTTGCAGGTTTAAAATTCAAAGTTTAATACTGTAGGTCCCCCTTTTACATGCATTCCTCCTCATTTAGCAAGCGGAGACCTCATCTGTGCCCTACAGATCACTTTGGCCTCAAGCAGGCTCATGAGTTATCAGTGTAATCATGTCTAATTATTTCACAAGTGCCTACAAAACTGAGAAATACCCAGGTTAAATCATATCAAAGATAACGACCCTGACCAGAACTTCAGAACTACATCTCACACTGGAGAGCCTTGGATGCCCAAGCCAAATGAGACTCCAGTACCATTTTTTCTGCAGCTGAACTGTCTTTGCTGATCCAAGACAGCAGAGAAGCCATTCCTCACTTCTATTATCAAACAAGAACTTGAAAAACTTTAGGCTTGGAAAACAAATGCCAAAGTTCCAGCAGCTACTATAAACTCTCTTATTTTCTTTTTGAAATAAAACCCCCTAACTTTCTGTCAAACTGACTCATTAGTATAAAAAGCCTCTCCACAGCTAAAAGCTGTGTGATATATTTAGCATATCATGAGGGCATAGTGTTAATTGTTTATAGCAGTGGAGATGATTTTGCTATTTGCCTTCCTGATCACCACTTCCACAGAAAATTCGCAGTGACTATTGCGTTATGTAAAACTGTGTTCAAGAAAGCCTTTTTTTTACAATTTTTTTTTTCCTAATGTACATTGGATATAGTTAATGTGAAATCTGAAAACTAGTGTCACATCCCTAGTTGTGTTTCCATGTAATTAATTCAAATATAATATGCAATTAGAAACCCTAGAAGTGAAAGAATATTCTTTCTGGTTGAGGTAGGTCAGCTCTGTCCCAGGTGAGCCACCTTAACTCTTCTGAGATGCAAATAATAGTTGAGGATCCTTCCTTGAGAAGAGTTATAACATGTAAGGATTTTTCCCCTGCACTGCATCATGCAGTATTTAGTTATAACTTCTGTAATTTATCACATTATATAAAGCAGTCTCGGAAATCATCTTTGAGACAGCAGAGAGAAAACATGCCACTGTTTCGTGAGCCTTTAGCTGACACTGGACTGGGCTCACTGATGATTAACTGTGTGATTCTGTGTTAAAAGATGGTTGAATGGAAACATTACCCTGGAAAAAAACACCCACAGAAAAAAAGCAGCTAAGAAGGAAAGAGCCACCATAAAGCAGCAACCTACATCTACAAGGCAAAGGCATTGCTAAAGCTTCAGCATCTGAGCAGGCAAGAGCTTCAGAACCTGCCATCCTCCTCAAATCCCAGTGAGACTGAAGTACTTTTGTGCATTGGAACAGCGATAGCTTTAAAAATGAACACAGAAGTGTGCCATGCAGGGAAGTGCCTTCTAGCCTTGGCAAGCACAAAGAGGATAAATTACAGCAATATGATGGCTTTATTATTTAATAATATCATTTGGTACGTAGTAGCATCTGAGTCAGGCTTAGATTTTCTTTCTTCCCCTACGCTGAGGGTGGGGTGAATGCGTTGCCAGTTGCCATTCACTGCCAGAAGCACTGGAAAACCTATTAACAACTAATGCATGTGCTACTGTCAGATACAGTGTGAACAGGCCTGAAACACATTAAAATAATCCTGTCAACAGTTCATTATCTGAGTTTCCAAGGCACAAAATCCCTTTGTTTCCAGTCAGGGACTTTTCACCCTGATCATTGCATTATAAATATTCCAGAGAACAAAGCACAGGGATTTGGTACTGCTCAGAATGCCCAGAGCTGAGGCTTTGTACAAGATGAGCCCCAGTCATAAAAAAATCCCCACGCAAATTTCATGCAGAGTGAGGAGCTAAACTGGGAGCCCAGGAAGGTGAAGCCCCAGTGCAGCACCAGCACATCCTGGTGGAGATTGCCACCCGTTCCACTCAGCAGGGAGTGCTCACACGGTGCCCTGGGGGATCAGCACTGCAGCCTGGGCAGCAGAGCTGCAGCAGAGGGGTGCCCCCCACTCTGCCCAGCATGAGGAGCCTCTGCCAGCGAGGGGGTGGCAACACCCAGCAGCACCATTCCAAATGGGAGAGAGCTGGAAGCAATCAATTGCTGACAGCTGGAAAAGGAACAGCTGTGCAACAGCTGCCCTTGCCTCAGACCAAGCCCCAGCACCGACATATTTGTTGCATACAGGGCAATGCTGATGCTCCCCATAATTTCTTATTAAGGCATAGCACACTTACAAGAAATTACAGTCAATACAGGACAAGGAGTGACAGCTTGCCTGTCCCCAAACATTAATGTAAAACCCAAAATCTTTTGACTACAAAAGGAACTACAAGGCCCATTTTTTGAACACGAATATTAGTGTTGGATGTTTTTCAGTAATGGCCAGCTGACTCTCCTCGACTTCATGGGATAGGTTCCTAACCCCCACTAACAACTGCCTTCAAATCAGTCAGTCAGCTTAACTCAAAAATACAGTGTGACTATCCCACAAGTGCTGCGTCCCTCAACATCTAAACACTGGTTAATTGTCATATCTGACAATCCTGAGATGAAACTACTGCTTTCACACAACTGTGTCTTTGCATTGCTTTAAAAACAAACAACAGGAAAAAAAACCACAAAAAGCCCAACCAACCAAAAGGAAAAAAAAACCAAATAAAAAACCCCAACCCAACCAAAAAACCAAACTCACAAAACAAACAATAAAACACCCCAAACTGCTCCAGAAAGAAACTGGCCAGATAGAAAAGAAAGACTGATGGTAATACTAAAAATTCTGCTACAAGGGAGTGCCATAAAGCAGGAATTGCTGTTTTCATTCTGGAGTGCAAGCAAACTTTGGATTGTGTGTCACTGAACACTGGGGTTTCAGTGCCATGACCACAAAACTGTCCAGCTGTGCACTTGCAGACTGTTACAAAACCCCAGGTGAAATAAAACAAATGCAATTTCTTTGGATCTTTCACAATCCACAGAGGATGCTTCACGCTGTGCCACAAAATTTAAGGTTGAAAGAAAATGAGATCCATGTAAAAGGAAATTTATTAGTATTAAACAATGAGAACTTTGATTTTCATACCTTTATCTAAAGAATGTTTTAAAATGGTGATAGAAAAGTCAAAGTCCATAAATCTGGATTCAGAACAATAAATCTCCTGGCAATGATCCACAGATAACCGAAAAAAAAAATCTCATCAGTTTCAACAAACTGTAAATCAGGCTTGAGTATATTTGTGGATAATGAACTCCTTTATATGTATTTTCATAGATATGAATTTTTTTATCTGTATTTTTATACATTCAGAAGATGAAAGAGGAGGGAAATGCTACCTTCTAGATTTTTTCCCATTCATCTTCTCTCTCTTGCTAATCAGTTCCCAGTGATCTGACTGGGAAAATATCACCTTATTTTTCACCAATGAGATTTTATTTCTGCCTACAGCATCACAGATCTGGAGCAGGTAGGGAAAACAAACTGAATCACCAGTTCTGAATGCAAAAGAAATCTCAGACGTGCCAGGTCCTAATAAAGACCCCCAGCCTTAACAGGAATGGAGGATTCTTTTGCCTTTCACAAATTCTTTCATTAATTAAACACTCAACCCAAAGGTCACACAGCTCTAGAGATGATTTTTTTCAAGTCTACCGCCTGTTTTAAATTCAAAGAATTCACAGAAAATAGTATTTTTGCTTATGAGTTGGCAAAGCTCCTGGCACAATGGGGATAGAAAAGCAGAATGTATGTTCTTCCCCTGAGCACTGGTGCTTGCATAACGTGTTTCACATATCAAACAATACTGACAAAGTGATATTTTTAATCTCCCCACAAAACACAGGCTGGAGTTCCCAGGTGCCCCATGAGCAGCCTTTCTTTGAGCAGCTCCTGTAAAATTATTGGAATTCTACATGCATAAGAGGGGATAATTCAGATCAGCTGATCAGAGGCTGTTGTCCTAGGTGCTGGTGTTATGAAATCCTCTCAAAATTAATGAAAAAATAAAGCCCTACGTTGAGAGCCTGACAGATTAGCTCCAACTAGCCAATAAAACTCTAATTGAGCAAGAATTTAGAAAGATAAAGGATACCATGAAGATCAGTTTGCATCTTGTTTTTAATGCAGACATTCAGCTCTACTTTGATTAGGCATTTAAGCAGCTGCTCTGATGTCTTTCTGACATTTCTAAATTAACAGGAAATACAGAAAAAGTGGGAGGAATATGACTGTATTTTAAAGCATAACTTCCTAAAATCAACCTCTTGCAGTCAGTTTTTGGTTTGTTGTCTTTGCATGGGTTTTTGTTTTGTTTTTTCCTGTAAGAAATATTTTATGAATAGAATTGATTTCTTTGGAAATATGCCACTAATGGCATTTTAATTACATTTATAATATAGAACAAGGCTAATTAAAGATGGCAAAAAATTGATTTTTACCAGTGCTATCTTTATACAGCAATAGATAACTGCAACTTCACTAATATGTAATTTTAATTGACTACTGCCCATTTTATCAAGCACAGTTGATTAACAGGAAAACTGAATGGATTTCCAAATTTAGGTCTCAGTTGCCAGTTGGCAATAATTTTGTGGGATGTGATTTCCGTGGCAGTTTCTGCTGTGTACAATAAACCTGTTATCTCTGAGAAGGTAAATGGCATGCAGACCCACAAATTGGAAGACACTTAAATCTTTGTCCCTAAATCTTTGCATTTTTCCAGATTTATTTTGTAACTTTATTAGTGGCACATAACAGGGTTACTCTGTAGTTAAGCTGCCAGTGCTGCAGTTTCCCAAAAATGTTCTAAAAAATAACTTCCTAATCCATTTGTGATGGTATGGCCTCAGAATATCAACACGTTAGATAGAGAGGTATGAAACAGGGTTTTTTCCTGCAAGTTTCACATAGCTCTGCCTCCTTCAATAATTAATAGGGAAATTTTCATTTGTATGATTGAGTTATAAGGCATCTCACTCAGGAAAGGATGGGATGACGAGCTCGGGTGGTTTGCCACAGAGATCCTGAAATCTTCAGTGTGCTGACAAATGTGGAGCTTTGTAGGATCAAACCTTGACTACACAGGTAGAAACATGTAATATTTAACAGGGAGATATTTTAAATTTCCTGTTAGTTCTTAAAAGAATCAGTAGTCAAAATAACTCCGTGCCATCCACAGCATAACCCTGCCTGTGTCACTGCATGCAGCACAACCAGCTCCCTGTTCAGAACCTATCAGCCAAATCCACATTCTGAACATGGCATTTTCAAAGAATGCTTTCTTCTGAAACACTTGCTATGAACTTGATCTTGGCTAGTTTAGAAAAAGGTATTTGGGAAGACTTTTCAGCAGTCTGCTCGAAATTGGAGGAGTGTGGAAATTAGGTATCAGCAGGAAAATCAAGGGGTTTCTGGATTTGCTCAGTGTACAATAAGAGGAAGCAGCACATCTGCTGGATAAAAAACAAAGGAAGGCAAAGCTCCAACTCATCAGCACACACAGCAGCCTTGCTGTAACGGGGGGGTGAAGCTGTTATTGATGAAGCAATTTATTTCTAAGGACATGTGTGAGTTTGTGTTTCATAGATAGCAGGATTTAGTAATAAATATATCTCCTCCCAGGTAACTGAACATAATTCTGTCATTTTTATCAACAGGGGCGTAATCTTGTCGTGTTCCAGTTCCAAGGAATATAACATTGACTTATTATTACCAAATAGTTACATCAAGTTAATTAGACCTAATAGCTGAGTTAAGTGATAGCACTGCCATTACTATTTATGGCATTGTGCACTTACACTGCAATTCTGCAGGCTCCTAATTTGCCTGCAAATGCTTTGTTTAGGATATTCCGGGATTTTCTACTTCATTGCTAAGAGGTGGATCACACTTTCCTCTGGCCTCGATGAGTTTAGTCAGTTTTAAGGAAGCTTTTTGGCCTCCCTCGCGTGGCCTACTGTTGTTCAAGGACCAGGTCTGTAAAACGACAGCATCTGCCATTCCAGAGCTCTTTAACCTCTTTCCAGCACACTGTTAATCCTTCACTTTTCAGGGGATCACATGAGGCTCCCCAGCCACACACTCCTTACAGCACAGCTGAAATACCCCTGTAGGAAATCAGGCTTTTCTGCACAGCACAAAGGAAATAGAATGAAAGCAAGCAGTGACTTTTCCTTTAGCATTTATCATCTCTAAGGATTTAAGCCAATGCAGGGGTTGGACACTGCTTAGGAAAGTTGTCCTCAGAAGCCAGGAAGAATTCAGAAGAAATGTAATGAAAGAAATGTAGCTAACCAAGTCTGCCTGACCTCACTAGCCATACATAATTATTATTTTTTAAAAAGAAAGAAAAGAAAGCTCAGTACAATAAGAAGACACAGAATGGGAGAATGGTTGAGGCTGGAAGAACCCCCTGCTCAAGCAGGGTCACCTGGAGCAGGTTTCATGTTGAATTTTATGTGCCTTACGATGATAAATCTTCAATCCTGCAAACCTCTACACTTGTAAGCCTGCTAAAGACTTCAGGATCTTTGCAGCAGGCTTCACCCAAGCTCATCTCACCCAACTGTTTCCTGAATGAGATAATTTTACAACTCAGGCCAACACTAGAAGTAAATCTGAGAACAACATGCTAAAACGAGGAAAGATTTTTTTGTGCAAACCCATACACTGCTGTACCAGGATGAGCAAGGATCAATTAACTATACAGCTCCCAAATGTCATCCTCCTGGTATTTTTAGCTTGTTTTGTAAGAATGCTGGGTTTTTCTAACAGACTAGGGGTGAAGGGTCAGGCTTCCTTATGCTCCAAAAGTTCATCAAAGAATAAAATGTTAGAGGATAAACACCTTTCTGATCATCACTGGGCACTTGGGGGCTACAGAAGATTTGTCTACAGCATTACTGGCTGCTGTGAGGGAGGAGTGAATCCCCCTAAAATCAGAAGCTCTGATGACCTGAAATTCAGCATTTCAGCCCTTTGCCCCTAACTGCAGCCAAGGGCTGACCTAAGGACAGGGTTATGCAGTTATGCCTAGAAACTTACACATTGTGGATGTCAAAATGTCAGAGAAAGCCATAGTCAAAGGCTCAGATATTCTAGAAAAATTCCTGTTAACATCCCACTTCCAAAATGTGAAATGTAGTGGTTTCCTGCAAACTGTGGAGACCTAAACCTGATTTTCTCTTCTGAGGGGGCAGAAACATTTTGCATTTATGTTGTAGTAATAGGGTTATGACAAATAAGTGTCTTCATTTACATTTGCTACAGTGCATATTCCCACAGGCCTATGTAAGGAAAAATCCTTAGGATAAAGAGGCCATTCAAAAATGCCATTTCATTGCAGAGATCCTCTATTTCCAAGGGTAGGTTCTTATAATATGTTGTTTCAGAAATCCTCATCTGCATACCCATGAAATACCCAAGTCAGAGCCATTTACAATAATTAGGTATTATAAAGACAAAGTTAAATATTTAAGTCTCAATAAATAACCAGATGTATTTAGAACATGGACTTACATTTTCTTGTCACAGGGTCTCCAAAACCCACAATGATAAGAACAGAATCAGAACAAAGCCTAAAATGCCAAAGTGATTTAATCTGGAAAAGTGAGGATTTCTGCCTTTGAACTTTGATGCAGTCTACCAGTTACACCTAACTTACATCTGCTTTCACAGAATAAAAAGTTAGCTGAGAGTGATGCGTCTATGGAAATTTCTGACACAAGGTGCTCATTTAGGATTGCAAACATTTCTAAAACCTGTAAAGTAACAGGAAACTGAGTAACCCTCTGTTTAAATGTTTAGACTGAAACTCAGAAATAAACCTTATTGTACAAATGGCTAGGAAATTTGTTTTTGAATTAAATGAGGATTTAATGTTCAAAAAAATCCACTATGTTTACATCAAAATACTTTTGGCATGGTCCTCTGAACTTCAGCAGTGATGTACACACATTTAAACAGAAATCCACAACAACAAATGCCACTCAACAACTTGGTGCTGCAGATGGTACCAGAATGTTTTCCTAAATATCTAAGTTCCTCTAAGACAGAAGAGATGAAACAGCCTTTCTTCACCAGGAATCAACCCAAGTTTAGCTTTCAATTGTGACCTTTTGTATTTCCAGTGACTGAGGAATGGGGAAAATTTGTGTTTCATCTCTGTGCTTTTTCATCTCCATTTCCCTTTTGAAGTATAAAGGAAATTTCCAGACAGTGTAGTATGCTAATGGCTCATTACATCTCCAGGCTAGGAAAGGCTGCAGCTCCATCTGCACTGCATTATGTGGGTCTGCTGATTCCCAAATTAATGGGAAGATTTTGATGTGGAATCCTGTAATTTTGACTTTGTTCACTGAGTAAAGCTGTGTTGTTGTCTACAGTGTGATACTCAGTCACAGGAACACAGGCAACATTTAGGTCAGAAAAGAACTTTCAGGTCATTGAGGTGAATCATTTCCCCAGCAGTGCCCTGTTCACCACCAAACCTGGTCCCTCAGTGCCACAGCTGCACCTCCTTTACCACCTCCAGAAGGGTGACTCTGGCACTTCCCTGTTCCAATGCTTGGCAACCCTTTTGGTGCAGAAATCTGGGAGAAGAGACCAACCCATGGGGTGGTGGTGACTCACGTGCAGGAGCTGGCACCTGGCTGAACTCCACAGAGCTGACCTTGGCCCACCCTTCCAGCCCCTCCAGGGGCACCTTGGCCTCGATACAACAAGGCACAGAGCAGCCCCTCGGTATAAAACCACTGCTGTTCAACCCCTGCTCAAACACACTTGGAGAACATTTTATAACTCCAAAGCACTGCAGAACCATTAGCAGAATTCATGACATGAGCCAACCAAATGTAAATGGGAAGGGGGGGATTTTGCTGTGATGTCTACCAGTATCAGAAAATAAGTAAATCCCTTCAACATTTCCTTTTTCATCTGAAGGATCAAGAACACTGACCAGCTTCAGCAGTTTGTCAGCTGACACTCAAACACAGGCAACAAAACACAGGGTGACATAAAATTTGTTTTGCATAAGGAAGCTGGGACTGGCAAAGGTATTTTGAATGTAAAATGTTCAGCTCACTGCTTAAAATTCACAGGGAAAAACATCACAATCATGCAGGGGCTCTTTGATGGACTGTGTGAAATGAATAGGTGTTAGCTATTGATTTGTGATGGAAAACAGACAGTTCTCCCTACTAAATATCACAACCTAGTTGCCACTAGTCCTGTTCTGAATTTTAATAGAATTGACACAAGTTTAAAGAACTTTAAACTTGAAATAAAAAAAATACGTATGTATAACCATGTAGGATAGTTTGATTTATAAGACTTGTAAATGCAAAAGAAATTGTAAAATAAGAACTTCTAGCTTATATTTTCAGTAATAGAACAAAATTTACTGCACAGCAGTCATTCAGAAAAAAAAAAATCTGTAAGAATTGTGATTACCAACCACTAGCCTTAAGTTGTAGAACAAGAATAATCCTGTAATGGAAGCAAAAAACTGTGATCTACTTGGCTTCCTGCCTAGTCACAATGGTGCATTAAAAGCAGAAATGCTATGAAATAAATGAATCTCTGATTGAATGGCTCTTCAATGAGGTGTCTTTCATCTCTTTAGAAGAAATGAAAAACAAGCAGTGTTGTTACAGAAATGCTATTTCCAAGCACTGCAGTCCAGAACAGCCCCTACTCCATCAGGCATTAAGGACAAATGGCACCACAGGGAGTTAAACTCCATCCTAACTTTGGGTGTAGTTTAACCACGTGGTCATCTGTGACGAGAATTGCTTCAGCATGGCCACTCTTGCATGGCAGGAGAGGAGGGTAAGGAACAACCAAGACAGAAAGCACAAACAGGGTAAGCTGTGCAATGACAAAAACCTGCAAACTCCATGGAGAGAACTGTGAAGTGAAACGAGGTACTCTGTCAGTCCAGACGGCTCTGAGAGCCACACACAAAAAATGTATGAAAATGTCTGCCTGCTGGCAGAGCAGTCACTCACAGCTGAAGTTACAGTCCTCAAAATGCCTAAACACCTTCTATTTCCTACCAGAGTCTAGGTGAAGGGATCTAAAAACCCATCAAATTACTTTCTCCCAACAAGCATCAAAATTTTTCCTTCTAAGCTTGAGAGGAAACTGTTCTGATAGAGATGAACAGCTTCACAGAAAATCACCATTCAAAAGAAAACTTAGGCAAATTTAAACCATTTTTTTTTTAATAGCTAAATGAATCCCAGATATTTTAAAGATATTAGGAATCTTTCCAAATTAGAGGGGACAATAACATTTTGACACAAATAGCCCTAAGATGTATGCTTCCTCAAAATGTTTTAGAGGAAAGACAAATTGCTTGTGTCTTTAATTGCGTGGAGTGTGGGGGGAAATCATTAAAGCATATACAGGTAATTATCTGGAGTATGGATGAGAAGACATTTAAATGTCAGCAATTTCATTAATTTTATAACCGAAGATTGAGAGCTGGTGGAGCAGAGGATAACAAAGCATGAATGGCTGTCATTAGGGGCTAATAGAGTGTTAGGGTGGCTCTGATTCTATAAAATTCTGTAAAGCTGGCTGCTGTTGCATGCAGAAACACAGCAATGTGTGTGTGTGAGTTCCCAGCATCCTCAGATCATCCCAGCCAGGCCCGCTGCAGAAAATGATTCACGATGTTGTGATTATTGACTCTGCTGCCTGAGCTCCGTGGTTTATAGGTAGGACACAAAGATTTATCAAGACAATGGAAGTGCTTCATGTGCTGTTAGCAGCACTTCAACCCAACATCTACTTCTGAAAATAAGAATGCTCAATTTGTGCAAACCCTAAAAGGAAAGCATATAGTGCATTTCAGGGCATTAAAAGGATGAGTCAAAATTCACAGTAGTACTGAGGTTAAGCACAAATATGCTTCAGCAATGGAAAACTTGGGTCAACTTGGAAGACTATAAATGACAAAATGATTCATTAACATTAGGGATGAATAATTCAGGTATGAGATTCATATCAGTAGTCTAAACTTTCCATCTTTCCTGAACCCCACCTTCTCCATGCGAGGGGGTCAGTCTGTCTGCACAGAGTGGTGTCAGAAAAGCAGTGATCTGACAGGCACTTGTGTGTATTTTTTCCTTCTTAAGATGGGTATTTTGGTCATTGTTTTCAGAGGACACTGAATCCCAGTTGCAGGTAGATTCTCTGGAAATCAATCTTAAAGGATACAGAAGTCACAGTCATCCTTCCTACAAGGAAATATTTCCTTATCAGTGTGATGGGGCAGCTAAAAAGTGGCCAAGGGACATTTAATTGTTTTCCCTTGCTAGAGCAGAAATGGCAAGGCTGGCAACCATAATTCTGTGGAACAAACTGAAGTACCACATTCTAGGACATCCAAAGTTTAGTTTAGGCTCTCTCATAGCAGTACTTTTATCCCACTTGGTTACTATTAATGTGATTAATACATTTTATACAGATCAGCCGTTCTAGTTGCATGAAAAGCATTTAAGATTTGGTGCTTTGATTTACAAAAGTAAAATATGGAAACAATGTGTCTTGTTAGATTTCTTGAAAGGAAAGTCCCTGCGTATCCACACAGACAAGAAAAAGTGTTTTTAAGGAAACAATACTGCAGGTGCAGTAAACACAAAATCAATTAGATTTTGATCAACATCCTGAACAGTTTTTCAAGAAGCATGGGGACAAATCAGCAAGCTACCCACAAAAATAATACCCCAAATATTTATCCACCCTATCTATGAGAACAGATAATAAGAATGGCAAGCAAAACAATGAAATGAAAAAATCTAGCTCTAGTTCTACTGAAAACAAGAGTATGCTCCTTGGGACTGGGATTTTAGTAAAAATCAAACCCCAGAATGGTGTTGTTTGTTTTATGAGCTTGTTTTTTTTTTTTTCCTGCAAAGATAATAAAAAAACCACCGCTAATTCAATATTATCTATCCCTGTTATTTAGCTCCTGGATAATTAGAACAGAGTTTTCATCCCTTGTCAGGCAAAATATTATGTGGAAGGCTAATGATGCCACCCTCAAAACACCATTAGGTTATTTGATGGAGAACATGATTTATGTATGTTAGAGAAGCATTTACTCCAGGGATCTTTTTCAAGTCAGCAATAACAAAATTTTGTTCTGTGATAAACAGAAATGTAATGACAGGCTATTAGTTTTGGGTGGCTGATGTTTAATTTCCTGGAGTTACAAAGATACTCTGCTTTTGTGCTAATTTCTGTTCATTTATTTCTGTGGTGGAAATAATTAACGGCTGCACAGCTTTGGTCAGCTCTGCTCTGGCAAACACTGTTCAGTTGTACTCTCACACGTGGGTAAGTTTTAGAGGGCAAGTCAAACTCAAGCTGTATTTTCAGAAAGTAGCAAAGAAAACATATCTCAAATTCCTGCATATTCACAGGCCTTATAACTGGGAAGAAAAAAAAAAGTTTTACTTTTCAGATCTGTATAAAAATTAGGTTCAGTTACTATTTTAGTCATAAAGAAGTGGAGCCAGAGAAGCATTTAATTTCTGAGAAAAGATGAAGGTAGAGAAGTACTTTCACTCACAGCTACTGCTCCAGAGCTGTGCCATCACCTGCTGAGTTGAACAGCACCCTGTGAAGGACATTAACTGGATGAAATTGTTCTTAAGTACCAAAAGAAAGAGAAAACACAATGACCAAAGTCTTGGAGGTTTTTCTCCCTTCTTCGCTCCCCCATTCTCCCCTCCCCATCAGCTGCAGCATCATTTGCTCCACTAAAGCCCTAAACCTACAGGAAGTATGAATCCAGGCGTCTAACTTTTCCAATGACTTTACAAGTGAAATACTTCAGTTGACAACCACAGAAAAACCCCAAACCCCCTGCAGATAAAAACAAGCTTGGGACACACGGAGTAAAGGACGAGTCAGTTCCAAGTTGCAGATTACAAATTCATACAGTCCATGAGAGGGCAGCCTGTTCTTTTTGACTCCAGGCAATCAAAGAGTTAAGAGTTTGCTTGTTAATGGAAAATAAATGAAAATTTTAGGCCCCAGAGATGCAGAGAAGCAGTCCTCACCAATTATGAGCTGAATGCAGGTGAAAGATATCTGCTCCTCACCGTGGCTACTATGGAAGTAGCTCTGATATGTGGAAGAGAAGACATGCAAAATTTTAATGTTCTATTTTCTCCTACCAGACCATGTAAGCACTGCTAGAACTGCCTGCTTCACCACATAAGCTGTGAGCCACCCTTCTCATTTTTTATGACCCTGGAGGTTTCTCCCTTCCCCTTGTCAGGCTATCACACATTTGTCAGCCTGAGTACTGTGAGGAGTTCCCAACATGGAAAGTGTCACTGTCAGCAGTTGAGGCTGTGCAGGTGTGACAAGCAGGGGAATATTAACCACAGTAAAATATCCAAGATATATAAAGTTCAGGTAAAAGGCTGAAGTGTTAAAGTTATCTCATAGATTCCTTCTATCCCCTTCATCTTCTGACCATAATATACCAAAATTCTTTGGCTTGCTTAAAATTTTCAGCGAAATGTGACTTTACATGTAACAACAACTGAATGCTTGCACAAGGCATCCACAGGATTGGTTTTGATTAAAAAAATTAGAAACATTTAAGCAATATTGGGCATAAACATTTTCTTTACAAAACAGCACTGAACCTGTAGAACCAAACTCAGTTGTATTTGCATTTGTTTATTTCACTCCTTCATCAACCTGATGTTAATGGAAGTAACCTTAGGGTATGAAGGAAATGAAATTGCTGAAAGTATCCAAAAGCATTTTGCTAACCTCAAGCTACTTGGGAAATAAGGTGCAGCTCTGCAGGCTTTTATTGTGAAGTAATTATTATAATTTACACTCTGGATGGTTGCAGGTACACCTTGTAGCCAAATGCTTCTAATCCCTTGGGTCCAATTACCTCATGATAATCATGCCAGTTGGTGCCATATTTAGTTTTATTCAAAATACAATGCTCAGAGTTAAAATTGATACTTTCTGAGTCTAGAGAGACTTGTAAACTTTTTTTCCTGGTGGGTTACTACGTGGGATGTGCAGTCCTTAATAAACAGCCTGTCAGCTGTGAATTTCTTCCCAGGGGTCAAAAACTCTGAGTAGATCAAAGTGCTCTTAAGAAAAAATCCCAAACTTATTCCTTCAAAAGAAAAATCCTTCCAAAGCTGAAAACTACAAGTGGATCAGAGGACAGGTGACAAGTAACTTGATAGCATCAGCCTTTATAAAAGATGAGGAATCACTCTTGACCACCATAATACTTTGTTATTGCACGTGAAAGGGTAAAGCAGGCTCAGTTCAAACCTCAGTGCAAGGTGATCCCACCGAGGGGTGCACAGGACTTTACAGATCAGTGAAACAGCAGAACCTTCCTCAGCAAAATAATTTTGGGCTTCCCTCCTGGCACTCTGAATTTCAAGCTGACTTTGCCAGGCCTGCAGTGGCAAAGGTAGAATTGTGTGACCCACAGGAAACTGTCATTGCACAGATCCTTCGGTCCATGGTGAGACGTGGCAATACATTAAAGAGAACCATTTCCACGTGGCAAGTGAAATAAGTTTACTGACAAGTGAAATAAACGTACAGAACCAATTATACAAACTCCCAGCTGCCTAAAGTAGCGGTGCAAAGAATGCTGATATGTAACCTGAATAAACAATATCATCACACACTCTGCCGAAATTCACAGCTCCTGAGGGGATGGCTGTCTAGAGGCTTCATGGGCAATTACAAAAAGCTGCTCACCTAGGCATTCCCCAACTAATAGCAGGTTACACTACAGTGACTTTTTAGTTTGAATTTCAAAGGCTTTTGTGGTGTGCCATGTTACTGAGTACGTGGCAGATGCATTTCCTTGAGGGGCAGATGTTTAGGTATCTGGATTATCAAAGGTGGAATACAGAGCTTTGAACCTCGAAATCTCATCTGTAACAAATACTTTAAAACTCTTCAAGACAAAAACACCCCAACATCCTCAGTCTACATAAAATGATGTTATAATATTACCCCATTTTAGCCACTGAAACTAAGAAACATTTTTGCTTTAGAAGTTAGTGAGTTTTCCATAACTTGGTCTTTCATGTGATAATCTCCATTTCAAACTTCAGATATTGCAGCACTCAGTCACACTGTAACAGGTGTGAGATGTGGTACCTGTATGTAAAATAAATTGAAATACTTTCTCTTTTGTCTTTTTTTTTTTTTTTCATTTCCTGGATTTATAGCAGCTAAGACCCTTGAAGGGTACAGTAGGATAACAAAGAATTCTACCAAAGAGTCACAGATTAAGTGTGCATGCCTAGATCTGGTTCATCACCAGATAAGGAATACATTAAAAAATGGTTAGAACATGAATTCACGAAATTCTTGAAATTTGCAGGACTGACTTGCCATAAAAGCATGAAAAATGTGGACAAAAATATTTTAGTGCACAAAAAGATCTGTTTGAGCTATAGACTGCAACCTATTATACCGGACTGTGTTTTCACTGTAGAAATCAGCCACTGTAATAATTCACATCTTAGAAAAAATCTGTGAGCTAAAATATCTTTCCCTAGAAGTGATCAGATTCTTGCTGTCTTTTGAGGAAACAGATTGCATATGGAACAAGAAAACTGCTGGTCATTAATGTTTCTGATTTGCTCCAGCATAGAGAGCGAAAAAATAAGAAAATGGTTTTTTTTCCCCCCCATATCCTGTTCCAAATTTCACTGAAACAAGTAGATATACATTGAGGTGTGAGCATTTGCAAGAATAACCTGCAAATTCAGGAAATATACCAAACTCCTGCTCTTGGGAAGCAACCCAACTGCAATGGCATTGATCTAAGAGTTCCCACATAACACACAACAAATAGAGGTACCACTGCCTATTGCACAGCAGGAAGTTCAGCAACTCACAAACTCCTTGGAGTTATGTTGCATCTGTCATATTTTTTAACTACTCTTGAAGTGAAACCTAAATTTTAGCCTTTACAAAGCTTAGCCTCTTCCAGTTTTGGGAGAGGTACTTCTAGTTTTTCATATGAAGTTCATATCTCATTTCCTTTGCAAGAGCAGAGGTGGAAAATCCCCACACATGTATCCTCTTCCACCCACCACTTCCTCAGCCTTGTAATTGCTCAATGCTTCAAAGAGGGCAGCTTCTTAAATACTGTGAACTACAGCACACTTTCATTTTTTAGAGGTCTTTAATCTTAAAACACCAAAATTGTCTCATTAGATTTAAATTTGCCCCTTAATCCTGTAATCTCAGACTTTAACTAATACCTCACATCTCAATATCACAGAATCCCCAGGTTGGAAGAGACCTTCAAGATCACTGTGTCCAACCCATGCCCCAACACCTCAACTAAAGCATGGCACCGAGTGCCACATCCAATCTATCCTTAAACACATCCAGGGGATGCTGACTCCACCACCTCCCCAGGCAGACAATTCCAGAACTTCATCGCTCTTTCTGTAAAAAACTTCTTCCTAACCTCCAACCTAAATTTCCCTTGGCACAGTTTGAGACTGTGTCCTCTCCTTATGTCAGTTGTTGCCTGGAAAAAGAGACCAACCTCCCCCACGTGACCACAGCCACTTTTCATGGAGTTGTAGAGAGTGATAAGGGCCCTCTGAGTGATATGGTGTTCCTCATGTCCTCAAAAGGAAATTCCTTCTTGCACCTTGGCAACTGCTGCATATATCAATTATTACCACAGACCTGGATGGAACTGTTAAAATTCCTCTACTGGATTAATGCAGAGTTTCAGAAAATGCATGAGAACCTTGCTTCTGAAGGGTTTTAGTATCGCATCAAGCAGTGGTAGCCTAAAACCCATCCCTCACTTGCTGAGACACAGACTAACAATATCCTACCAGAGCACACAATTCTGGCCAGCTCTGACACTATTTGTGGTGAACTGTAATTGGCACAGTGGTAGCAATTCTGGTATTCAGAAAAATGAGAACTGTTGAAGCGCTTAGTTCTAATATATAAAAATGTTAAATTAAGAAATTAACATCCAAATAGATACACTTTTTAAGATCACTATTTAGGCAGTAGGACTTTGTTGTAAATGCAAACTCTACTTCAAAATCAGTGGAGTAGTAATAAAATTAATATTTTTTCCTATGGCCAAAGTATTTATGGTGGTTTACCACTGCGTTAAAATAGAATAATTATATTTTAGAAATATTTTAGAAATTTCTATTGAAGTTGAAAAATAAGCATTATTATTTTTATGGGCTTTCATGCCAAACCATATTGCAACACACATTAATAATTTTCCTCCTATTCTGAACTATGCGATATAATACTGGAGATAAAACATGCTAAATATTGAACCGAAGTTCAGTCACTCTAGGTAAAGCAAGAGTTTATTTTCATGGAAGGATGGAAAGAAAATCTAGGCTATTTTTTTTTTTTCAGCATCCTTGTGCTTTTCTGCTTGCTGATGATAAATAAAAAGAATAAGTATAAATAAAAAAACCCTGCCCACCAGATGTGTGTCTGCTTTGGGGCAAACCTTGAGTCTTTTTAGTCAAACACCTCAGAAACTCTCCCATGTACCTAAAGCATCTTATTTGTTGAGACCTATGGCAATAGAGAACACCTGTCAAAGACTTATAGTTTAGAGCTTAGAAAAACAGCTGAGCAGCATTCCAAATTATCTTTTCATTAAAAAATTAGCCTAGGGCACAATGCTATGAGGAAAATAAAATCTTTTTTAACAGAAAACAATTAGATTTTGGTTCAGCTGATGAAGTACAGTCACGGTTCCTCTCTGGATAAGAGGAGAAAAGGCTAACAGCCACTTGCTCACCTCCTCTGATGTGATCTAAGTAGTTTCAACATCTTTTGAAATGATTTCTCTATGGCTACTTTGAAAAGTTATGATCACTGAAAGAAATTAATAATAAATTATAAGAAATATTGAATCCTGTTAAAAACAAATAGCTTTCCCCAAAGGGTAATGTAAAAGATCTCAGGTTTACTTTGAACATTTTTTGAAAAATCAAAAAATATTGGATAAGGGAGAATGTAATGGAAGGGGAAGCAACAAAGTGAATGTGCTATTCCTTTTACTTTTTATCCTTCTCCAGAACTCATCTGAAGCAATTTTCAACAGTTCAATCTCCTGCTGTTCTGACTCACTATAAGAAAAGTCAGAAGAAAGGTGGTATTTATATATTCCAAAGGCAAGCTGATCCTTTCCACGGGCAATCCCTGCCTCCCTCTCTCTCTGTCAGCACAGGCTGAGTACCTGAGAGGGGATCCTGCACTGCCATGAAGAGCTGGAGCCCTGCTTAGGACTGTGACCCGTGTGCTGCCCACTGGATCAGCTCTCTGCCAGTGCTGGGGCAGAACAGGCTGGGCAGGCTTTCCCAGGCAGGAGGAGCTGCAGAATATCTCACGGGTGAATCTCCTGCTTTTGGAATCAAAAACCCGTGTCAAAGTCAACCAGTGGGGCTGCAGAGTCCCTGCCTGTATCAATTTATTACATAACTCTTTCAAATGCTCAAGGATCACCTTTTTCCTTCCTGAAGCTCAATCTCCCCTCTTCCCACTCTTTAATAATTCTCTCCCAAAGTAGCAAAGTTCTCATGGACTTAATTAACAAGAAAAGGAAACTTGGCACATGAGCAGAACAATTACTTGTGCCAGCACTGCTACATGACATTCAGAAAGCAAGAAAGGAACATCTTTATGTCATCTGGAAGAAGCTGCTAGAGTCAAATATAAAAGACAATGTAGACTGATAGAAAGCTACCAAGATGAAATTTCACTTTGGAGAGTTAGTTGCAGAGACAGGTAACTTAAACTTCTTGAACAGATGAAAATAAAAGTGATGAAATCAAAAATCAGGAACCTTCTCTTTAAAAAAAAAAATGTTTTGTTCAGCTCACAACAGCTGAAAAATTAATTCTTCTAAATGGCTGTAGTACTCAGCAGCAGGTATTTTTACCAGAAAAAAGTTGTATATGGTGGTGTGCCCAGCAGAAGAGCAAAGTTTTACCTTCCATAAATTCATTTAGTTCTACTGACTGTCATGATCTTAATTTACATCAGCTGTATCTAAATAGAAATAGCTGTATTTAAATCTAAACAAGTTTGGCTCCAGCAAGACATGATGAAAACCCAGACAAGGTGTCTATAAATAGAAAATGATTCTCATTTTATTACAGATCAACATTTGTATAAGAATATAACTGTTCATTGATGTCAGTTTTCTATCCTTCAGATTACTCAACATGAACTATCAAGAACAAGCTAGAGTTTTTGGGACACCAGAAGAGATCCCTGTTCCATAATGAATCCCTTTTGATAACTTATTGCTATTCACCATACAGTGATCAATCCCCATTTGCACTACTGTGAATACTTTCATTACATGCCACTAACAGAAACACTTATTCCAGAATTTAAAGGACACCTTTTAAAAAGCTGTCTTTTGGTGTGAATAGAGGTTTTAAAAAGTAAACAAAAGAAAATAAGATGCATTTGAGAAAGAGCATACTATGTACAGTAAGAGGAACAGACAACAGACCTTGGCCTACTCGCACTAATACAGTATTTCTCTCAAATTATTATTACTTATAATTACTTAGTATAATTATTTATACTAATATAGTATTTCTCTCAAATTTAAAAGGCAAAGTATTAGAAGACCCTGATTGAAAAGTCAAACAAGAGATGATTTCCTCAGAGCACAGACAGAGAGAGAGCTCAGTCACTTCTCTTTTTATGTATTTTTGGTGACCCACACTTCCAATTGTGTAAAAATGTGGTACCTTTTCTTAATTTGAGCTGCCATCCCTACCTACAACGTGATTTTATGCCAGATACCTTTTGGTTGTTACTTCATAAACAAAGAACAACATGAAGAAGGTACTGAAGAGTGTAAAAGAAGGATTTAGGTAACAATTTATCCAGGGTGTCTTTCCAACAGTGACATCAATTATCCCAGCATGATCAATTATCTTGATCAAGTTCTCTCGCTCAGCTGTGCTTTAAGCTCACCACGGTGTTCAGGGGATTCAGGAGGGTTTGTGGTGAAGAGCAAGACAAATTGTCATTCTGAGAGCTTTTCAGCAGCTAAAAAACCCCAAAACCACCTCCACAACAGCAAAAGCCAATACATTTCAGCAAATCTCTTTGTAGACAGTAAAAAAAAACCCTTAGAGTTGAGGAGGAAAAAATGAAAATTTTGTTGGATATATTTCTTATATTTTCATCCAATCTATTAACTACATTAACAGTTAATAGTGCATCTCCATTAACAACTGCATAAATAGGTCCATAGAAAATTCTGTTTTACAAAAGTAAAACAGATAAAGAAAACATTCATGTAGGGCAGAAAAGGACAGACTCTGTTCCTCAAACTATTGACAGTTTCCTCATACTGTGACAATGAAGGAGGAGGAGAAACAATTTTCATTACATAAGTTTGGAGAGTTACTGAACTCCAGAGACATAAATGTTTTTTAAAAAAAATTAAATTGTTTAAAAATGAAAATATTGTTCGTAATTACAATAATGTCTTTTCAAATTTGAGTTGCACAAATTGAAACTGGGTAAATGCAAAGGCTTTGGGAACAGGTAACGAGCTTTCATTCAATAGCAATTAACTTGATGTAGTTCTAGCAATTTAGCCTGTAGCCTGCACTGAACTACAAAGTGAATTTGTCTAAACATTATTTAAATGTATTTTGCATATTTTTTACTCTGAATTTTAAAGGGGAAAGGAGATGGGTTTAATTTTGTGCTTTCTTACATCAGGAGATAATTTCAAAGTGGAGCACAAAGAGATTTTTGCAGGCAATAGGCTTTCTCAACCTTCAAAGCCAATGATTTTCTACTGGTTATTTTAATTATTAATGATCACCTATAATTTTAATGGAGTTGAAATTAAATATGGCACCTGACACACATTCCAATCAGTGCATGTAATTGGTTTTAAGTAACAATTTAGCCCAAGCAGGAATTTGAGATTCTTTTTCATACTACAAGCAAGCACACATTTTCATAAAAAAACTATAGGACAGGCAAAAAGATTTTCTAAGTTCCAGATAATAGTGTCTTTTTTTCTGAGAATAGTTGTGCTGTGAACAAAAAAGCACAGATTAGTGTCAAACACAGGTAACTCTTGCAGAAATAGATATAAAATTGAATATTCCCTCTTGCTATTAGCTTCTTTGAGATAAACAAACTCACTTCCTTCATTTTTGCAAGCAAAACAGAAAAAAATCCTGAGATTTAATCTAATTATTCTCATTTAATTACTTAGATTTTCACCACTGAATAAAAAAAACTATAAAGGAAAAAATACGGGCTTATGTCAACTTCTAATAGAATTTTATTCAAGGAATATTGAAATAGTAATCCCCCTGTTTACCACATTTATGTAATCTTCACCCTGAAAATTGGGAGCCATTTCAAAGGTGGAGTCTTTTTTAATATGAAACATTGCTTTTGCCACCAACTTCTTCTCTCAGCCAAAACTGGACAAGTGACAGGGCTGCATTCATTGTGAAGAGCAGAAAGCAGAAGAAAAGCCCATCCCTGGGAGGGGTTTGTGCACTCCCTGGGCAGCACAGGCCCCTGTTCTGAGAACATTTTGCAGCTTACAAAGGACCATTTGCTGAGGGGGCACTGGGATGCCACAGGAGCCAGAACGCCCAGAAGGTGTGGGGCTGCTCATGTTGCTGTCAAATGCCTGGAACAAACTCCACGTGGAAGTTTGGGGTCACTGACAAGCACTACAGCTTAGCTGGCTGCTGCTTGTGGCTGAATAAAGCATTCCAGGACTACAAGGCTAATGCTCCAAACCTTTGTGGATTTAATACATCTTAACACTGCTTAAGTCAGAGCAGATTCACAGGTTCTTTTCAAACTTTGAGTATTTCTGCACAGAAGGTTTGATCCATTTGTTTAAAGCTCCTCCTCACACTGCACTACTGGTTGAGGCACCAAAATACCCTCTTTATTTTAGCTGAGCTGATCAAACACACAAAAAAACCATTTCCTCTTTTGTCAAGGTCAAGAGATGCTTTTCAGTATTTTAGTGACCACTCAGGCCATTACCTCCAACTATTTGCTCTCAGAGTCTCTTATGAGCTACAACTAAACTTATAAATATGGTTTTCCTCATAAACTCCTCAGTTTGTACACTGAACAGTTTATGTTTTCCTCATAGACTCCTGAACAGTTTATAAACCAACAACTCTGCAGGAGCAGGTCAGGAGGTGCAGGGAACAGGGACCCTCATCACAGCAACAGCACAGACCAGTTGTGCTGTCACACCTATCCTGAGACAGAGCAAAGCAACTAAAGACCTTTTCGTTCATGTTCTCTATCCCAATCCCAAATTTAAGCAACCTTTCTCCCACAACTTGCCATAATTTTTTACATTCTCTCCCCTTTCCTACAAACTTTGCTTAAAAGCTGAGTTTCAAGCCAGTGTCACACTGAGCTCCAGCACTGCTGTGGCAAACACCCAGAGTGGCAGCAATTGAGTTCTCCCACTGTAGCAAACCATGGCTCCAGGTGACAGCAGCCAGCCAGGAAGGTTTGTGTCAGAAATCTATTGGAAGAATCAAACTTTATTTCATGCAATGAACTACCATACAGATTTCTAGCATTGGTCTGGAAATACTCTTCTTTCTCAGCCAGAATCTAAATTTCTCAGTGTAAATATTAGTACAAACAGCTGGGCTGAGTCATTTTCCAGCACCTCTTTCTGAGGCAGTAAGTGTGATTTAACAGCAGGTGAACATGAAGGGACATCACTCTTAAACCCTAAGTTGCTCTTACAATGATGCAAAGCCATCATTACAACCTGTATTTCTGGTTCTCACCCGTTAATGGTTGGTTTGAATGTGCCTCAAAAGAACTGTGTCTCTCCTACCAGATATCAATGTGGGTGCTAATTACAATCAGAGGGGCCAGTCGGAGGAGAAGAACTCAAGAACCTCAAAGAGAAGGGGTTAATTTGTATGGAAAAAATAATATCACACACAATTCCTGTGAGTAGCTTGTGTGTGGATGGTATTGCTTGTGTTTGCATTTTTTCATAGGAGCCTATTAAAAAAAAAACCCACATAATGTTTTCATTTGCATTTCCATTCTTTACCAGGACTTTTTCAAATAGAAATCTTACAATGAACTGAGCATTTCAACCCTAAAACCATAGAAGTCCTTTCTCACCCCTCTAATGGGTTTGGCTGGCTGAGACACAGAGCTTTGCTCCAGCTGTGAAACTGCATCCTGGAATGCCAGAGTTTGGCCTCAAAGAGTGGCCCAGTCCAGGTGCAGACCATTAAAGACAAATGTAGGGTGCCCTCTGCTTTTTTTTCCCCCTGTAGCTCCCCAGATGATGTGAATGCTTCCCCTCTCCCTGTGTGTATGTGGGCTTTTTAAAATTAATAATTTCCAGTTCCTGAAAAGACATCTGATGAGAGAAGTCATCCTTTTACTGGTGGCAGCTTTGACTGTCAGGATGTGGAGCTGTGGCCCTCAGTGCATCACAGAGAGAGGGGCAGACACATCACTGCTGCCATCCTCTGAGAAAAGACACACACTCATTAAAAAACACAGGCAGATGCACTTTAAGAGACATTTGTGCATTTCTGAGCAACATATGGTAATAAAGAAAAATATACTGTGCTACAGCAAGGGTTATAAAATGCCTAAGAGAGCCATAAAACATAATTAAGAGGATATTGAGGATTTATAAAGCTGTAATGACATAAATTTGCTATTCATGATTTAAACTGAACAGTTGCATGTGCTCTTCACATGTACTGTAAAGACAGGTGAGCTCTTTCAACACCAACTTTTTTCTGAATGCAGCTTTTGCCTACAGTTAGCAGGAGGGTGACTCAGAAGAAATCTTTTATATTTGTGTTTTATGGAACCATCTTAACTGTATAGAGGTAAGCAATAAAAATTAATGAATCAGGTTGGTAAAGAACATTGTCCAATATTTTAAAGCCCAGTAGTTTGACTTCTCTTTTCAAACTGATGAAAGTTCTTTAAAGAAAAAATAAAAACTGGGACTTGTCCATGGCAAGAGAGCACACGACAAGCCAGGCTATGAATCAGTAATGCTCTGAGTAATTTCCCTCGTGCAGGCAGATGCAGCACAGGAATGCATTCTTGGTGAAACTCAAAATATCTGCTGGGGACCACTGAGGACCTCGCAGTGAATGCTAAATTCACCACTGGCTCTGTGCAGCCTCTTCAAACCCAAGTCTTCACTTGATCTAAAGTACCAAAATCTCACCAATGACTCAAACAGTTTCTCTCTATATTTGTGCATCAGAACAGAAAGCAAAGGTTACCACATGATGTGCAGCATGTCCTACAAAGAACATGCTGCACTTTGAAAAACACAAGGAAAATGATATTCAAAACTAAGATGCTTTTTTTATTGCAACAGAATATATCCATACAGCATGGATGTATTTTCCTGACTATCACCAAATCACCATGGTTCAAGTCCAGGGTTTTCCACAGGCTCAGAGATCAAATTGCACTGACCCTAAAAGGACCTGTGCCAATTCACATGGGAAGAATCTCCCTTGTCACCTCTTTATTTGTTACCATCATGTCTCAGCCATAGCAAGATTATGTTAATGTTCTTGGTTTAGCAAATACCTGTTTTGTGGCAGGGTTTGCACATTAAACATGTTTAAGATGAGCTATTCCATTGAAATTAACCATTTGATTAGATTCAGTGTGAAAGGTTTTTAATTTTGTCAGGATTTGAGACTAATAGATTGCTCTCACTGAAAGAACTTTTCATGCCTCTTAAGCTACAGATAATTTAATTTGTAAATGACACAAAGGGAAAGGAAGTGCTAAAACCTAGCTTTAATCTTTCTTGTATGGTGCAAAAACTTACTAAAAGATGATTGGTCAATAATTTTTCAATATTTTTATCTTACAAATTTTAGAAGGATAAATATAGCTTATCCACATAGTTTAATTTTCCAGAATCCCTTTCTTTCTTGCCAAACATTCAGGGTCTTCTGCACTTCCCATAGTGCACTTCTCCAGAAGCTGAGCAAAACTGGTGCATATTCTTGACAGGTCCTCCTCCATTATAATTTATAATTTTTAGTAGCTGAAGAGGTTTTGCCTTACTAAAATTGACTGTCAGATCATTCCAAATGATTAAGGAGGAAAAAGACAGGTGGCCAAATTCTGAAGCAACAGGAGATGAAAATCAAGGATTTCCAAGATAAATCCCCAGTAATCCAGAAAACTGGCACTGATTCAGTTTGAAATGATGTTATTTTTCAGAGACAGTATTAACAAACTTCAGCTACTCTAAATCTACAGTGAATTCTTAAAATTGCCTCACTGGAATGATGCCAGTTATGTACATATCGTAAGTGTTAAGGAACAGATCAACTAAAATGATAAAAATGTTTAAAAGTAAATCTAGCAAAGTTTTAGTCAAGTAGTCTCAAGTGACCTATTTGGTCATAGGGCAAATTTGAGGGTTTACAATCACCAGGGATAAACAGATACTTATTTGGGATCTGTCAATTTTCAAAATGTTGGGGTTTTTTTTGTTAGGCCCATCTTCAAAAACATTTTGGATCCGGAGAAACTTCTGTGGGGAATTTACAGATTTGGGGCAGAGTAAATCAAATAATTTGTGTGCAGCTTTAGAGTTACAAGGCTGATTTTGAAATACATCTCTTATCACTACTTCTGCTGTGACCTCAATGAAAGAAAATGCCAGTTCTGGGCTCACAGAGGATGAAAACCAAAGCCTAGAAATGGTGGGATTCCTAGTCCCCATAGGTGAAAAAATGGGAATAAATCTTAGGGAAAAGGTTTGTAAGTTTTATGGAAATATGAAACAATATGTGCATGTATAATTAAAGCAGAGGATGTACAAGGTTGCAATCTAAAATCCTGGGAAAATGCTGAAAATCAGCCAACCATGAAGCAGAATGTACCATATAAACAAAGAGCTTGCAGAGCAATTTAGAAATTCAATAAGTGAAGTAATTCTCATTATCATTCACGTATCACAGGCAACTAATAATGGTACCAAGAGGCGTGACTTTTTTATTAGCACAATTTTCTCCTTGATGCCACCATTATGGTTGTCTTACATTGACAAATGACTGCTGCCCATTCCTACATCTGCTCCCATCTCCCCTAGACAAATTATTTTTTGTTTCTGTCCTACTTAAAACAACAATAACAAGCACCAAACAATCCTTTTAATTTTGTTTTTGTTTAATTACTTTGCTCTCTTTATTTATTTATGCCATTTTTTTTTATGGTTACTGATAGTTGAATTACACTGTTGTATGTTGACAGTCAGGAAAAATGTCCTAAGTGTAACCTTTGAGAAATATTAATTCTGCTTGTTCCTATTTTTATTTATTATTTTATTTATTTTTTATTTTGTTTATTTATTTATTATATCCTTATATTCCACTATGGATTTATACCCGACTGTAACTGTATTCTGGCTGGGATGCACTCCAGCTGTATTCTGAATTATGATTTCTGTATGGGGAAAACAACCTGGAAACAACCTTCAGATGAAGCAATTAACAATAAAACATCACCTAGCTCAAAGTTCCATACAGTTGTTAAATTAATGCAGTTTATCTGCTCTACAGCAGAGATACAATATCCAGAAACCCTGAAGATGGTGTTTAAAACACAGAGATATCATCAGAGATCAAATAGATTTTCTGAGAGTCTGGACCCTTCAAGCTGAATTTTAATACAGCAAAACCTGTGGCATCCTGAGCCAGGATTTTGAACAGTTTCCTCCAGTCTCTGAAGTGCTCCCTTGGTTTTCAGCAATGCCACCCACTGAGGGGCTCTCCATGGACATTAAAGGAACACAAACAGTCCTTTTCATCAGAGGCTTTTCAGCAGCATGTTAAAAACCCCTTAAGTCTTTAACACTCTGCTCTTTCTGAGGAAAATCTATAAATTTTTGGTAAAAGATCATTAAAAATATATGATATAGCTTAATACTCACATATTCACAGTGTTTATGGAAAACATTTCTAGTGAATTCATTACTGGCTTTTTAAGGATTCACTAATTTATTATTTCCTAAAGATTTTTAGCTAGTGAGTAAAAAACCCCATTCAAACATTAATAGCAATGGCAAAAAAATTATGTTGGGTATTTCTTTTTCTTCTTTTACTTGTGAGACCAAAGTAAAATTATGGGGGAAAAAAGACAAGAAAGTGAAAAATAGTTTACCCTTTGTCCTCCCAGATCAATAGGTTAATCAAAAGAATCTTAAATTGCATGACATTGGAATGCCCTACAGAAATGAGCCACTCTCAGATCTATACCATCTTTACCAAGGACAAGATAACCTTAGATTGGGCATGTTGTGTACAAAATTGATTTGCTTTGTTTAAAGAAAATGTTCTTAGGTTAAACAGATAAAAACCTATCACAAAATTGAAAATAAACCATGATTTTGCTCCATTAAAAAAAAAAAATCTCTTAAGCACTGAAGTTAACGAACACAAATTTGACTTAGCATGCTTAAAATATTTAACTATGTCATCATACTAAATTTAAAAAAAAAAAAAAATCTGATGCATTTTCCTTGTCTAAAAATCAAGAGTCAAACATGGTTAGAAGGGAAAAAGGGATTTTCCCTTGGTATTTATTTTAAGGATCCTTAGGTGGACCACGTCCAGGTTGAATGCATCTCCATCTGCATCCCACAATGCCCACCACAATGCCCCCTCCTAAAAGCTCTTACGAATTAGCACATCTATCCAAAATTCCCCAATGAGAGGCTCAAATGAGGCCCCCTCCCCAAGGGACCTTCCCCTGGATGGTTCTATCTTAATTTACAAAATGTGTTCTGAAGAGGACCTTGGGCTCTGGGCACACTGATCCCTGAATAGTCAAGCTTCTAAAATGTTTCATCTCCCAGCTTGACAAACAAGTTCAAGAATTTAGGCAAAAGGCACTAAGAATACAGAAATTGTAAAAAGGTATAACAGTGTATAAAAGAAAAGACAAAAATCATCATGGCATCAACCAACCAAAAAAGAAAGGCAAGTATTAAATCTCAGAAAGAAGCTCCCCCTGCAAAAACAGATTTGGAAAGCCATCGACAGTTTGCTGTTCTGTGGAAGGAATTAAGGCATTAATGGATGCTGGGAAGCCCCTGTAGAGCTGACATTTCTGCACCTCGCTGCTGCCAGACGGTATCAGGGCACAACCAAGCAGACAGATTGTCTGAAAGTGTGTTTCTGGACTGGACAGCAAAAGAGTTACCTGCAGAATTTCAAACCACCTTGCACAGTTGAGAGTCATTGGTATTTGGCTCGGATCCACTAGGTGTATGTATATACCTATGTGTATATATATATATATATATAATTTTTATGTCAAAGCTCAGGTCATGCCAACACATTCTGCTCTGCCATGAATTTTCCAGGCTCTTCAGATACTCAGCTGGGCAATGCAGAGCTGTTCTCAATCATTCAGACACGAGTCAAGAGCTATCTGAAGCAGGCCCAGCGTTGTGTCAGATAAATCCTGCTGCTGCAGGGTCAGGGTTCAGCTGCTCCAGCACGGGCACTGAGCGTTGCCTTGGGGCTCAGAAATGTCTGTGTGCAGCTCACAGACACAAGAAGACCACATCCTTTTCCAGAGGAGCTGAAGGCAGCCTGGCACTTCTGAAATGGCACTGGGTGCCTCTGACAGGCAACTGCAGCATGCCCAGAGCAGCAGAAAAGGTTTTGCAGGCTGAGAATTAAAGCATATTCAGGCAGTTTTGGTCTTGCTGCAGATGCCAGCGCACTCCAGAGTGGCAGGAACAGGAATGGGATTAACTGTGATACACTTAACACACGAGACAGGGGCTAAATCAGCAGCAAGGAGCAGCAAGTTGAAGGCACATGCAAAGTCAGACCTTGGTATCGATTCACAAATGCATTTCCTGCTGTATCCCCAGAAAAAAGAGGTTTGCCATTGTATCAGGCTGACCATGAAACTGCCCCTAGCAGAGCACAGCTCTCTTCAAGGTGCTCAGCAGAGAAACAGCACAGAGAACCAAACTCAGCGTGTCCAGCTTCTCACACCTCTCAGCGTTTGCTACTCAACGCTGAACCACAGCCGTGTTCTAAAGCAGAGAGGGATTTCTGGAAGAAATCTCTACACTGCAGTTCTGGAGAGCAGTGCACTCATCAGGAACTAGGACACTGTGACAACCAGGAATTGCTTCTAACATGCCATTTTTGCATGAAATGAAACATTATTGCACCACAGAATGCACAATGGTTGAAGGCATTAAGAACTGGTCAACACAGCCAGTGTTTATTCAGCTTTTTCATTTTGTCCCCTGCAGGTTCCTTCTGGAGGCATACAAGCAAACAGATTGCTGCACCAGAGATGTGAAACAATGAGCTAACCACAAAGACTAATTTACTTTTATAAAACAGCAGCACAATTATTGTCATCACTTTATGTTCTTTGTAATAATATTATGGTACAAATCCTAAAAAGCAATGTATAGATACTGACATTTGATTAACAGCAATTTTATCTCATTATTTAGTTTGAATTTATATACTTTTCATTAATTTCAATACTTCAAATTACTTTCCAAGTTTTTGGACATCAGGCACTACGATGAGAGCACAACATTTTTCTGGACGGATTAAAACACCGAAAAACCTTTTTTTAAATTATTTTTTGTGGGTATACATTCAGGAGGACTGGCAGAGCTGGCAACTAATAGTCAAAATCAGTATCTCACTGCAATTATCAATATCCCCCCATCAATGGCAAAACCAAAACTGAGGTTCTAGGACATGAGCAATGTGGAAGCAGTAGTCACTCAGCTAAAAACAGATTTAGATTGCCCTTTGAGGGGTTTGTGAGGTCTAAAGATGGTAACATTTCTGTTTCAGTGTGATCTACCTTCCTCAGACTCTAAGAATGGCACATATTTTGTCTAACTTCAACTGTCTCAGAGAAAAAAAAAAAATCGAGTTTTACCTTCAAAATCTCAGGTCTAATAGACTATAGATTCTGGCACATCTGTCATGCTAACAATGATATAAAACTGGCTGCTCTGAGATCAGATCTCATTTTCCTAGAAACTCAGCCAGCTGTTATCTTAGAAGAAACAAAAATTGAGACCTTAACTGCCTTTTTGCCAAAGGACTCTGGTTACTCTGATGACTGCTCATCAAACCATCCCCTTCAAATTTTAAAACTAAATTAAACATTTAACAAATTTTAAAAATCAAACAAAAAAAAAACCACCTGTGTGATGAGGCTGGGGGACCCAGCGCTTTGCTCTCTTGTCAGGAGCATCATAAAGAGCTTAACAGACATCTCATGTGTTCCTTCAGGGAAACAGAAGGATCAAAACAGACAGGATTTTCAAGATTATGGAAACAAAGACCCACAGCATCCTACACAGGAGAAAGTGAAAGGATTTAAAAACATGACTCCTTGAAAATGCTTTCTCTTGTAAACACTCTGTGAAGGAAAGCTCACAAGGAGGAAGTGAATACCTGAAAACATCAACAAGTAAAACATTCATAATTAAAATCTGCTTCCAAAATTAGGTAAATTCATGGGATATAAAAATGAACAGGCAAATGTAAAAATGTTTTGCTGTTGTCTATAAAACTAGACCTCAAAGGCTCAGCACTTGTCATATTGTACATAAGGAAGAGCATTACTCACTTCTATGTCCTATTGTCACCCTAGCCCCCAAGCAGGAATTAAAATTCATGTATGATGATATTAGATTTTCTGTTTAAAACCCTGCAGACGTAGAAATCACAACTAAATCACTTTCTTATTCCAAAACTAACACCCTAGGATCTTCCCCATAGCAACTAGCACCAGGATTTTAAATCAGAAGCACCTGCATCCTAATAGAAACCCTCTAGCCAGTCACGCCACACTCCAGAATGTCTGTGTTACCGTATGAGAAACAAGACACCAGCACCCACAAGAAAAGAGCTCCAGGGAGACTCTCCAACCAAATTCTTTGTATAAATTACAGGGATTCTGTACAGCTGCCCCAGGGTCCTGCTTCTTCCACTGATGCAGGTCAGTCCCCTCCTGCAAGAAGGATTTCCTGGGCAGGCAAAGCGGGATTTGGCTGGCTGTCTCTCCTTGTCTGTGGAACAGGGAGAGTTGGCACAAATAAGACAGCTAAACACTAAAAATGGCCCTCTGTTTTTTCCTATTGGACTTCTCAAACAAATGACACCTCTGGGAGCTGTGTCTGGATAAGTGGTTTATGGCAGTTGTTTCCACCTTCCACACACCAGCTTGTGTCAACCTGCAAAGAGCCAGGTGAAGAACTTGAGCAACTCTCTTGCTGCAATAAATAAGAATTTAGTTAAGTGTTTGCATCTGAATAAGTCAGTTCCTAATGATGGTCAATACCTGCAGTTCAGTTTCTAGTTTCTCAGCATCTTTTATAAACCTGAAAACAGTTTGACTCCTGTGCACGTCACATGGAAAGCTCCAGGCATTTTTTTTTTTCTCATTGCAGTTTAAATTTCTCTCAATCCACTTACAAAGAAGATGGAAAAGTGGAAAATGCATCTTGTCAGACTTGCTTTATTGCATTCTTGTAAACAGGCCAAGAGCCCACTTACTTCTTACAGAGACTAAACACTTAGCTGGCTGGCAAAGATCAAAACACAAACCCAAAGAAAAGCCTTAATGTATCACTGGGAACAGCAGGCAGCATTACAGCCCATCAGAGAGAAACTGACTCCACTCCACGAAATTAACGGGCAAGAGACACTTGGCAAAAGTGTTCTCAAAATAAGCAAGTTTTTAAACTGGGAGAATTCCCCCCAGAATTTCACAATCTTCACAGGCTCAGACACACCAAAAGAATGAAAGGCAAGAAGAAAGTTTGCTTAGCAGTCTGATATTGTTACAGATTGAGAACTTAGAGATGTGGAAAATCAGGACCATGCTAGCAAACAACAAGGATTTGCAGCTGTGGTTTCCATCTCAAAGTTTTCTCTTTCAAAAAGAATGTTAAACAGAATTTTGTTTTTATGGTTGCTTCTTTCTTCGCTGCATTCACAAAGAGGCCTGTCAAGGGAAGCTGTGTCTTGAGGATTGTGCAAATATTATCATTTTCTACTGGGCCAGTGAGCTTCCACTGCATATCTTAGGTACAAATTGGCAGTTATTTCAGGGGATGAGGATTTTCTAAGTTCTTGATACAGCAAGTGGAAAATTGGGCTCCATTTTCATATATACGAAAACTTTACAAGCCCTGCAGTTAAAATACATTTCTGACTCATAAACTGCATTGATTTGTTCTGGAACCATTCCAAACATGAGAAAGAAAAACCTCACTGTTTACAAGTCACTTACTGGGTAAATCCACAAGCGTGTTAAAGATGACTTTGAAAGCCCTCATTAAAACAGCCATCAAATATGTAACCTTCCAATAAAATTCAAATATTCTAGGCTATAACCCAAATTTAAAAGAAAGTACTTTACAAGTGCAATGCCAAATGAAATTGAGCATGATAGTATTTTGAATTAAATGGTGAGATCTCAAATTATTGGTAATTCTCACCACTGAGAAGATGTAGAAAACATTGATAGAGATGGAAGTTACATGAAGAGAAGGAAAAATTACCTAAAAGTTATTTTACATATGTGAAAGATGATGTATAAGGGGAAAAATTACACTTAAAAAAATGACCTCAGAAGCCCAAGCAGCTTCAGAATTCCAGCACTTCTGTAACACCTTTTATTCTGCCTCCCTTCTCTCCAAGAGAGATTAATAAGTACTTTAATACCAGCTCTTAGATGATTATACTAACTTCAGGTGAAACCCATATTGCTCCAACTTCTTGAAAACCATGATGAATGGAGAGTATTCAAAGACAGGTATATTAGATACGCTTTTGCTGTATCCTGAATTTTGCATATTTCATGCAATATTGTTTATGAAGATAATGAATTGGAAAATCCTCTGCCATTTCTGTGGTCAAGTGCTATGACTACTCATACCTTTATGGCAATTTGTGACATGAATTAGTTAATTTTCTTCCTGAAATGCATCTAATAGATACGGGAGGATAAAAAGTTAAAGGAAATATTAATACAGGTAGGTTCTTTTGCCCTGTTCATATTGCTCACAGCAAATACTAGGAGAGCCAGTTACACCTGCAGATTATTCCATTTCTCTATTTTTATTCTGTTTTTCTCTTTCTAAATTGATAACATGAATTCCATTAGGTTAAGCTTTTCAAGTCCTGACTACTACAGTAATGGACATGACTGAATGAGCACAAAAGTTTTACTCCTGTTTCAAAAGGACACTCTTCATAAACTGGCAGAGCAAGCCCTCCTAGGAATTGGCTCAGCCTAAAGCAAAATTTTGTTGGTAGGCTGAGGTTAAAGGAATGGCTTTTGCTGCTGTTATCCATGAAAGTTATA
>VXAC01003333.1:147401-173168 GCA_013399225.1 Rhipidura dahli | reverse complement strand
GCGGGCCGGGGTCCCGGAGCGGGTGCCGCCGCCTCAGAGCGCGCCTCAGGCCGCCTCTCTCGCACCGCCACACGCGGGCTGCGGGAACGGAGCCGGGTGCGGCCGTGCTGCTGCTGGGCAACCTTCGGAGTTGCGGTTAAGGGGTGGGATTCGTGTTTCGGCGAAGAGCTGTCATGGCACGTTGTTGTGAAAACACTGCTTGCAGCGTTTTTTGAGCTGCAGTTTAAGACGTGGAGCCGTCATTCCTACTGAGGATGAGCAAATTTTAGATCCCTGCCAAAAAGGAGGGTGTGACTGAGGGTTCTGTTATGAGGAGAAGGCTGAGAAGATACTGGGGCAAGTTTAAGAATTCTGAAGTCGAGGGGATGAGGGGACTGAGTGTGTGTGGTGTGAGGTGAGAGAACTGATTTTGTCTGGGTTTTTTTCCCCTACTGTTTTCCCTACTGTTATAATGCCTTTAATGCAATACAGGATAGTCCTGTGACTTGTGATCATCTGAACCAGTTACTGGGAGATTTTGTGGTCTGAGGCACAGGACGCTGGATGGAGCAATGAATAAAGCTCGAAACAAGTGAACCTGTACATTAAGGAGAACAGGGATGGCCCGGCCCTGTGAGTACAAGACTGTAGGGAGACTACAAGGCTGGCAATAGCAGTCAGGACTGCAGAAAGGGAGAGTTAAGTCTGAGTGTGAGAGCTAATTTGGAGTAGTTCCCTTGGGTTGTGTGAAATAGTACAGTGTAGCATCTCATTGTAAAGAAACACTTCCTGCACAGTGAAGGTTTTGGGGTCAGTGGGTGCCTGAGCCTGACACGTGGGAGACATGGTGGTAGCAGGAAATGAATAGTGTATTAGTGTCAGGGCAGAGGGATGTAAAATGTAAGAACAGAAAGGCAGCATTTCTACCTGCAGCCGCCAACATTTCTAGGGTTTTGTGCTGTGAGAAGCCAAGAGACAGCCACCTTCTGCAGTGCTCCTGCTCTGCAGGAAGAGTGACAATCCACAGCAATCTTCCCCCTTGGCTAAACTGGGGAGAAAAGGCAGAAAGGAGGATAGTAGGGAGGATCCACAGGGATCTGTTTTGTTTGCAGTTGTCCTGCAGATCTCTGCTGCTGTTAGGCTCTGTGTGGTTTGCCTTAGGTTTTTTGTGTTTGGGTTTTTTAAATGTGATTTTTATAGAAACAAACAATTTGTGGGCGTCTGAGTTATGCATAGTAGATCTGTTACTCCCTGTAGCATTTGTGTGGGAGATAAGAACATAAAAACTGTGATACTTTGTACCTGAGGTTCAGCTGGCGTCATCAGCATTCAGTAAAAACATAAAAAACTCCCCATATGAACTTGTGGAAGTTTATGAGGATCTTTCATGATGCCTAATGGCTAAATGTGGGTTTTAAACATTATGTGTTCCTTACAATCTGTTTGTCTTTCTCCTAGCATTGCAGCTCTCTAAGTGTGTTTGCTGCTGGGTAAATGGGTAGAACCTGTTTGGTTCTTGTCAATTACTGGTGTCTTGTAATAGTGGGGTTTTACTGTATTGTACATTTTGGGAGGGGGGGATCTTTTTATTTTGTTTGTTTGCTTGTTTTGAAGTAGCCACTCATTTAGCAGACTTAATGTTTTTACTAGTGCATCATCTCCAGATCATTGTGCAGTTTTCCCTGGAGAAGGAACTGTACCCATCTTCTGTTTCCCATTATGAATTATTTGCAGAAGAGAAAAAGCAAAGTTGTCACTGTGCCTTTTCAAGGCAGGGTTGTTTTTACATAGCTAATTCTTTGAAATAGGTGCAAGATTTTTGAGGCAAGCAGAAGTTTCCGGTGACACCTTTATTCCTCTTTTTGCCTTTCTGGCATTTCCATTATCTTGACTAAGCTATTAAAAGACATGCCAGGAAGACAGATTTGTCTGGTTTGAAAAGAGAAGCAGTGTAAATCCCTTCTGATTAGACAGTTGTGTTGTTGGTGGGGGCAGATTCTGAGTTGTCTCACCTTTGGTCTTGTACTGCAAAGCTCATGAAGAAAGCTGATGAGTGCCAAGAACTTCAGAGGAGAGCGATTCCAGATATATTTGAGAACAAACAGAGCCTAGAAGAAAACCTCAGGATGCAAACAAACAAGGCAGCACTGAAATCCAGCAGTAGCTCCAAATGTGAAAGAGCATGGTGTTTATCTGGAAGGTGGGGGGGTGGGAGGGGAAAGAAAAAAAAAAAAGACAAATCAAGATCAGGAGTTCTTTTACTCTTTAGTAAAGATTTAATTGTTCAGCCAGGAATAAAATTCTCATTCAAAGGAGTGAGAATTAGCACAAGTGAGGTAGTTGTGAGCTAGAGCCTGGAGATCTTTCACTGAAGCACCTACCTCGTCCATAATGTTATGGACTGCTGTCGGGATATTTTTCAAATTCTTTTCTAGGTAAATGTTCAAACCTGTAAAATGAGGGAGTGATTAGAATGAGACTTTGGGGGACAGCTGAGCTTCCAGGACCAGTTTGCTGCTGAAAAGGGAATTTTGCTCTGAGGTTTATGACCCACCCCAGCTTTCTCCTTGGTTTGACATGGGAGATTAAGCATGTGTGTAGTAGTTGTACTTTCCTGTTTATTTTTCTGCCAGTTTTGCAAACTGGTTTATTTTTTTCAACCTTATTGGGGGGGCTTCTGACAGTTCACTGTACATGAATGGTCTATATGAGGGACCAAATTAGCACCAAGCACTGATGGCATGTGAGGGGCAGGAATGTTCAGCTCGGAAGGGACACAGAAAAGGGTGAGCCTCCCTTTCTGACAACACTGAATGCTCATTGTCTCACGGCACCTTTTGCTGCATCTCTTTGAGTTAACAGAGACTAACAAGTGTCCACTCTATGTGCTCTCTTGTTTCATATTGTGGAGGAAACCACAGAGGAAAGGTCATCAACCTTTACTTTCACTGTAAATGCTCTATATAGTACCTCTTAGACAATTTCATGAACCAATACAGTGTACTTGTTTGTAGCAGCACTGTAAATCTTATTCGCAGCATGGTAATATTAGTTTATTGACATTGCTATTGGTATTGCTCTCAATATTTGAAGAAAGTTTTGCACGATAAGGGTAGTCTTAGAAGTTTTGTAGAAAACAGCGAAATGACAACTGCTACAAAGTAAAGTGATAAAGGGTGTTCTGTTCATAAAGTCCTGTTGCTAATGAACAGTGGACTGAAAAAGATATTTCTTACTGCAAAACTTTTTAGTTTCTGTGAAAGAGAAAAGTGAAGTTTTGGGACTTAATTTGAGAGATTATAAAATTATCTACAGTGTAGAATTTGTGGAATTTGTTCAGCTGCTGAGTGAAAACTTAATTTGCTGACATCAACTTTCCACAAACCTTATTCCTTTGTACTTTTCTAGGCCTTCTGGGTTTTCCCCACTTGTTGCTTTATCATCTCTTTGTCCTAGCTGCTTTAATTGCCAGTTGTCCCAGAAACAAAGGAAAAGTACAATGCTGAAGATGGAATACTGTTAACTCAGAGAAATTTCAATGCTAGCGTTAAACTGGTCTAAAAATTATCCCCCAGAAAACTGATCACTTTTTAAAATGGAATTATTTTTTTCTGCTTATGCAATTCCTGTATTGGTTATGTAAGCTACAGTGTTAGCAGAAGGAAAGTGTTGGTATTTCTGCTCTTACAGGGTTGTGATGTTTCAGGCCTTGCAGTTCTTTCATCCCATGTTGGATATCTCCTTCTTGGAGGCAGTAATCTCTTCTGAATCCATCTTGGCCCTGTGTTTTTCTAAAAATCTTTATTTAAATGCTCTAACTTCTAACAAAAGCCTCTTCTCACCAGATTATATTAAATATTCAGGCAGTGCTCTTAATATTGTACTGTTAGTCCTGAATGAGAGTGGTTCTGTCTTCATGAGGCTTCAACGAATGCTCTTGCACTTCTGGCATTTACCAAATAACACTTGCCTGAATGTTAAATACTTTTTCTTGTTCATATGAAGCTGATACTCTATTCATATTAAACTTAGAAGCATCTTGTCCAAATCAGGATGTTAACCAAGACAGCATTCCAGTGCCAACTTTGCATCACCTGGTTCAATATAAGTCTCTGAGAAATTCTTGTATGCTTTTCTTTCAGTTTGGATTCATGCTCAAAGGAGGTGTTGGCTTGAACTGTGTGTTGTGTCCAAGAGACCTGTATCATCAGTCATTAAGACACAAATTTTGTAAGAAATTTGTGCCAAATTTTGTTCACAGATGTCCTCTATCATTCTTCTGGGCATTACTATTTGTGTTTTTCAAGATCATGAATTAGTTCTTGGTCTTTTAATCTCAGACAAATGCCGTACTCTACATTTTGCTACATGTAGGAGCTGAAGTATATTCTGTGGCATTAATGTCCGCTAAATAATCCCTAAATAGTGAAATAAAACTGTGCAAGGTAGGAGCATACATCCTCTATCTGCAAAGTGTTACCTGAAACAGAAACAATTTATCATTACTAGGAGCAATTTATCATATTTAAGGTTTTCTGTGGAAAAAGTGTGCCTCATATGATTTCTATATACAAGTTATTAAATATAAACCGAATTTCCAGGGGGAGCTTTCTTAGAATACGGTATTGTCTATTTAGCCACATCTGTTTCATTTTGCAGTCTTTTGGAGAGGGCTGACATTTGTGTTGTGGCTTACTGAGAGTTTCAGGTCAGGTAGAATTTGTTTGTTTTATTTTCTTTTTATCCATGTTGGCTCAATTTAAACTCAGATTTATCTCATTTTTAAGGCTGTCTTTTGTTTATGCCTGTTTGGCTCATGAGAACATCTCCAAGACTCCTACAGGCCTTATGTAGTTCAGAGTCATTCCAGAGTTTTCTATCTAATATGTTCTGAATTTGACCTGAAAACATTAGAAATTACTTTCTGTGGGTTTTTTCAGTCTCTCTCTCTTTTTTTTTTTTTTAAATTCCTATGCTGTGCTTCGTACAAACTTGATATTAAATAACATAACAAACTACAAAGCTGTTGACATCTTATGTTTTCATTGCTAGCAAGTATTGTTTGCCTTAGATTTATCTCCTGAGAGGAGAAGGGATTGCTTTAGAGAAATATGCTTGCCTTCACTAGCCTAACAATTGGTAATCTGTTCCAATGTGGGTGTGTATGCACACTCTTCTCTGAAATGTTTTCTCAGTCGTTAGGTTCCCTATAGTAAGTTCCCATATGGGGAAAGGAAGTGTGGTTTCAGCAGAAACTGATCGTTTTCTGAATGACAGTTTTGGTGTCTTTCTTTCAAGCTCACCACACTTAGGATGAATTTCCTCTACTGCGTTGGTTTGAATAAAGGCTGTCTAAACTACCACATGGCCATCTACAGACACCATTTTAATTCTTGAGTCAGTGCAGACTTTACAAATCTGTTTATATGGACACACAGACTGTTTTTGGATCTAAATAGAAAAAAACACAGTTTGTTACTTCTCAAAATTGAGTAAATAAAAGCTGTTTAAGTCAAACTGCCCTCTGTATTAGGGAGCTGGTTTTACTCACTTCCCTGACTAATTTGCTGCTGGTGTTCAGTTCACTGACCTCTAGTTGGAGGTGGGCGCATCTGTTAAAATCATAGGGATGCAATATATGTGACCAGCAGCATAAATTTGCCTGGAGAGCCTTACATTAGATGTGAGAGGTGAACAACACAACTTTTGCACCTGAAGTTCTTTGGAGTGATGCTTGCAAGCAAAACAGAATTTCTTCCATGGAAATCTGGATGCATTTTCTGTGGAATCTGGTGAGATGCACCAAACATGGAACAAGAATCTAAAGTTTACAAAAAGCTTTCTGAAGCAGACAGCCAGATGAAATACCCTGAAGTCAGTATGTTCTGTGTTTTGGTTTTGTCCTCCAGATTTCATTTGACACATGGGAGTGGATGAGCAAAATGGTTCCTCATTTGTGTCCAGCTGCGGGGACAAAGGAACATGCTGTGTCCTCTCAGCCATAGTGGGAGTAGTGACCGTCTTACTTTTAACATCTGTAGATCTCCTTTCTTTTCTTAACCAGCGCCTGCAGCTGTCTTCGTATCTATAGCAGGGAGAGAAAGTGAGAATTACAAAAGGCGTGGTGCTGTTCCCACTCTGCCTCCTTTCTTTTTCCTCTTGCAGAAGTGATTTCTGCTTCTGCATATTTTGATGTCCCTGTGACAGGCTAGGTAACCATGAAACCTTTTCTGCTGCTCTGTCCCACAGGACATCCTTTGGAAAGGTTGCTTTTCTTCTTGGGTCTCACATGCACCAGAGTCCTCCAGAAAGAGGTATTCTCTCTGCATTGAAAAGATTGCACTGCTGTATTTTAAATGGGGAATTATACTGTTTTCATACTTTGTGCTGTTTGTTCTCTCTGAACTTCGTAAGATTAATAAACCAAAGTCAGCCTACAGCAGTTGTAACTTAGTTCAAAGTAGTGAACTCTTGTGTTGTCCCTGTCAGTTACTTCTCTGAATGTGAACTGTCTGTCTTAGATGCTCCAGCAATATGGGCTTCTGTCAGCACTGCAAAATGCTGAACAGCCCATGATGGCACTGGTGGAACCAAGCATGGAATTACTCATCTTGGGGGTGCACTTGGGTGCGCTGTCATCTCTCTGTTTTAGTAAAGCTGTGGTTGCTGGTTGTCCAGACAATATATGTTGGATATCCAAATGAATAGATGTAAATCCAGAAGGGTTTGTTCTGATCAGGTTTATTCATAATAAATCTACAGATATCCTCTAAACTGCAACACCATTTTGGGGTGAAGGTCAAGAGTTCTAATTCGGATTTGAGTATTTTTCAGTAGTAAAAAAATCCAGTATACTCTGGGCAAGAAGTTCTGGTTTTTAACTGCTGCTCCTTTAATGAAGGCCGATGGCATTTTTGATCCTCTTCTGTATGTTTTGAATAAGATAGCCCTTACTCTTTATCTTGTAAGGTGAATTTTTGAGTTCCTCAATCCCTGAATTATCTGAGATTTTTTTTCTGCTCTTTCAGCATCCCATTTTAGTGACTCTTCCCTGACCTCTTTGATTCTATTTTTCTCCATATTGAACACTCTTTTTGCGGACATCAGGACAAACAACAGCAGTGCCATGGGATTATTCTTGTTTCAACTGCAGACATCATAGTTTCTTACTCTTCCAATTTAGCAATTCCCTAATCTCCAAAGCAGACATCAGTCCTTGGAGGCTGTGACTGATCCGTATAGATGCCCCATTCAAATTTAGTTACCACGCTCAGAAACATTTTCAGAGGCATTATTTTCCAGGGCAGAAAGTACTATCATCTTTTTAGTTTCTAGATAAAAATGTGCACAACTTTATTTCTTGTTAGGCCTGCCATTCATTGTCTGTGCCCATAACGGTCAGTGTGGCCTGCCATTTGCTTTCTACAATTTTCTCTCTGAGAAACCCAGTGCGTGTTCAGTCACTTTAAACAGATTCATTCAAGCAATGTCTCTTTCAAGTTTTGCTGTGTTACTGGACACTTAGTAATTTATCAACAAACTGTGGTTTTAAATTTTTTTTCTGTGTTCTTTCACTCTTTCTGATGATCTTGTGCTTCTTTGGGTTGGGTGCTCTTAAATATCAGACAGTATGGGCTAGCTCCTGTGTGACCACAGTAGAAATACATCACTCCATGAAAAGTGCCTTGTTTAATGGTATATCCAGGAGCCCATAAATCAGATAAACTTACACACCTTTAGAAGTGTTTTGTCAGTATTGTATTGTTCTAATGGATTGAGGAAAATAGACTGAGTTTGGCACTGTAGGATATTACAGAAGACTAAGAATATTACATAAAGACATACTTTTTTACACCCAGTTTAAGAACACTAAGTCTATTGTCTGTAGACCTGTTGATTTACATTCATTGTGTAATTTAATTTAATTGTTCATAATCAAGTCTTTCATCAGCTATTTCACTACATAAAAATTATTTTTCTTCACAAAATATTCTTGAGGCTGACAGGCATAATTATTTAGTGCATCCAATTTGTCTTTTGTAAATATTGACATAGCAGTTCTGTTCTCGCTGTTCTTGTCAACTTCTCCAGTTCCAGTTTTTCAGACGTTAATGACAGTAAGCATTACCAGTCTAGCCGGTACCTATGTGATCTCCCAGCACACTTGTATCCAAGCTATCTGGCTTTGCTGATGTAAAAGTGTCCAATTAATAGCTGCTGTTTAACATCATCTTGAGTTACTGTTGGAATGGAAACTATTTCATCATTGTCCTAAGAATGTTGTTTGCTTTTTCTCAGACAGATGTGTGTACTAAACTTATGCTTTTCTTTGTTATTGTCAGGAATGCTACAATTTCCATCAAATAATGGATTTTTTCCCCCCAGAAGCAGAGGGCTGTTTGTCTAACAATTTAACTACTCTCTTCTCTTTCTGTTCTTTTTTAACTTACATAATTTTCTTTCAGTGTAAATTCCCAGAAATTATCTTGTGATGAGGGAACAGCTGATACCGTGTTAATGAAGTGAGAGGATTTATTCAGGCTGCCAAAGATGAATTAGTGTCTTTTGCATAAGAAAAATAAAATAGCTGATGTACTTTTCAGTATGAGCATCCTGTTGGTAACTATTTCTTTAACTACAGTCTGGTTTTACTTCTAAATCTAAACATAGAACTAGACCTGTGACCTTAGATGTTCAGTTTGGAAAGAGAAGAGCTTTGCTTATGGAGGAAGTGGTTTCCTTTTACTGTCTGTAAAGAACAGTAAAGAATTCAAGTCATTACTGGGCTGCAGATTTTTAAGTGTCATATGGTAGGTGTAAAACTGATCACCTTTTTTCAGATATAAAGAGGGGGAACTACCAAAAGAAGCATCTAGATTTCAGTTAGCATTTTTTCACTTTCTATCATCAAGATTTTAAGTGTCTCTTTATAGGTAGGGCTTATGTTTATTCCTTTGTTGTGGTTTAACCCCAGATGGCAGCCAAGCCCAGGCAGCTGCTTGCTTACTGCCCCGCCAGTGAGATCAAGGAGAGAATCAGCAGGAGAACTCGTGGGTTGAGGTACAGACAGTATAATTGGGAAAGCAAAAGCCCTGCACACAGGCAAAGCAGACAAGAATTAATTCACTGCTTCCCATGGGTAGACAGGTGTTCAGCCATCTCCAGGAGAGCAGGGCCCCATCACATGTAACAGTGGCTTGGGAAGACCAACACCATCACTCCAAATGTCCCCCCATTCCCTCTTCTTCCCCCATTTTATTACACTGAGCATGATGTCACAGGGTCTGGAACATCCCTGTGGTCAGTTGGGGTCACCTGTGCTGGCTGTGTCTCCTCCCAGGCACCCCCAGCCCCCTCACCAGCATGGCACTATGAGAAGCAGAAGAGGCCTTGGCTCTGTGTGAGCCCTGCTCAGCAATGACGAAAACATCTTTGTATTATTAACCCTGTGTTCAGCACAGACCCAAAACACAACCCCACAGCAGCCACTGGGAGGAAAATTAACTACCCCAGCAAAAACCTGTATTCCCTTGTTCACCAGTGACTTAAAGTAAAAAAGAGATGTAGCTTGTAAGAAAAAGGTAATAATTTGTATATATAAAATCTGACGGTTAATTTCTGTGTATTCCAAATAAATTGTTAGGGTTGAATTTGATAGTCTACCGGCTTATATTTTATAATCTGTTTGCAGATCTGTTGGATAGAATGATTAATGTGATCAGGACTGCCTGATGGGAACCGTATGAAAATTGAATCTCTTCAGCTTTCTACTTCATATAACTATAGGGAGGGTGGTTGGGGTTTGAAGGGACCAATAAGATAATTTACTTCCAATCCCCTCGGCATGGGCCGGTACACCTTCCACTAAACCAGGTTGCTCACAGCCCCACTTAGCCTTCTTTTGAGCACTTCTAGGGATGGGTCATCCCCCACTTCTCTGGGCAATCTGTTCAAGTGACTCACCAACTCACAGTAAAGAGTTTCTTACTAATACTGAACATAAATCTATCCTCTTTCAGTTTGAAGCCATTCCCCCTTCTCTTGTCAGTATGTGCCCTTGTCAAAAGTCCCTCTCCAACTTTCCTGTAGGCCCCGTCAGGAAGGTGCTGTAAGGCCTCCCCGGAGCCTTCTCTTCTCCGGACTGAACAAGTCCAGCTCTCTCAACCTGCCTATAGGACGGGTGCTCCAGCCCTCTGAGCACTTCTGTGACCCTTCCTGGGTCTGCTTTAAGAGGGCCGTGTTCTTCTTATGTTGGATGCTCCAGAGCTGATGCAGTGCTCCAGCTGGGGTTTCATGAGGACACAGCAGAGGAGAAGAATCCCCTCCCTCGCCCTGGTGGCCACTTCATTGGATGTAGCCCAGGACATGATTGGCTTTTTGAGCTGTGAGTGCACATTATTGGGTCATACTGAGCTTTTTGGCTACCAGATGTCCCAAGCTGCTCTTGATCTATTCTCTGCTCGGCTTGTGTTTGTGCTTGGGAGTGCCCCAATCCAGGTACAGCACCTTGCACTTGGCTTTGTTGAACATCATGGGGTTTGCACAGGTCCTCTTCTTAAGCCTTTCAAGATCTTTCTGCATGGCATCCCTCTCCTCCCGTGTGTCACCTGCACCATGCTGTCTGGTGTTGACAGACTTGCTGAAGGTACACTTGATCCCACCAAGCATGTTGCCAACAAAGATTTTCAGCCAAGCTGGTCCCAATATCGACCCTGAGGAAAGTCCCTCGTTACTGTCCACTTGAACACTGAGACATAGACTGTGGTTCTTTGTGTGCAGCCATGCAGCCAATTCCTTACTCACTGAATGGTCCATCTATCAAATCCATCCTCTCCAGTTCAGGGACAGTGTTGTAATGTAAGATAGTGTCAAATGCTATGCACAAATTCGGGTAGATGATGTAAGTTGTTTTTCCCTCATCCACCACCCATCCCTAATCCTGTCAGAGAAGGCTACCAGATTTATCAGGCATGATTTACCCTTTAGGAAGCTGTGCTGGATATTACCAGTCACCTCCTTATTTTCCATGTGCAATTGCATAATTTTCAGGAGAATCTGCTCCATGATCGCGCTGGGAACTGAGGTGGCACTCTCAGCCCTGTAATTTCCCGTGTCTTCCTTATTTCTCTTTTATAAATGTGGATTGTATTTCCCCCTTTTTAGGAACTTTACTGAAGTGCCATGATATCTCAAATATGATTCACACTGGCTTAGCCACTTCCTTGACCAGCTCCCTTAGCACCTGTGGATGTATATTACCTGTTCCCATGGGCCTATGTGCTTTCAGGTTCCACGGATGGTACTGAACCTGATCTTCTTCTATGGTGGGTGCGTGATTCTGCATTCTCTCAGTCCCTCCCTTTTCCTTCTGCTACTTGGGCAGTCTGGCTGGAACATTTGCTGGTGAAGACTGAAAGCAACAAAGTCATTGAGTACTTCAGCCTTTTCCTTGTTGTCCATTTCTTCCGGTACAGGTCCTATATTTTTCCTAATCTTCCTTTTATCAGTCCCACATGTATAGAAACTTTTCTTATTGCCCTTGATGTCCCTGACCAGATTTAGTAGTATGGCCTTTAGCTTTCCTAATGTGATTCTTGATTGCTTGGTACTCCTCCAAGGCTACCTGTCACTTGGAGAAGGAAGTTACCACCAACATATTCCAAGAACTGGAATTCCTATAGGCAGTCCTGGATTGCCTGTGCCCTGCTGTGTTGTCCCTCCAAGAGATACTGGGGAGGTTGAAGTTCCCCGTGAGGACCAGGACATGTGAACATGAGGCCTCTCCTCTCTGTCTGTAGAGGACCTTATCAGCTTGGTCTTCCTGTTTGAGTGGCCTGTAGCAGATCTCCAGTGTCATGTCACCTGTGAAGAAATTAATATGTATTTCTTTTGATCTGCTGGGTATAGAAAATAGATAGGATGCTGTAACCTGCTTTTGTGGGTTCTGCAAGTATATTTGCAGGTTCTCTGAAAAACTGTTTTAAGAAGAAAAACGGGTAGAGTGTCTGCAGAGGTCTTTTGGGAGGGTTTTTTAAGATCTTAAAGATTCTTAAAGTTTCTTCAAGGTCATTCACATTTTGATAGAATCTGCCATACCAAATCCCCCCACACAAACCCAAACACCACAAAACAATAGCAAAGGAAAACCGTCTATGTAAATGTTACAGTATTGTAATTACAGAATACACAATTATTTTCAGTTTTTTTATTCTCACCTCGGTTGTTTTCCACGTCTGCTGCTTGTCACCAGCAAGTTCAAATTACCACACAGGGTAGCAGGTAATCTTTTGTTGCCATAGAATCTGGGAGACTTGAGTAACTATGTGCTGTAATTTTATGATGCTTGCTTTATGATTGAAGTGCTTACATGGCTATTTGTATCCTGCAAAACAGTAATAACTTTCTTGTTTTTCATAATGAGGTAGTTCACTTTGTTTTCAATGTATTTACAGATTGTTTCAGTAGTTTCATCATCATTATTACCATGTAAGATATGCTTCATGAACAAAAATCCATAATTTCTTTTTTTTCAAATTATGTGCATCAGTTTCTACTGGATCCAAATTGGTTATTAGTGGGAATAGTACTTTTGATGATGGGTTCTTCAAAACCTGTCAAGCTTACCAGTTGAACTTACTTTCTTTCAGTTAGAAAGGCAGTGGCACAAATACGTCCTTACGTTTACACTCTACTAAATTCTTCATCATATCAAGATTGTGATTGAAGTGATTTGAGCATGTCAGTAATTTCCTGGCACCTCTTAAAGCAGGTGAATTAAATACCTTTTTATTAACTAGTCCATGGTTTATCCACAAGCTTTGTTTTAAAAAGACTTGAGTCCATACCATGAGGTAGAATGAAAAATGTGCTAAAATTGGGAAAATTAAAAATTGTTTTGCTTGCAGTGCTTGGTATGTATTTTGTGTAATCTTGTAATGTTTGTGTATGTGTGAAAATGGATAGCTTCTCAGGATACAAACAGATTAATATCTGTACTCTGAAAAGGACTGAAAAATGGAAAAAGAACTCCGTGTTTAGGAAAAGAGTGCCGTTGCATTGGTGGGAAAGCAGAAGAGGGCACTGCCTAGCTACTTAGTGGTTGCCTCTGGGGAGCAGCTGCAGCTCTCTTCCGCCTCTGCTCCTGTTAATTCTGCCCTCCCTGAGACGTTTGAGTAAAGAAGCATAGACATTTGTTCCGTATTATGTAGAATTACAGAATCGGTAGAGGAGTTACTGATGCAGATGTCTTCCCTGGGACTGGCTTCTCAAGGTTCTGCCTTTGATTCTGCCTAGGAGAGGTGGTGTTTTTAAGCTGGTGGAGACTTTTTGGAGGTGTGTTAAAGGGTTGTGCTGCGGCAGTGGGCAGTAGATGGCAGTGCTGTCCTGTTGCAGAGCGTGGAAGGGAGTCTTCGGAAATTTTAAAGCCTGCGAAACATGCCTTTCGCTATGTATCTGAAACGTTGATAGTTAGGGCATATATTGTTCTGCCTAAACTTAGATTAGTTCTCTTAATATAATGCTCCACTGCAGAAATTTGGAGGAGACAGGAGATTCTGTGTGTTTCTTAACAGTGCATGTGTGTTCTTCAGTTACCTGTTTTGTACATGATTCAGGCATGAAAGAGCCTAATGTTAGTATGATGACATTTAATCCCATTCCAAATGTAATGAGAAGTTACTGTGATATGTACACACTTCCAGCTTTTTTCCTCAAGGGGAAATACTTGCTTTCTGCAGAAACAACTGTTGGTTTGTGATGCAGAGTTCATTCCTGTAAATCTCCCACTTCCCCATATTGAAATATCTCTACAGTCTGAAAACTTGATGACTCATAGTGTATCAGTCTTTTGAGTCATAAGTCAGGGCCAATCTTTTGGCTTTTCTAGTACCGGAAATCTTTGTGGAGATTTTTTCTGTTTATCCATGAACACACTTTGAACGGAAAGACTACTTGATCACTCTTTTTTTTTTTTTTTTCCTTGTCTTAAAGTCATCTGATTGCAACAGTAAATTTTTCTGTCCCCCACCCATTTTTTTTTTACTTTTTTTTCCATTTTAAATTTGTGTGTTTTATGGGAGTGTTAATCTTTTGGGGGAGTGAGAAGTACTTGTATTTAATGTAAGTCACTAAGGGTTATTATAATTGCTCCTTTCATAGCGTGGTAGCTGAAAGTTCCTCAGACGATTTCATCTCTGTAACAGTCTGAACTTGTTTCTCTTCTAAAGTTGTTATTAAAAACTATATATATTTAGAACTCAGATATTTAAATTTTAAGACAATTGTAATTTCCACAGAAGTACTGAATTCAAAGATCTTCAGGACTGTAGTGTAATATTTTTTACAGTTTTATTTCAGTGATGAACCACATTATAGCTGTTGTGACTTCATACCTACTCTTACAAATACATATTTTTTCAAGTTAGACTGAGAGTTAAATTATGTTTTGAAGTTTAGTTTGAGTGATTTTTGTGTGTTTGTGTGCAGATATACAAGATTTTTATAGGCTCTTAAAAGTGACTATGAAGTTTATTTTTGTGCAGTAATTTTATGAAACTTTTATGGATGGAGTATTTCGTGGCAGGTCATTCCTGTTAACATGCTAGTTCTGTTTTTTGGGAATAAGGAAATTACTGACATCAGCTTATAAAAGTTTAAAATGAAGCTTTAATAGTTATTTAACTTCCATTAAGCTGCTCACAGTGGCAGAAATAAATTTTGCTACTTGTCTTTTTTTTTTTTAATTTGCGGGGAAAAGTATTTAAGGAGCTAGGATTGTGATCTTACCAAATGTTTTCAATATAAACACCACCATAACAGTATAGAGTCATAGGATACCCTGAGCTGAAAAAGGCCCAAAAGAATCATTGAAGTCCAACAGTATTTAGAGTGCTTTCAAAAGATTAGAGAAAAATACTTAAATGATAGGATGTCAACTTTTAAAGATGGGACTTGTATCAAAATGGTTGTTAAAACCTGCCTTTGCTTCCTGACTTGATACGTCTTCAGGATCAGCAAACCAGTTTGCTGGTTTGCTGATACATAGTTTTTCATACATAGTTTTTCCAGAAAGACAAAGGACAGTTTGTTGTAAACTTTTACATCATAAAGACAAAGCAGAGTTAAATAAATACACTTTCAATGGTCAAAAAGCTGGGAACAGTATAATTGCTGGAAGCCTAGTATTAGTGGATACTTAACAGAAAAAAGTGGTGGATTTGATGACAAAGCCAAATATTTTGTGCAGATTGTTGAATTGGTTACATAATGCATTATGTTAAAAAAAAAAATTACAAGAACCTTTTGAAGGGCAGTAATGAAAAAGCACCCCAGAAACTGTCAGAAGTGAGCTTTGCAGGAAAAAAGCCTGCAGTAATCTTTGGTTTTTGTTTTCTTTTTGTTTTTGGTAGTAGATGAAGCTTTGAGAATTTAAAGTTTGCAGTATGCTATATGGTATGTTTACCTATTTAAGCTGTGTCATGGAAAGCCGGGATTTGTTTTTTTGGAAGCAGGAAAAAATTTGCTTTACTTTAGTTTTTGCTTAGCCAGACTTTCTCTTAGGTTTGTAATATTTAGAGAAGTTCAATAGGGGGCCCTTGGTGCTTTGATCTAGTGCCATGGTGCAGTTTAATGAGAGAGGGATTTTCAATATTGTCTGTGATATTGCAAATTCTGCCAGCTCTGTCTTAAATAAGAAAATGCAAGATTTACACCTCAGAAACCTTCTCCTTTTTCTGGGCACTCTTTCTGTTTGAAACAGGTAATTACAAAAACCTCCGGATCAATTTTTGTAAAGGGGCACCCTGATGGGTGCCATGACTGAAGTGTGACATGAGCCTTTTCCAATACAATGGGTGGCCTAACATTCCTCGGGAAGGCCAAGCTCATTAAATATTCTCTTCTTTTTTTCCACCCTCTCCCCCTCTTCATGCACTTAGCTTGAGTTGTGCTAAGTCTGAGGTTTCTTCACTGAGGACTTAGGAAAATTGCATAGAGTTCTCAGATTGAATTTTTTATGTGTATGACTTCATGATGGCATTAGCATGTGCTTTGATCCATGTGTGAATGGCACTGGGTCGGCTCTTATTGCCATATCCAGATGGTGTTACAGGGAACAAACAGTTGTGTTTTAGGATTTCTCAATAGACTGTCTAGACTGGTCTTGCAGCAGACAGATACAGCCACCCATCAAATTAGCGTTTGTCAGATTTATGGTAATGGTTCACCAAAGCCTTCCTGTCATTGACATTAAGATTTACGCCTCCAAAGTTATTTTGTCTTCCGCAGCGTGTAAAGTCTGATCGTGTGTATGTGTGTGATTATCTATATGTAGATGTATATTTGCATATATAAATTTTTAACTAAAGGGAAGGAAGGCAACTGAAGAGAAGTAATTGCTATGGTAAGAGGCAGATTTTTTAAAGTATTTTTTTAAGAGGCTGATTCCTACAGCTGGATTGATTAGAGAAGCTTTCCCTCACTGGTCCATCCCCTCCCTTCAAATGATAATACGGATGTTCTGTTCTAGCCAGTGTCTCCCATATGCCCTTTTTAGAAAGAAAAACATGTATGTGGATTACTACAGCTAGATTTTGCACTTTCATGTTACACTGCAGTAATATGAGCTGCTCCCTGTACGCAGTGGGAATAACCTTTTGACAGGCAGTATGTCCATTCTCAGTGGAAATGTTTTTCCAAGTCTGGCCAGGGCTCCTTTGATCATGCCACCTCAAACGTAGGGGTCATAGCTACTATGCAATGTAAGAACCACTGATGGTTGACCAGGGGAGAGATGATTTTGAGGAGAGCATATTTAAAATAAGCCAAATGTTTTGAAATATCTTTGTTCCTATTTTTTTAGGGCATCAGTAATTTGTGTTGCAGTGGGAATGCCAAGCAAGAGAGTTGGGGAAATTTTAAATTACGCTAGACATGCTGGTACATTTGATGGTGGAAACAAGAGGTAGTGTAAATTTAAAATATCTGAATTGCAGTGGCAAGCTCTGGGCTTTAACATGCCAGGGCATGTTTTGAAAGTGTTTTCCTGTTACAAGGATATTTCAAGAATAGCAAAGGGAGTAATGGGATGATGAAAGGATCCAGATGTTATAATAAACTGTATGTTTGGGGAGCACTACCACTTAATGAAGAAACAATTTTACTAAATACTTGAATTAATTTGCAAGTCTCTCTGTGGTATGTGCTTTGGAAAGTCTCTCCCCTGTTTGTTAGGAAAAATTATTACTGATCATGAATCAGAACAAGAATTCAATTAAATTTAAAGCCATTTTATAGACAGTTTTATCCTCTGTTGTTGCTATTTTTCTTGCTTTAAGGAGCTTTGTGACACTGGAAGAAAGTAAATATGTCTGGTAAATATACAAATAAAATTAAATATATAAGTACTAATTGACAAGAATCAGCTCCAGGATAACAGTGTTCTCTATGCACTGTTCTGGGGGCTCATAACCTCTGCTACACAGCAGCAGTGTATTTATGCTTGAAAAAAGCAGATAGTTTATTCTTCGCAAATCTGTGATCAGAGACTTTGATGGTATAATACTTGTTTGTGTGTTTTGGTAGATTTCTGTGATTTATATGTTCTGATCATGTTTGACTGTTACACAGCTTTCCTCTTTATGTTCTTTAGTGAAAAGAATATTAAATATCAAAGAAACAAATTAACAGCAGAATAGGAATTCTTTTTATGCGAAGAAGGCGTAGAGCTGTTATTTCTTTACTGGTTTTTTCTTCTTCTTTTTTTCTTAGGGATATTATCTATGGCTGTTGGGTCTAATAGTTTGTCAAACTTTATTTCTGTCGTACCTTCCCCTGTCTCAGTGGCAGCATATTTTTCACTCTGCCTTTTAAGCAGTGTAAGAGAAACAATCTTGGTTCTGATTCGCTTTCCTGTGCTCCAGTTTTATCAAAAGAAGCATATGTTTCACTGAGATATTTTAATTAACCTGCTAATTTTCTATATTAACTTAACTAGTATTAACACAGCATTTAAATAATTGAGTAAACATTGTAAGTTCATTATAGTTTTATTCTGATTTTAACTAGATGTTGTGAAATGTATCTACAAACAATAAATGTATGTTTATTAATTTTTTTTTCAAGACAAATACATTATACTTGTTTACTTTTTTTACTCCTTGCTTTTGGTACACTGGAAAACCATATCCAGTCTGGGAGGCTTTAGATGCAAAATTTTTCTTGCGAGTTGAAGAATTGAGATTTTTCTTTCAGCATATTTCTGATTTTGTTTTGATGCATTGAGAACTTGGAATGAAAAATTACTTCATTCTGCCTTAACTTGTATCAATCAGCTTAACAGTTTTCATAGACAGTTTAGATTTTCAAGAATCATTACTTCTACAGCTACTTCTACTTACTTATACACAAGATAATGAGAGTATTTATATAAGCATTGCTCACTTTAATGAATGTGGTTTAACTTAAGTTTGTTGTTCATTGCAAGTGAATTTTTCAGAGATGGGCTAAAAGGTTCACCTTTTTGTGTGTGTGTGTTTTGGTTTCTCTCAGCCCCCTAAATCTCACTTTTGGGGCAGTCTAAACTTACAAAAGATAACAGAGGGACTGATAATAAAGTAGTAGGCCTGGTCAGGTTCCTAGCAGGACAGTGTGTTGTGCTGCCTGAGGTAATTGTGTTACAAACTCTTAGTTCTGAGAGGCAAAGACTCCTGGTGCTACAGCAAAGGAAGTGTGCTCTGTGAGCATGTGGCTGGAGTGGAGAAGGAAAACTTAGGAGCTGCAGGGTGGTGGTGCTGGCTACTGCCATCACAATGGCCAGAGGTGCTCCCTCCCAATGCATCCTTCTGTAAAGATGTGGGCCACCCATGTTGCCTAACTCAGGAGATGTGCAAGCAGCAAGACTTAGAACTTTTTGTTGGCTTTGTGCTTGGGTGAGTCACTGTCTTTTTTTTTTTTTTTTTTTTTTTTTTTTTTTTTTTTTTTAAGAGATTTTTTTGACGTGTGATGGGAAAGAAGGTGCTTCCATCTCCCCTTTTTTTCTGACAATGTGAAGAGAGAAGTGGGAGCAAGGAGAAAACAAACTATGGCAACTGGTGTACGAGACATGGGGGCAGAGGAGTACGTGATGAAACGCAAGTGAGCAGCTGAGAGGGGCCTTATTTTTAAAATAAATTGTGACCAGCCTGTCCCTGCCAGCCCGAAGGCAGAAGTGTTTTCTGCAGCTTGCCTGCCCGAACAGCAGAACCAGGGCACTGTACTGCTGGACTCTACCTGGGTCACTGCTCTGAGTCCCAGGTCTATCACCTGCATCCCAGGTGCACTGCAGTCTCCAGTTCTGCCCCTCACTCCTCCATCTGTGCAAATGTTGAGGAAAATTGGGTAAGGGGGAGAGCAGAGCTGCTTGATCTAATCTTGCATCAGAAGAGAAATCCTCTAGAGCCGTGGCCTAATTCCCTTTTTGGCACACCACCCTCACACCCAAACTTGCAAGTGTTTTAAATCCCAGCTATCTGGTCTAGGTGAGAATATAAACTAGACCTCAGGTATTGTTTTAACTGAGTCTGGCAACCTGCCCATAGTGCAAATGAGGATACTGAGTAAGCAGATCTGTCAGTCCTTCAGAGCTGTCCCACAGCTCGCCCAGAAGCACAGGCAGATGCTTGATTCCTTTTCAGTTAATGTGTGTGAGGGTTCCCTTTCCCCCGGCTGTAAAAACAAAGCAAAAAACATCCTGGTCATTGTGATACACCTTGAGAGATGTTTTCACTGGTAAAGAAACAGTAAATTGGGTACTGACTACTCACCCTGTGACTAAGCTGGTGTGGGTGCTTTGGTTTGAGCACCTGGGCAACAGTGGCAGTGAATCAACATGCCTACATTGGATCAAGCAGTCTGTGGAAGTCTATTCAAATTAATAAACTGTTGAGGCTTTTTCGAAGGCCCCCCCAGTGATGGTAGCCTTTTAAGAGCAGTGTTAACTTACAAACTGTTTACTGGAAAATGTTGTCACTTAAAACTTGTATGGATGAAATATCACAGAAGGGCTCTGTAGAATTTGTGTTACTTTCACGGGACAATTGAGGTGGGAAGGGATCTTGGAAGGTCTGTAGTCTTATCTTGTGGTCAAAGAAGGGTCAGCTTAAGGTCTGACTAGGTTGCTCAAGGCTTTGTTCAGCTTAGTTCTGGTCTTGAAACCAAGTGGAAGAAACCATCAGAGATAAGGGCTGTGGAGCCTGTCTGGGCAGTGCTGGACTGTTCCCGTGGGCAAAAAGTATTTTCTTCAATCCAGCCTGAACCTTTTGGGCTTCAATTTGTCCATTGTTTCTTGTCCTCACTCCATTTACAGCTGCATGTATCCCTTCAGAATGTTCCCAGGACATTTATCTGGATATCTCAATTGCTTTAGATTGTCTCGAAGATTATTCTGTGTTTATACTGCTGTGGCTTTCTTAGATTTTGTAAGTGAGATTTCTTTGAGCAGAGCATGCAGCTCAAGACTGCACTGAGTTTTTTGAGAGCTGGCACATTCAGTATGCCACATGTAGTATAAGTACAAAATAAATTTGAACAAATAGAAATTTGTACTTTTGGCAATATTTTCATCTGAAACATAAGGAAAAAATGTGATGCCTTGATGCATTTGCATTAACAAATGCTTGTTCTGAAAGAGGGAAATGAGTGTCTTTGCAAGTAACAAAGGGAAATGGGTTTATTTTTTCTATATGCTGCTACATTTAAGGCTCAGAGTTGAGACTCTAACTGATTTTAGTTTCCTGTAGAAAACTTAGGCCCTCCACAAAGACCCTAAAAACTCAACAGAACCAAAAGACATCAACATGCTAATATGCTACTATTTTTACATAGCAGGGCAGCCTGAAATTGATGTTAAAATATCCAGTTCTATGAAAATAGATGTCTTTATTCTCTCTACTCCACAGATAGATTTTTCTTTAATGACTATCAAGTAGGTAAGTGGTTCATATATTTTTCTCTTTTGTTACCTTATGGCTTTTGGATGGGCATGTGGAAATATGAGCTGAGCTACATGCTACATGAATAATACATGCTGAGCTGCAGTCTAGTCTGTGCACAATTTGCAGTGTAATTAAAACTAATTTTAAAACACTTTAGGTACGTAAGCACTAATCTATGTATGAAAGCTCACTGAGTTAAGTTGGGCTAACTTGCATGATGTATGTATGTAATGTATGGAAGTACTGAGAATCCACTTCTGAATTCCTATTTGCTTTCTTTTTGTTCATTACCTGAAGGGGCTTAAGTATCACTTGTGTGTGTGTAGCTCCACATTGTCGTTTGAGCTGTCTAGGGCCTGCGCAAAGTACATTACTTGTTTTATTTTTAAATCAGCGAACCCCCACTTTTAAAAAGGGACCGTGTCATATTCTCTTCCTCTGCCTGATCCGGATGCACTGGAGCTTTTGCTGTCTTGCACAGTATCTACAATGATTGCTTTCTAAAGCCTGTGCCTTAGGTGGTTAATTTTCTGCAGTGGTACAATAGCATTTTTGATGTGCAGAGCTGCATGTGAATAGCCAGTATTAAAAATCTGGCATCAAGACCAGAAACTATTTTGTAATACAAGGCTTGACTAACAAAAAGTACTGTTTACTGAAGTGAGTAGCTTCTTTATTAGAGCAGAAAACTAGGAGTTGCTGGGACTGGGCAGACATGGGAAATTTGAACTGCAGAATGGTCTCTACCTTGATCGATCTACTTATTTATTTTACCTCTGTTCCAACTGAAAACCAACAGAATTGGATAAAAGAAATCTGTGCAAATTTTTTTGGTCCTGCTCTACTCTTACTTCTATGTAAAACAGCATTTGTTTTATTTTTTATAAGCTTTCTGGACAACTTCTTAAATACTATTTTTTGTTAAGCCAAAAATTTTGCTCAAATGTTCTGCTCAAAATGCATGGTAAAGTGATATGAGTGCCTAGTGAAATTCAATATGGTACTCTGAGATGGTGCTTTACTTTTTCTCTTTGTGGGCATTGAACCCGTTCCTATAATCACAATGCTATCGCGAAGGAAATTTTGCTGAACTAATAATTGTCTTGCGGTTGGACACCACCACAAGTATTTCACTGCTGAAGTCAGCTGTGGTGGAAATGAGCCTCCCTCCCCTGATTTGGCCCATAGCAATGATCTTTCAACTGCCATCATCACAGAAATTCATGGAGAAATGGATCCCCTCCCACGCGTTAGCATGAAATCAAGCACCCGATCTTGGAAAGAATCTGCTAGCAGACCAGCGGGCCGCCTGGCGCGGTGAGCAATCCCCACGTGCTGCTTCCCAGGGCAGGGTGTCTGTTGATTCAGTTGGAACGCCTCATCCCTGGGGTGTAGTGCTCAGAGATATTCAGCCTAGGGGCGATGAATACGTGGATAACTATGCTTTGGTCCACATTCCTGGAGAAGGAGTGCAGTCTCCTGGACAGCCAAACATGGCAAGAGTTTTTAGCTACTGTTACTATGTAAGCATCTAAGAGTACTACATATAGTTCCCAATAACAAACCTAATCAAGTTCCTCCTACACTCTTTGGGATATGTCAATCCTTTCAGTAGTTGGATTTCGAAGCCTTAGCATCCTAGGGTTTAAAACTGGCAATTGCAAAAGAAAAAAACATCTGTCCCCCCAGAAAAATTGAGCAAATTCCCCTGAAGGAATGAGACTACACAACTGGGAAGATTCTCTTTTTCTTCATATGTTCGTTTTGATGGGTCCTACCTATTCATAGTATGTGTTGATACTGAAAATAAAAACTTCACCTTTACCATGCATCACAGCTTAACATGGGATGATGTGGCTGTAAGATAAGCACAGCTGGGGAATAGTGTCTCTTCAGTATCAAAACATTTTCCTGTGGTTGTTTGGATGGAAGCATTGACTGAAGTGAGTTTAGCACTGATATTATTTGGCTATACAAAAGTACAGAAAAAAACAAACAGGACCTTGGTGCCATATTCCAAAGTCTCTTCCTACAGACCCATGAATATAAATGATATTTAAAAGAAATTATTTGAATATTGGCTCAGCTGGTAAAGAGAAAAGTATAATTACTAGGTGGTGTGTAAAAATCCAGTGAAATAATTCAGGAATCTTCACCTTCATGATGTTGAATGCCTCTAGAACTTTTAGATACTCAGGTTTCTTCTGAATGAAATTTTTCAACCTGCCACCAAGTGTTCGGAATGAACAAAGTTATGAGCCCATTCATTCACAAAGTGAAGAATACCCAAGCTAATGAGTAGGAAATGCTGAAGGGTATGGCTGACATTTCTGCCACATATTATGCAGTGTAAAGTGGTTGAAAACTTTAGGATCATTATGTCAGTATATTTTTTGGGGGAAAACATGGTTGTAAAACTGTAAACTGAGATTTCTCCCTTTGACAGAATAGAAAATGAATGGTTTTGTTAGTTCATTTTTTAAATCATCTGATGTCTGTATTAGAAGAGGAGGGTTTTGTAGCATTGGAGCAATATTTTCCCTATGCGTGGTCAATGGAGAAATCAAGCAATTATAGGATGTTTGCTTTCTTTGCCAATATTTGTTTTCAGTATCAATTTATAATGGCAAAAATGATGACATCAAATTCTTTAAAAACAAATCCATGCAATCTGGTTTTTGTTTTCACTGTCCTAAGATATCAGTGATGAAGTCTGCTTCTAATAACTAGCTAATGAACCACTGAAATAGCTCTAGTTGCTGAGATTCTTTCTGGGAAGATTGATTGAATTCTCCAGTATGCTACAGTAAAAATGTAGATCTAGAATGCAACCAACACAGGAAACGTTACGAGCAAATTGGTCTTCCACTCATGATGGTTCTTATGCTGAGACTAATTAATATTGCAGGAATTTGGAATGCAGAATAGGACTAGTATGACTTTCAAATATATTTGGAATTTGTGGAATGGCAAGCGTGAGCAATCATGCTTAATTTTTAACCCTAATGTGACTGGAAAAGTATTTCTTTGAAATTTTTTCTGGAGTGCTGACTCTGCTGACTAGATAATACAAAGTACATCGTCCAAGTATATGGAGATGGTCTTACTCTGCTTTAGAAGGATTAATAGTTTCAAATTAAGATCAAAAGAATGTCTAATATATGTAACATGTCATGCATCTCAATCTACGTTAAGCAAATCCATAACACTGACCTTCACTTGGCATTTTAGTGATGCAAGGAGTTAAGAGTTTAGATTTTGTCTGAGCCTCAAGGTGGTGTTAAGTCTTGTTAAAATAAGTCATCCACAATATGCACTTAAGGGAAATTCAAAGCTATTATAGCAGATGGCCTGCCAAAAATCTTAAGTCATTTATGACAGTCTAATAATGTTAGATTCTTTGAACATGTGTAAAAATGGGGAAACTTGCAGGTCTAATTCTTGAAAATGTAGGAAGCACAGAATTGTATGAGAGCACTAATGATTGAGTTGCAGTGCAAAGTCGCATAGTTCTTTGTTACATGTAGTTTAATTTAATGGGGTGTTTAATTGTTGATAAAAGTTCAGCAATTTCTCCAGAAACTATGTTTTTGTTAACCCTCAATGAGAAGCAGTGTGGCACCTGCAAGGTAACTTACTTTGTCACTAGTTTCATTTAGCCAGGCACCACCAAATTTTTAAACTAGAAAATTATGAAGAGGACTTTGCTATCCTAAAATGCCACATATAAGCTGCTTTTGTTTCCCAATTATAACATTAATGGTAGTACAATAATGCAGTACCACCATGCTGCTTCTGTAGACTTCTTCAGTTTGTTTTCTGTCCAGTTGGTCTTTCCCACTGCATGACTTTTCTGATGCTCCTGAGCCCACATAGCTTTAAAATTACAGAATGAAGTCGAAGTCACATGCTTGATATAGTTAAATTTTGCTAAAATACGTACTTTTACCACATTTTCTGTGCTGATAGGTTCACTAAGGAAATTCTTAATTTCTTGGTTCAGTATTATTTCAACTGGCATCTGTGGTATATCAAGCTGTCCCTGAAGGATTTTCTTCTGTGTTTATCTGACACACAAGAAAAATTTTTCTAGGAAATACCACTGAATGGTATGGTTGATTGGAGGAGAAAATATATTGCTATTAGGCTGGAATGTAAGGCTTAGCAGAAGAGAAAAGCAGTAGACAGCAGGAAGAAGAATCATGATACATTTGTCATTAAAATACTTCAGTGTGCCTGGAAGTCCAAGTAGGTTTTAATGTTTTTACAATGGACTTCATATGTATGCAGAGTGCAAAAATATTTACCTGGTTTCATACTGTTGAATGGTGTGCTTATTGCTGTCTGTGATTTTTCTTATGTGAACATTTCCAAATCAATTTATGGTCTGCTGGAACTTTATCTTCATCTTATTTGTAGAAGATTGTTTTTCCAAGGATTTTTATTGGGATAGGACTTAACTGTTTTTACCATTTAAGGCTGTATAATGTCCCCAGCTGAAAAAATCTTCAAACATTTAGACTAGAGCTTAATAGTTCATTTTGATTCCTGTTTCTGGACACAAGTCAAATATGAGACTTCTCAGCTCAGTTGTGTCCTCTTACAATAAACTACTTTAAATTGCTCTAGTTCCTTTGTGCTAAATGGACATTACAATCATGTTCTCGTATTTTTTGATGCCTTTAAAAACAAAACTAGCACTGAAATTTGCATTTTGTTGTTGCATTAGACCATGTTTCCATGCTGAAGGACTGCTTTCTTTTAAAGTGCATATAGGTTAAATCAGTGCCGGAAACTAAATTCCAATTCTGAACAAAAA
>VXAC01003333.1:0-138182 GCA_013399225.1 Rhipidura dahli | reverse complement strand
CCCTGTATTGGGGTGGAGGATCTTGAGTATAGTGGTTGCTGCTTAACGAGGTTGTGCACAGTCAGAATCATGATTTTAGGATTTTCATCTGTGCTGAACATCACTCAGGCTGGCAGTGGCTATGTGCTTCTGCATTCATCTCTGTTGATAGCCACAAAACAAACAGCAGTCTTAGATTTTGTCCTTATTACTGAAGTCATATAGACAGAGATAACCCGTGTTAATCTTATGTTTGAAAACATGAAAGCAGTGCCATTTATTGGTTTCCTTAAATTTGGTTCGTTTTCCTCTTCCTCCCCATTTTTTTTTTTTTTTGGTAGAGGTATAACCACCTGTAGAGCAGTATGGAAACTGAAGAGCCTGCTGCTTTAGCTCACATTGTGAAATGCATGGAATTTTGTTGTACTAATTTAAAATTGAGGTATTCATACAGTTAAAATTTAGTTTATTTATANTGTGTGTGTGTGTGTGTGTTAGAAGTCTGCTTGTTCAAAGATACCTTAAATGAAAAATAAATTGTAAAAGAAGACCATATCCATAAATATAACCAAGAGGGGGGAAGGGAGCAGAGTTAGGGTTGAGCTTTCAACCTTAATTCTGTATTTCAAGAGTTCTGAATGCTTGGTTTGTTAGCATTAGTGCTGCACTAACTTAGGGTATTTTTCCATGAGAGTGTGTGTGTTTAACCAACTAAGCATGAAATCCCTTGCTTCTGTTTGTCCCTATTAAATAGTGGCAACAAAAGAAACAGACAGGAGATGGGTCCAGAACAAAGCAGAAATAATGGAGTATTTCACCCCAAAAAGGAGAGTGAAACGAGAAGTACAATGAGTAGGCAAAGACAGACTCAACAGCTGGAGGCAGTTTAATGTGTTGTAGAGAGTAGTAATTCAGGGACATTTGCTGCCCAGAGCTTCAATCTGTGATCTCTGAGCGGCACATACATCCAAAGTGTTTGTCTATCCCTGCTATAAACACAATATGCTTTTCCCAGAAGAAATCTCCATAGGGCTTTAAAGGGACACTGCCTAGGATTGTCAGCATAAATACTGCTCCACCTAAACCCAGAATCATCTGGTTGGGTTAGAAGTCTGTAAGGAGGAGTAGAACTGGCTAACTTCTTCCCTCTTAACTCTTATCAAATGATTAAATGTGCACATGCAGCATTCATGCACACTTACTAGTTAAATTAAAGTAACAGTGCTGCAGAATGTTGCGCAGATTTCTGCAGACTGCAGCACCTATTACCACTGGTTTCCTGGACAAATCCATCCTTTTTTCCTAAAGCTGACTAAATGCATACATTTTTTAATGGTACCTTATTGTTTTATTTTCAGTACTTAAAAATATGTTTGTTCACTAAAAAATTAACTCCTGACTCTCCCTGCCTGTCTCTCTTTGCATGCCTATTTTCTCCATCCAGTGGCTATAGATTTGAGTGTGATAGTCTCAAAAATTATGAAAGCTTTTGGTATGTCACTTCCTTTATACTAAGTAAGATAGGATAGGAAGGCTCAAAAAAATGTTGCATTTTTGTTGCTAGCAGTGGGGTTTGAATACATGACCATATCCCAAACAACCTTTCAGTAACTGTGCCAACTAGCTCTGCTTGACCCTGTATTTGTTTTCTTTCTGTCTGCTCCAACACTTCCTCTAAGAGGCACTGTTTGGTTTAGAGTTTGTTTTGTATTACCTAAAAGGCAGGATTTTATTGCCCATCAAACAAATCAGGTTTGGGAATCAATGGAGGAGACTTCCAGGTTCATATCTGGCAAGTTAATTCAAGCTTCTCTTATGCCTTTTGGGTTGATCAAATGGAGTGGAAAGTATGCTGGTTTGGGAAAGAAATGAGCACTAGTTGTGAATTGAGCAGCTCTCTCAATGTTTTTGGTATATTTGTGTTCCAGAGTTCTGGAATGATTTCTTTAGTTACTAGTACACATTTCTTGCAGTTTTGTGGTTTTCAGAGTGCACTGTAATATGTGATGACATCTTAAATAATGTGTAGCGTTAGTCCATGGTTATAAAATACTTCAGGATGCATTTCCTGTCCGTAATAAAATGCAGAATGTAAGATGCAATTTTATTTGCATGGTCTGTGACTTCTGAATTTTCTACTTTCCTCCACAGATACTGTGCAGGTACTACATGCAGCTGCCAAAGTTGTGACAATAAAGGTTTAGTCTCAATAATGGATGCTTAAATAACCCTAACTTTGTTAGGGAGCAGGTAACTTTAGGCTGCTGAGAGAACAGGAAGACAGTGATCAGACTGTTTGTATATGTGATATTTCCTATGGAAAAGATGTTCATTGAGCTTGAGTAAGGAGGGTTGTGAAACAAGTCTATAAAGTCTAAATATGTTTTTACAAATATCCCCTACACTGTGCTCTAGAATTTCTCATCTCTGCTGCTGCTAAGTGCTATACACAATAGCTTAAGTTTCAGCAGCTTTTTGAAGCTAGAATATTAAAAAATTGTTTTCATTACAGCTAAACCAATCAGTAGAAGGAAAATTAGCCTAGCAGAAGGACAAAATCATGAATATAGCAAAGATTGGGGAATCATGTCAAATAAAATACGAGTATGGTCTGGAGTGAGCCAAGTTCCTGTCTTCTAGGGATCTATCTCTGAAATTTTCCTGCCTAACTGTGCTTACTGATGAAGAATAAGTGAGAGGGTGGTGAGTCTACATATGCTACTTTGGAGTTGCAATTTGACCTGGATTTTTGATCATGTGTTTAATCCACAGCATCTAAAGATTCTCCAGACTAAATTAAACTTCAGGAGTATGTAGTAGAGAGATCCTGAAGTTCACAAAATCTGACTGTTACCCTCAGAGCCTCTATATGTGTGTTCTGCAAAGAGCAGAAATTATCTTTCACAGACCTGTAAGTTATTTAGATGTTGTCAGGGCTCAGAAGTCATGTCTGGTTGCATAAGAACCGACACAGAAGGACAGAGAGAAGCACAGAATTCCATCAGCTCATCTATTCCTTCATGTTTTTCAATGTGACATCAAGAGGTTGTTGCAAAAATGCCAGTCTGACAGGGACAAATTGAATTCTTTTAAAGACTGGCTGTAGAGGGTCTGACACACAGTCTCGGAAGCTCTGGCAAACTCTGAAGGATTTTACATGGCCTCAGCCTGATACCCATTGAGTGGAAGCTCTTTTTAAAGGAGTTTATGTTGTTCAATGAACTCAGTTGGCCTTTCTCACTTAAGTACTACAGTAGAATATTTGCTGTGGCTTTGTAGAACCTGTGAGATAAGTATAAACCAGTAAATAAATAGAACATCAGTAAATAAAGCTAGAAGGCATGTTTATTCCTTTAAGGTATGATACATACAAGAGCAAACCTTCTTAAAATAATTTTTGAATCAAGCCTCGATGGAGGCAAAGCTATTATTTTTAAAATCTGTTGCCTTTATTCAGCTTAAATATTATTGTAAATATTCTTACTTCTTCTGAAGTGTTTCCTTTCACTCTTTTAAAAGGTGCTGAAGTAGTTTTATAGCTTTTATTGAATTTGCCTTTTGCTTTTTCAAAGCAATGAAAACTGTTTTGGCAGCATGGGTTATAACTTAGCATGTATACTGAAAGAATCCAATTAAAGTTTTGCGTTGAGTGAGCTGTCCTTTTATAATCACATTCTCACTGGACAACTTGCTCACAGGGTCAGACCCCACTGTTTGCACTAGAGCCTTACTGACATCAGTTTCTCTGCTTCTCCAGTAGCCCTCAGAGAAAACCTGGGCAGTTGTCAAGACAAACTAGGTTAAGGTTGTAAAGACTGGATTTCTTTTCCTGCAATCAGTGCAATGACTGACTTGTGGTTAAGATAGAAATACAGAGCTGGGATTGTGTAAAAACAGAATGTGTGAGAAAGGACTGATAGCACAGACATGTTTTCCCTTCGCTGTTAGAGCAGATGTCTTCCTCTGATGTAAAAGTGGCAGATACTGGGGAAAAAGGTACTCAAAAATATATTGGGGTGGTGGAGATCTGCCTTGGAAATCAGTGAGTAATTATGCTCTATATATAAAATATAAACTTCCTGGCTTTCCCAGAATTCTGTGATTTTAGATTTTTACATGTAAAGTTTCTGAATTGCATATAAACAAAGAACTGAAGAACTTAGGAGGGCCTAAGAAACCTTTTGGATAAACTTGGCCTGTTTTGGCAAAACTGTTTAAGAGAAGTGAGCAGAACTCTGAAGGAGGCTTTGTGTAAGAGATTTTTGTTTACATTGTGATTTATTTATACTTCTCCAGGGAAAGTGAGAGATCTATCTGTTTTTTACTAGATTTTTGTCCAGCAAGATTTATTGATTGATTGATTGATTGATGGATTTATTTATTTATTTATTTACAAGCTGTACCATTTAACAACTGTTATTCTGAGCTAAAATGCATGACAAAGCAAGCCCAGAAAGGACATTCATCCGGGAAGCAAAGGTCCCTGATTCTTTTCTGTGACAAGAGGTAGAGCTTGGCCAGCAGCTGTTCAGGAGCAGCTCTGATATTCACACCAGGTATTGCATGAAATTAGCACAGGAAGGAAACTCATGCATAATCAACTGCGGAGCTGTATAGGGCACATGCCTGTCTTGTGGTGTGAGCAGTTTGTGTTGCTTGGGAAATGGACGTCATATTCCTCCACACCAGCTTTTCATGGTTTAGGTGAAAAGTTAACATGCGTATTTGTTTTCTTATAAAGTTGTTCTAGCTTTTAGTTGAGGTGGTCTTGGTCTATTCATTGCTGACTTAGTCAAAATAATAAATTGGGATAATAATAATAATTTGCTTCTCTCCAGTGCTCTTAAGTTTATAAGCTTGCTTCTTAGAACATTATCGAATAAACATTTCCCAGAAAAGTAACCGCTTCCTTTTGTTTTTGTTTTGTTTCTTTTGCCCTACCCTGGCAGTGTTTTAGAGCACTTTGCTGCAAGGGACCGCCACCACCACGACCTGAATATGACTTGGTTTGCATAGGCCTCTCTGGTTCTGGCAAGACGAGTCTTCTGTCTCAGCTCTGCAGTGAAAGCCCAGAGAATATCGTGTCTACCACAGGTAGGATGCTGCCTTTATTCCGTGGTGTGCTACAACATTGCCCAAAAGTGACTTCTGAAACACATAGCAAAGGCTGTAGAGAACTTCAGCCTATCTTGCTGCTGAAAGTACCTAATGGATCACTTTGAAGCTACCACTACTTTCTTTCAGTATTTGTTCATACACTGGGAAATATGCATGAAAACATACAATTCTGAATGTGTTAAAAGTCCAAACAATGTGTTCCAATGAAGCAGAACCATAACATACAATAGCACTATATTGTAGACACACAATAAAATGTTCCTTTCTTCTCATTTCACTTTTGATTTTTAAAAAGTCTCACTATATATTGGAGAGAAAGAAGGGGAATGTGCAGTAAAGTAGAATAGGAGAGTGATGTTCTGAAACTTGAAATCTATTTCTGTACATACCAGGTCCATACTGCCTTGTGGTATATGTTAGCAACAAAAAGAAGAAATGTATTGGAAATATTTTTTTTGTGATAATCCTAGATTTTTAGATCAGCAACAGGCTTGTTTATGTAGTAAGGGCAGATTGAGATCAAAGAACCAATTTACGGAAAGTTTAAGTGGTGTTGAGAAGATACATAAAAACAGAGAGCACAACCACAGATAAGAGATGTCTTAAGTCCAAAACATTTGAATAGGCATCTTGGTAAAGGTGAACCAGAATGCCTAATACTGAAAAACATGTTTTGATTGAAAAAAAGCCCAAAACAAAACCAACAGAATCACAGAAACATCAGATTGGAAGAGACCTTCAAGATCATCAAGTCCAACCCATGTCCCAACACCTCAACTAAACTAAACCATGGCACCGAGTGCCACATCCAATCTCTTTTTAAACACATCTAGGAATGGTGATTCTACCACCTCCCTGGGTAGACCATTCCAATATTTTATCGTTCTTTCTGTAAAAAACATTTTCCTAATATCCAACCTGTATTTTCCTTGGTGCAACCAACAAACAAAAAAACAAACCAAGAACAAAACAGCACCAGAAAAACCAGAAACAAATGTTTGAAGTAGGAAGAGGGAATACCATGCCTGGAAAGTTCAGAAAGAGGACAGATTAGGTCATGGAGATGGAAGAACTCTGGTTCAGTGGCTGCAGCAATTATTAAGGTTGATTTGCTGATGGAACAGATACTACGTGTTGTGCAAGTAACTTGTGTCTACAGTTACATGGCTTTGTATTGTAGCTGTGGTTTGGGGGCTTAAATTTTATGATTGTGCCTTAGCAACCCTGTTTTTCAGTGTACATTTGCTTAATTTACAAAAATTAAGGTATTTAATACAACTGTAATTAAAATGTAAAACAGGTACAAGAAAGTAATGGTTTTATTACAATGAATAATTAACCTGTGGCTTCCGTGGTGGTGTTATTGGCAATATTAGAGAGATCTGATGCTTGGTTGTGAGAAGGTGACTAACTCAAAAAGTTAGAAGGAAAGTGTAGAGTAATTAGCCTTTTTTTTTAAATTATTTTTTTCCTTTTCTTGAGCTTTATCTCTGGAATTAGTACAGATTATATTTTAACACTTTAGCCCCTGAAAGAAACAGTCACAGCAATATAAATGGAAGTATAGAGCTACCAAAGGAAGTAATAATAAAATCATTAAGTAAAAATTAAATTGATTTTGTTTTTCTAGAGAGGTGCAATAAAATACCATTATATAATTAGGTAACTTAAGGAATGAAAACCGACTCTGGAGAATACTTGGCAGGCAAACCAAAGTGATGCATATCTAGGGTATTCAGCTTATAATAAATTCACTTAAATGTGGTATATCAAACAATATTGTGGAGAATCCAAGAATACAATGTGACAACTTCTCCACTCAGGTATGAAACTATAACCTATGCTTTTGCTTTTTTCATCAATGCCACTCAGGTCCATTCCAGTTTTTCCTTCTTTCGAGGAAGAGTTTAAGATTTCTTTTAAGACAACAACGCCCAGAATATTTCGTAATTATTCCCTTCAGACTTTCTTGTACTTTCCTCTATTGCATCTAGCACTGACCATAGTACTGTAATGTCTTACTAGTCTAACCAGGGGGGGAAAACATCTCTTTTTTGTTAAGTGATAGCTAATATAGCTAAATATATTAGTGATAGATTAGTGATAGCTGAACGTGAAGTGAAACACATTTTTTCAAAACTTCTTACTCAGTTCATGTAATCATGTTGAAACTACTTGTTCTAGATGGAAATAAATTTAATATCCGTCTGGATATTTTATGCTCAAACAGCAGACATAATTTTCCCTTTATAAAGTATTATATATACCTACGTATATGTATGCACTAAACATGCAAAATTTAGTATATAATGCATTGGTATATTGCTGGAAGCCTTTCACATTCCATTTCTCTTGTCTGTCTGAATTTTCAATTTAGGGTAGAGATCAGATTTTGGTTGTATTTTTTTGTTTGGTTAGATTTTTTATTTCAGTTCTAAGCAAAAGCCAGGCTAATAGAGTATTCATAGATATTTCCAGTGTGCTTATAATCATTTCAATACATCCAGCTAAGGTCTGTAGAAGGATCTTTATGTTAATAACATTTATAGACAGGTTTAATAACCCAGGTGCAACCAAAACCTATGAAGTTTAAATGGAAGAAAATGGTGATTTGAATTGCACGTTGTCTTCATGAATGTTGAAGAAACTTGCAGAATGATTACTGTAGTCTGAATTATCCACTTTAGCTCCAGATGCAGTAAAAGATGATTTTATAGAAATATGTTCTGGTAGATGGCTGGATGGAAGTTTTGTGCTGAATTTTGTGTGCCAGGTACTTATAATTGACAATTTTATTTCTTATACTGATTTATTCTTGTTCCCCTCCATGGCAGTCCTCCACCTCTTACCCCTTCCCATAATATAATATGTTATAATGTGTTTCTAAACACATTGAAATAGAATTTCACATGCAAGACCCTGGTTCTTAATGGAAGGTTGTTTTTTCAGAACATATGCAATTGATTCCAAATGGCCCCTTTAACAAGTAGCTTACTAATGTTTTTTATTTCTCTTCTTAGGTTTTAGTATAAAAGCAGTGCCATTCCAGAATGCAATTTTGAACGTAAAAGAACTTGGAGGTATGGCATTTATTCATTTTGTTATAAAAACATGCAATGTCTAAATTTCATCATAACAATCAGTTGTTTTAAATTGTTAGATATTTTAAATTTTAAAATGATAGATCAGTGCTGCTGGAGTTAAAAATCTCAACAGCTAAAGTTGAGAAGAGCTGTACAAATCCTGACCTCAAAAAACAAAAGGTAAAAAAAAGCAGGAGGAGTGGAAGGTGTATGGTGTGTCTCCTTAATGTAATTTCTTGGATTGTGGTGGTTAAGTTATACAGAAATACAAGCTGGACTGTACTTGTGGTATGGCAGTTCAAGGAAGTATGTTCCTTCTATTTATTGTATGTATAAACTTTCACTTAGTAGAACTGGCTCAGGTAACTATGTGAACATTTGTCAAAACCAATGTATTTACAGCACCCCTGGAAGTGTTGCAAAGGCAACCAACTTCTAATGAGTTATTTTTGAACTGTTCTCTTGTTGGATTTATTGGATTTTGGATCAATGGTTGTTCTATGGTTGTGGGATATTTTTTTTTTAATTTTCTATATGCAGGCAACCTGTTTGGCTCCCATTTCTGACTCTGAGTCTCAAGTGACCAAGAGGGTGTTTGTTACAGGGAAGAAAACACTATCCTGATGAGATTTCTTGTGGAGTCTGATGTTCTTCTAATTTAAAACCCACATAGATCTTCTTTATATTCTAGAATTCCTGTTTATCTTCTTTATTATTTATGTAAATATAGTAGACTTAATACTGAAGATATTTATCAGATTTTTCAGCAAGTTTGGATCCTCTCTTAAATGATCTGGGGTAGAATTTGACTTGATTCTTGAGGAAAGTTTCAGGAGATCTAGTTGCATGATAGTTGCCTTACCTGAAATTGTTTCAAGAAGGCTTTGAGATAAGCAGCTATGGAAAGCATAGCATTTCCTCTTTACTACCACTGGTCCATGGATTTAAACATATGTGTTCCTGCTTAAGCATGTATTCTGTAAAAAAAACCCAGTAGTTTTCTTTCATAAAGAGGCCACTCCTCAGGGGTGGTGTAGATGCTGCTTAAGTGTCTTATGTGCATAATGTGCACCTAGTCAAAATGTCACTCTTTGTATTTTTTTTCAATAGGGTGAGTGATTTCCAGTAGAGTTTATACATTCTGCTACCTAAGCTATATGAAGTATATAATTCATGTAGATAAATACAATTTTTAATCAAGAATTCAATCTGTGTATTCTATAGCAGATCCTTCTTAAAGTTTCTTAACCTTTTCTGATTATACAATTCTGTTTTTGCAGGTATGTGTGTTTCGAGAAATCTTATCTTAGCGGAGGGTTTTGACTCATTATGAGAAGTAATCCAGAATATTTGATTTGATTTTTTCATCCATTTATCTCTTCTCAAAGACAGAGAGATTGCCAGGATTTTTTACTGCATCTTTTACCTTCTTTTTCCTTTGACTATGGGTGTTTGCATGTCTGTATTTAAAATTTATGTAATCTGTTTTTTTCTGTGAAATATGGAAGAAGAATGCTAATTCTGTTACCTTTTCCTTGTGTAGGTAAAAGAGCAAAAGCAAGCTTCCAAAAGTTTTTTTTCCAAAAGTTGGTGGTCACTAGTTGTGTTCCCCAGGACTCAGTATGGATCCCAGTTTTGTTTAATAAGTTTATTGATGATCTGTACATGGGGATTGAGTGCATTTGCACTTNGGGAGCTGGGGGTGTTTAGTCAGGAGAAAAGGAGGCTCAGGGGTGACCTTATCACTCCCTACAACTGCCTGGAAGGAGGCTGGGGCCAGGTGGGGGTTGGTCTCTGCTTCCTGTCAACCAGTGACAAAATGAGACGACATGGCCTCAAGCTGCACCAGCAGAGGTTCAGGCTGGACATCAGGAACAATTTCTTCATGAAAACAGTTGTTAAACATTGGAATGACCGCCCAGGGAGTCACCATCCCTGGAGGTGTTCAAGAAACAACTGGACATGGCACTTAGTGCCATGATCTCGTTTACAAGGTGGTGATAGGTCAAAGGTTGGACTTGATGATCTTAGAGGTCTTTTCCAACTTAAATCATTCTGTGATTCTCTAGTCAATATTTAACCTTTTAGCTGAGAAATGTGTTCCTGTTTGATGAGGGTTAAACCTGAGTTTTCTGGAGTAGGCATGATTTTTCTCTTGTTCCTATATGAAAATGAAGCAAAACATTTTACATACATAATCACTGTTAAATTTTATTTTGGATTTTCTGCTTCTGATATTGAAGAGAAGCCATGTTTTTGTCTGACTGGTGGTTTTTTTTTTTTTTTGTCTTATTCCTGGTTTTTGCCTTGAGTCATTATACTATTGTTATATAATTTCTCTTTATTGTAGTGTGGAGGTCTTGTCCAGGCATTTGATCTTGCAAACTTGGAGGAAGGCATCTGTTCTTAACGACGACTGTCTATTGTTACATGTTATTTAGAGAGTGAAGTTCTATATAGTTTTAATTTTTGATGCTTTGTCTTTTTAGGTTTAGGTAACAGAAAGCTTCATATGTCATCATACAGTAACATATTAACAGCCAATATTTAAAACACAGCAGAAGTATACTGCTTAAGGTTCTTATATTCAGCAGCCAAGCAGTTATGTGAAACAGATGCTGACTGTGTAGTATCCTTTATGTTTTGTTGAAGTAGTATTCTTCCTTGAAGTCGAAGATAGTGCTAGTTTTTACTCTGCTGGTTGTCTCCAAACCTGCTAATGAAGCCAGGGGATTGTAAATTTTCAGACAAAATATATAGAACATAGTCTCTCTACTCTATTCGAGGACTGATTATCTCTTCAAGCTCCTTTAAGATTCAGAGACATGGAACAGTTTGTTGTGCTCTCTTTGCAGAAGTTTTTCTTTGAACTACATGATACTAGAATATTAAAAATTGAACCAAATTTCTGGGATTTTATTGTTTTTGTTTCTGGAGACAGGAACTTTCCTTCTTAACAGAAAATAAGGGGTTTATCCAATTTCATAAATGATAAATGTTTTGTTTAAAAACCTTGAATTTGGTCCTGAAAAAGTAAGAATATATGGAGAACTTTCAAATCTAACATTAGACTTGCTTGAATTACTTGAAAAGAAAGTCTTGCTTTATTTGCTGACCAAGTTGGACTGCCTCTTTTCTAAGCTGTTATTTTACTATACCAATAATCCCTTCCTGATCCCCAAAAAACCGAAAAGAATTACCCCTTTTTTTCCCCAAAAATTTGGTCTATAAGATAATATGTATAATTCAAGGTTTTGTGGAGATGTGCCATGCCCTAGTCCAGTGGTTTTCAGAATGTACTATTACCAGGACAGTTGGAAATATCTGTCTTAATTATGCAACTCAGCTGAGTAATGCTACTGAAATAAACTACAGTTGTGATGATTTCCTCTTATGGTGCAGTAATTTTTTGTGGGAACTAAGGATGAAATTGTGTATGGTGAACATAGAGAAGAGTGGGAGAAGACTGGAAAAATAAGGCAGATAATAATGTTAGAAGATTCTAACAGTGTTTTGCTGAAAAAAGTTTGGGATGATGAATGCTGAGGTTGGTTCTCAAGATAGATAATGGAGGTGTAAAGGCAATAGGAAGCTTTTTCTTTGGTTTTAACAAATTCCAGCCTGGAGACACAGTGGCTGAAGTCACCATTTTTTCCCTGTTTTAGTCAGTCATTTGCAGTTGTAATGCTGTTGAAACAGACTATGTAGTTGTGGTTTAGATATTTATTCAAGCCTATATCAACATTTAAGGTCCATCCTGGTAGTCAACTAAGAATTTCCAGTTGTCTTTTTTAGAATAAGTTATTTGACAATTTAGTTTAGTTTCTTTTAAATGCAAGCTTAGAAACAAGTGAGATGCCAAACACTGAGCAAGTCAAATTTAAAAGAATGATTGTGAATGTGAGCAGCTTTTCTTCATAAAAAGTTTAAAAATACTAACAGTATGCTATAGGGTTTAGTAATGTTCTCTCTTTTATTTATTAAAATACATCATCATATGTTTGTGTTAGGTTTTGTGATACACCCTAAAGCCATTTACTCAAACACAGAGACTACATGTGGTGTAGTCATACTGGAAATTTCATTTTAGACAAAAATATGTTAAGTTCTTAGCAAGAGCAAAGTGGGTACTATCAGGAATGCTCTTGTCTAGAGTGTGCCCAGGAAAAGAGATGAGAACTTGCCACCCCACTGCTGTTACTTCTTAAGCTTGATTACCAAAGTCAGAAATTCACATTTTTAGGCCAGCTAAATTAATTGTCTAGGTGACAGCTTGAGAGCAAATAGCTTTAAATAGGTTTGGTTAAACAAAGCATGCGTATTTTGCCTTAATTTGGAAGTAAAGAGCAGCAGAAAAGAGAGTAGGAGGAGAAGCCACACAGTTGTGCTGTCCAATTTGAATGGAAAATATGAACTTCTGCAGAAGACAGCAACAGTTGTTAGGTAGTACCTGCCTGGTGAAAAAATGATGGACAAGGGAGGAAATAATGTTGCTCTATTAATTAGAATTTACAATTTAAATATTTATGGAAAATTTCTCTCTTCCTTTGCTCTGTGGAGCTAGAGTGGGGTACTCAACACCCTTCCAGCAACATAGCCTGTCAGAGCAGTTAACATTTCATCAAGTTAGTCATCAGAAAACTGATCCCACAAGTAAATGCCAGCCTAAGTCATCTACACAGGGATGAACTAACACAAAGCAATAAAATCTCCATACTGTACTTGACTAAAAGGCAGCTGCCACCTCTGTGAAATCTGGTTGTGGGGTACATGCAATGCCATCTGCGACATAGCTGCATCAAACAGTTTACAGAATGTCTTAGCAGATAAAATTTTTAGATGACCCTGTTGAGCTGTCCACGCTGTTAGTCTCACAGAGACATTCAGCTTCCAAAAGCATTAAAGTTAGATCTGTTTGCTATCAATCATGCTCAGCGTGCTGTTCAAATGGTGCCTAAGCCCAGGTTCTGTCAGTTTTCTCATTTCATAGATAAGAGAGATCATTTACATGTCCTTATGGACCTCTTTAAGCTGAGTCCTGAGGAAGCTCTGATTCAGCATAATGTTCTTACCACTGTTCTTTGGAAATATTGTGCTTTTCCTACAATTAGGTTTTTACAGTGTGAAAAGACAACCCACAGTTTCTCACTGCAAGTAGGAACCATGCAAGCAACGCCTATCACAGCTATGTATATAGGATAAGCAAAACACAGAATTTCCTAGTTAAGCTTTTGTGAGTGGGGACTGGTTGTTTCTGTTTGTGAGATATTTTGTGGAGAGAAGAGAAGAACATTTGGTTTGCTTAAAAATCTCTGGCTCCTCTTGGGCTTTCAATGTCATTTTCTTCAGGCAGAATCAAAGGATAGAGTGTAGCAGCCTAGTTAGGCATCAGAAATGATACAGCTATTTTATGAACAACCCCCCCTCCAATAAAAACCCCAAAAGTTTTATCTTTGATTCTTAGACAGAAAGACCACGATCCTTTTGACAGCTAAAGCTTTAAAGTTCTGTGGGCCAGTTATTATAAGGGGTAAACAAAAATACACAGCTTTTGGTAGACTTGCTGCTTCTTTTGTGTGCCTACTAGTTTTAAGTGCCGTCAAGAAAGATGTATTTTGAGCTTTATATGAGGTAATCTTCACTGTTACCAGAGCTGTGACTGCAGCTCAGGAGAGGGTGCATTTGAACTTTGCTGGGTGCTGGCAGCAGTCTTGCTGTGGGAATGTGCCACTGCTTCTGAGATCCTGGCTGTCTCCGAGTCCTCTAGCAGATGTGGGAGAAGGACACAGAAGGGGAACGGGTAGAGAGAGGAAAGTGGCAGAAGATTTTCTTGGTGCCAACCATTCTTTGCTAGCCCTCAAGAGCTTACTGTGTGTTTGTGAATTTAAAAAATGAGCAACCCCAAACTCAGAAGGAAAAAGAAGGGGTGAGAATGGCTGGTTGTGCCACCTGCTGTGAGCTATGAAGTCTTCAGATATCAGGCTTAAATAGATGCTAAAGCAGATTGCAAGGAACGTATATCCCTTTTTTTTTAATTAATTTGTAAATTTTTTTAATGAACTTTATAATGAATTTCATGAACAGGAGATATTTTTTTCAAATGGCATGTTTTATTTTAACATGGTAGTATAATACACACACCCAAGTAGATCAAACTGACTTTCTGCAGGCAAGTTGTAAGTATAATGTTTTTAAAACTTCCAAGTGCTTGAAACCTGAATGTTGTTCCAACAGATTTAAGTATCAGAGTAAGGTGGAGATGCAAAACTGAAAACAGCACTTAAGTTAGCTAATAAGGAAAATACTGAAGTCTTGACTTCCAGATTAGTCTCACTGGGAAAGCCTGGAAGGTGGACAAGAGATGACAGAGATGGTTTCCATAAACTTTGGTTTGGTAAGAAAAATAAAATTAAGCACCATAACTTAAATGCATTTCTGATTTTTTATGTTTTGAATACAAAGGCGGAAAATTTTTTCCTCAATATCTTTTGTGGGTTTTTTTTTTTTTTTAATGCTGTTTTGTCATATTGTAGTTGAATTGCTGCAGTGAATGTAGCTGATTTGGCAGTCTCAAAATGTTCCTTTTTCTGGGGAAAAAGTGCCAGTTTCCTGCTGCCATGCTTTGTGCATTGCAGGAGTGCACTGCCTGAAAGCCTAGAGAAAGCAGGCTATGATCACTTGGGCTTAGACCCTAGGAAGCAGAAGTCCTGGGACTTTTGAATCTGGAGAAGGTTTTGGTTTAGGATCTGTGTTGTTGCAGTAGCCTTACAAAGTAGCCATAGGTTACACCTATGCAAAACTTTTGTATCTCTGTGTGGATGTGTCTGTCAAAAGGGACAAATTCCATTCACATTCATAGTAGGTATCTTAAACAGGATTTATAAATTTATTAGTAATAAAAGGGAGCTAGCACATTAAAAAAAAATTGTATACAGTATTTCTTCAGGGGTGGAATACTGGGAAACCTGCCCATGATAGATAAGGAGCAGCCACATCTCTTGAACGTGTTTCTGAGATTTCAGGCATCTTTTTGACTACGCAGAGAAATATATCAATTACAGTTGTGAGGATATGATGGGAAGTGAAGTTATAAACCCTATGTGGATATAGAAACATTTATTTTCCAAAGGTTTTCTTGGAGTGAGAGAGTAGGGCGTATTTACAGATTTTGCAAGAACGTATAATAGATTTCTTTTTTCCCCACCCTTCTTTCTTACTCCCCAACCCATGGGCCAGTGTTTCTCACAAAAAGATTTTGTGGAATAGTCTTAGGCATTTTTTCACTTTTATGCTTTATTAGAAATGTTCTGTTTAATATCAGTAGAGGAGTGATCTATATAATATTTAATTAGCTGTATGTAGATGTCTTCATTTCAGGTGAGTGGATGATATATTTGAAGTGGTAGAAAAGCTGTTTGCAGCTTGCATTCTGTAATGTCCCCGAGTTAACTATTTTTGATGTGAAGGAAAAAAAATGTTCTTCCCTCCATTTGAGACTATAACTCTTCTACAGACCTGTGATGTATTTTGAGGTTAACAAGAGCTTTCAGTTGTGGACTAGGCTGTGTTGAAGCAAGGGCTCTGTGACATTTGTTGTGCTCTCGATGGAGACTTGCTGCAAGTCTGACAAGTAACAAGTTTGACACATGTAAATTTCTTTCAATGAATTTTTTCTGTAATGCTGTGTTCTGTTCTCCTGAAAGTACTGAAAAGGAGGGAATTGAACATCGCCTCAAACCACTGTGAATGAAGATGTAAATAGAAGTATTCATAGCTGAAAGGAAGATTTGCAGCTCTCTGTTTTGCATATTTACAGCAGTGTGTAGTAGTACTTGTGTGTGCTGGTTCAGGTGCATGTTAAACTGCACATAAGTCAAAATCTTCCTCCCAGATCCCAAGGGGTTCTGTTGGCATTGATACAAATAATTTACAGTGTTAATATGGACACACTGTTCTTTTGGCTGATGATAAAGAAAAAAATATTTATTTTATAATTTAAAATGTTAAAATGAAAATCTTTAAAATTACAATTAGTTGAGTAAACCTGCCTTGTAGTAATGCAAAATGGTTGGGGATTTTAATTCCAGCATTTTGTCATTTTTCTGTAAGGAGGGGTTTGTTTTTTTTTCTGTTATAAAGTGATTCAAGCCTATGTTTGATTGAACACTGCTTTTTCTCTTAGAATAAGTGGTGTGATTGTGTTGAGGTATGGGTTTTGTTGGTTTTTGTCCCCTAGTTCATTTGTGAATTGCATGTTTTAGTCACGTTACAGGACTCAACCCACTCTTGTAAGCTCCTTCCTTGCTGAGGGAAACAAATCATATGCTTAGCCGTAAGTAGTGGCTCTTGCTTGTGTTTGAGGAAGCTGCTATCCTGAATATCACATTTCAGTGAACCTGTCACATAGCACATTCCTTAGGTCAAACGTGAATTTTCTTTTTCTGATGTTTTGGAGATTTTTTTTTTTAATCTTTAGGCAGTTTATGGGTTGAAGAAACATGCCTATGGTTCAAAGCTCTCAGAGAAACACATGAGAGCAGACTGACAAACCTAAGTGCTTTCTCTTTGTGTTACTATTGTTTGATGGGATGTTTTGGGTACTTGTTAAGTTAAATTCTGGGTTTATCACATTGGTCTTCTGATAGCCTAAGGATCTTTAATAGATACACATTATATTCTGGATTTCCAAACAACTCAGACTTTGAATATTCCTGTCTTTGAAACCTTTGGAATAGATGGAAAAATTAATTAATAGGATAGTTTTGCTGCACTGCACCTAAAAACTGCTTGCTTTCTAAGGCTGCATTTGTCATGCCACAAAGTGTGATGGCTGAAACACTATTCACAGGCAAGTGTTTTCTTCCCAGTATAACTCCATTCCACTGCTCTGAGGAAAGAAGCTGAGAGCAGTTTCTGTTCCCTGGGTATGAAGAGTTAAGGCAAAAGAATATCAGGTTATTTGTCTTGCAGAAATTGTGACTTCCAGCTGCTGATAGCTTATTGATGCCAAGAATTATTTTTCAAGTGCATTTGCCAGAAAAATGGCTTGAAATGGCACCCTAAGGTACATGCTTTATCAATCTTTTTTCTTGTCTGCTTAGTGCAAATTATTTTTATTCTGAAACCTCAGGCTCAGAATTGAAGTGTTAGCAATTTCGGAGCATGTCATTAAAGTAATGGAAGATCCTAAGGAAAATACCAAGTTTCATGGGATGTGTTAAGTTGGTTCGTATAACTGTACCATGGTGACTGACCAGGGCTGGAGAGAAAAGGACTGCTGTACTTTGGTGGTGTTTCTTTTGGGACAGTTGACATGGAGAAACAAAAATGAGCTGCTAAAGAACCTGAACAAAAAAGACAGGACCATAAGGTCAACAAATGAGTGTACTCCACTTCTGGCTTCAATGTCCCATATAGGGATCTATGAGCTGCTTTCTTCCATGTGCCTGGATACAAGAGGTCAAATGCTCTGCAGTTCACCACAGTTTTTCTGTTTAGAGTGAGTATGGTTACAAAGATAAGACTCAGGTTCTAGTAGTGACATGTGATTGAAAAGTAGCTGACTGATGCTTAGAGTAAATAAGACAGAAGTTATGTTGCTAGGAAAAAAAAAATATGTTCAAAGAACTGATCGTGGTCTTGGCCTTTAAGTTCATCGAAAATGATTCTCTACTAGTTTTTAAAGTAATGCGATACTTCAGATGTCTGCAACACTGCTGTGTGTGGCTATGTAAATAGTGTCCCTCTGGCAACGTGCTCTACTTGGTTCTGAAGTAGAGAGCTGTTTAGAAAGACTAAGGCATCTCACAGATGCTATAAAGTTCTTTCCAAGGACATTTGACAGATATTGGTGTGCTACAGAAACATAGAACTAGCTTTCAATGCAATCCCTCTTCTGTATTCATAATAATAATCTTCAGGTGTTGATGATAAAATAAATAAAACATCATCCTGTTTGTACACTGTTATTTTGAGTCTGGTTAAATTCACAGAGAGATTAAGCAAGGTCTTGACTAAGTCCCATGACCACTTGCCTTTATGTAGTGAGCTCTACTGATGTCTTACAGAAAAAAACTGATGAAGTATGACTTCAGTATTCTCTGTAGGAAAAAGTGTGCGTGTTTGTGTCTTGACAGTGTTTGTGCTAGGTGCAGATACAGAAACAAAGTGTTCAGGGTTCCAGTGTGACTGGTAACTCCTGAGTAACTTCATTAGGCGAGATTTGAATCCTCATGAGTTGCATACCTAAATTAGATAGAGCAAATGTTTATTTCTTCACTTTTGTTTAGTGACTGTCTTTTTTGGTGCATAATGTGTAAATTAAGCTAATATTTTAAGTATTGTGTCGATGTTATGGTCATTATGTTGCATTGAAATCTCATTGTATTGCTCAGAAATTTTGTATCATTTTCTTTCACTGGAAAGTAGAGTTCTATTATTTTCAGTTCTTTGTTCTGTGTATATATGGAAGTTTACTTCTCCCTGTCTCAAAATAAGACAAGTGTCTGTAAAAGGTATCTTCAGCACATTTCTGCAAGTCACTGTCTGGCAGACATGTCAAGTTTTCTACTAGACTATTGCTGCTGTTGTTCACTGTTTAGTGTTTGTCCCCATGAGTGTAGTGCTAGATCCAGACATAAAAAGAATAGCCCATATCCAAATCATAGTTTAGATAGTTTGACAGCTGTCAAATACAATTTTTTTCCCTATCTCATTGCTACCACATATGCTCTCTCCAGGGGAGACAAAAGCTTTCTGTTGATAACCTTAGTACTTGGCTTCTGTTGAGATGGCTGAGTGCTGCTGAACTGTGTCCTGAAAACTACTGTGGCATGTAAGTCTATACAGTCACTCGTGTCTGCTGTTGGGCTCTTTCAGAATCCTTAGTGTGGTTGACAGCAAAAGTAGTTGAACTGAATGCCTTTTCATGTTGTCACCATAGCTCCTCACTGAGTGTTCAACTCACTATTGTATCATCATTTTCCTCATTAAATATCTAATTACTTTAATAGGCTTTCCTGACACCTTTTTTCCCCAATTATGAAGTGGTTGCCTGATGGTTTGGAGATGAACTGGAAAACCTTATCATGCTCAAAAATAGGCAACTGCTGTGACAGAAGCTGCAGGTTGTGACAGGGAGCTGCAGGGCAAAATGTAAAAGCATGGGTAAAGGTTTAGGTATCAGCGTGCCAAGATATTCTGGTGAGAAGGTAAAAGATTAGGCTGTGTGGTACTGCAAGCATGGTAGCTCTGCCAGTACTCATTAATAGGGCAGAAGCTTTAATGGAAGAAAGCTGCATTGAGTCAACTTCCTTCTATATTTAAACAATGTTGATTTGACACTTGTGTGTGTTTATGTTGGATTTTTTCTTGCCTTTTTTCCTTCTTTTTATTCTTTTAATGATAGTTAAGAGAGAAAATTTAGATAATTATTTTGGTCATTCTAAGTAGTTGGTTTATTTTAATTTACAAGTGTTAAATTTGTTAAATTACTGTTGTTTTAATTAGTTCTCATTATTGTCTTGAAAGGAGCTGACAATATCAGGAAATACTGGAGTCGTTACTACCAAGGATCCCAAGGGGTAATATTTGTACTAGACAGCGCCTCCTCTGAAGATGATCTAGAAACTGCTAGGAATGAACTGCATTCTGCTCTCCAGCACCCACAGTTATGTACTTTGCCGTTTTTAATACTGGCCAATCACCAAGACAAGCCAGCAGCTCGCTCAGTACAAGAGGTATGTTAATGAGGCAGCTTCTTGCCTGTTTGTATTTACTATCTGCACACCACTGATCCACTGTCACTTACTACTCTGACATCCTGGTTAAGGACAGGCCTCAGTTTCTTCTTTACAGTAAGTATGCAGACCAAGAACAGTCCCAACCCCTAAAAACTTAGTCTACTGCACTCTATACAGGCTTAGTTCTTCTGGAAAACAGACAAGTAATACTTGGATGCAAACAGATCTTCTGCTTTCTCCATATTTTGCTTAAGGGAGAAAAGATGTTTTTAAAACTACTCTTATGAAAAGCTGCTGGGACAGCAGTGATTTTTTTATTTAGCTTGGGTTTTTATTTGCTATTAGATTTAATTTTGCACTGTTCCATTACTCCATTATTTTCAACTGCTTAAAGCAATACGTTGTGGCCACAGGTTGTCTTTTTTGTGTAAAAGCTTTTTTTTTCTGCTGTGCTGATTTGAGGTCAGAGTTGCAATTCCTGTTCTGAAGTCCTTAACTAGTTCTGATCTTCCTGTTTCAAGGAGTAATGTTTTTGTCTAATTTCTAGCTATCACACAGTAAATTGTGTACTTGTTCTATTCAGTGTACCTTTTTCTCTTCAGTTTCTGAGAAATTGTCTACATTCCTATCATGTCGTATACATTTGAGGAAATGCTGAAAATTACTTCCGAAATTGTAGGAAGAATTTAAAATCTGGTTGTATCATTCTGTTCATAAATGTCATTTAAAGGACTCCTCCTCTTAAAGATTGTATGTGAAATCTCTTTGTTCTGTGACTGCAGGAGAGTGAAAACTGTTTCAGCACCTTACCATGTTGCTGTTTTGTATTCAGACTTGATTCTTAGATTGTCTGAAATACAAAGTTTTAGACTTTCAACTCAGAACAAACTGATCTGTAGAATAGCTGCTCTTAGACAGTATAGCTGAACATACAGTCTTTATTTCTTTATTGCTACTTATGCCTCCTTTCTTAGTCAAAAGAAATTAAGTTTATTATGTTTTAAGAAGTGGTGTAAATGTGACTGGAGTATAACAAGTGTTTTTAATATCAGAAGAGCTGATAGTAAATCAAAATAGAAGAGATTAAGTGACAGCTATGTAAACTACACTGTAAAATGTTTTTTTTTTTTAATTGTTGGTCTTTTTCTCTGAGAATTTATTCTTAGGAAGAAGGAAAAAAAGGAACTTGTATTTACTGTATCAAGTTACATAAATAAGTAAATGTTAATGAGGCAGAGATCTGCAAGTTCTAGGTTTTGTTCATATAAAAACAAACTTAAAAATAAATAACTAATATTTAAAGGAAATTTAATATTGATTTTGATATATAAGCTTAATAATTTGGTTTAGTTTATTATACAACATAAAAGCAAAGCATACAGTCCTAAACCTTGCACTTAATAAATGACAATATTCTGAGACACAGCTGATTTTATCATCCAAATATAGTCTATGTGACTTGGCTTTAACTTTTTTCATGGAGCAATACAGATTACGTTTTCATCAACAAAAGTGCTGTTTCTTACATGATTTAAGTATTTCTTAATTCAGTATATTTTTCAAGTGGCCAAATTTGATTCAGTGTTAAGTGAGGTTTTTGATAGCAAATAAAATTTAGGACATGTTCCTTGCCCAATGTCATATTAATAATTAATGAAATGCCAGTTGGTTTGCTTTACAGCAAATTATACTTGTAACTATCTCATTTTGCAGCTGAACTCATGTGGATAGACTTTTGGGCCTGAACTGAATTTTTTGTGTATTTAGAACTAGCATTACTTTTCTTTTATTGGCAGTATCCTCATTTTCTCCTCATTCTTAATTACCAGTTGCTTGAAATCTCAGTAGGGTAATAGATCTCTATATGCTTAAAATAGCATTTAAATAGGATTCTACTGCATGCTTTTAAAAAAAATCTCACAGTTTATTATCATAGCAGACAAGTCTTGGTTGCTAATGTGAGTGTGTATGAAATGCAAAATACAACAATTTTGTTAAATGTGCAGAGCACATGTATGTTGTTGAGAAAAAAAACTACCTACCCCGTATCATTAGCTCAGTGATTTTGAAATTCTTTACCTAAGAATAGTGGACAACAAAATTGAAAGGGGAATAAAAAAGAAGAGGAGAATATCACAAAGTTGCTACAAAGTAGAAGCCTTCTTCAGTCATTTTTACCAATGTTAAAATGGTAATTTCTTGCTTTCCTAAAGGCTTAGCTGTGCTGCTGTCCTCATTTATTGAGATGTGGAATAGAAGTAAAATGATGAATCATAAAACCATTGCTTATATCAAAATCATCTTATTGAAGTATTTAACAAATGGAATATGTTGAACATTGAGAGTTTTATTAGACATTTTTGCATTACTAAGTCCATTAATTATAGGTGTTTCCTTGATTTTTTCATGTGTCAGAAGACGGATGAATCACAGTTGAAATTTAAAAATATGTATACATTCTTTTAGGCAACAAATTGCCTTTCTTTAATGGGTATGAAAGAACTCTTCGGAGTATAATTAAAGAAAATGTCTGAGTTGAGTGGTGCATAATAGGAAATATAGAAAAATATTGATCTAAAGCAAAAATTCTTCACAAAACTGTGCAAGTGCCAAGGAGTTTCTGCAACAGATGTTAGTTATATTTATTATTGGGAAGTGCAGTTTCTTCAGTTTTTCAAAATGTTGTACTTTATTTAATATGTTTTTTTCCTTGCATTGCTGAGGTAGAAATAGTATTGTAGAACCCATGTGCTGTAAGTAATAAGCAATGTCATGAATAGTTCAATTCACAGCTATAATAGATACTTGCAAAAGTATCCAAATAACTTATTTAATTTATGAAATGCAATTTAACCTAATTCGTTTTGCAGAGTGTACTCCATATTACTGAAGTAACCAGGGAAAATTACACGAGAAGCCAAGCTGAAATACTAATCAGTAAATGTAATCCTTTTTTCCCTGAGTTCAGTTGCTGGTTAGCTGTTTCCTGGTTATATTTTGATTTTAAAATGAAATCAAGAGAGTAAACTTGAAAAGTCATTGTAGGAACTATAAATGAAGATGTCCTTCGTATTTCTCTTATGTAGACTTCCATGGTGGTTATTCCATCTTTCCGTGTCAAGGATTTTTGTAAGTGGCTTTGTTTTTCCTGTGACAATAGCACTTATTTAGATGTTTTCAAATATCTGCTAAGGGGTTTCAGCAGAGCCATGGTGAAATAAAGACTGTGTGTATTAACTAGGCTGTAAAACTGTTACAATTGCATTTGACTCAATAAGTTTGCTCCAAAATAATCTTACTTCAATTTAAAATTACAGTAATGAAGAATTAATCCTATGTAAATCGGTTCTGACTGTAGTTTTGGAAACCTTATGAAACAGTAAATAAAACTTTGTACAAGTGAAAAATAAATTCAGTTACTCAGCATATGAGGAAAGGTGGTGGCATATGAGTTTGGCCATGATTTCCAAAATACAGGGTGCAGTTCCAAAACCGTTTACCTAATTATATGTTTTTTAAAATAAGTATCTTGCTGACGGAATGTGCTTTTGCTTTTCCACGCAAGAGTACTTTTGATTATCAAAACTGCTTTTGATTAGTCAGATTTCTGTTACAGGCTTGAAACATTATAGGACAGTGATGGTGATAAAAGCGCTTCAAATTGCTTTGAAAGGGAGCAGGCATTACTGTGATTATCAACTGATAGATTTTTCTTTTGGAATCAATTGATTTTTCTTTTCTGCTATTTTGTGTAACAGTATCAGAAGCTGGATATTGCAGTGGATTCTTCTGAGTTGAACCAGTGTGCAGAGAGAGCCGCTTTTCTCCCAAATCAGAGTAATTAGGAGCTGCATGTGTTGGAAGTTGTTGGTAGCCACTACATCTTAAGAGCAGGCTGTTCTGGACTCTTGTCTGAATGTGTTCAGGACTGCTGGAAGCTGTGTAGGACTGGCCAAAGGGGGAACCAAATTGAACTAGTTTTTCCAGTTCACTGGTGAAGCAGCTACTTGTTTGGCAGTATGTTGACTTTTGGGGTGGTTTTTTTTTTTGTATTTAAGGCTGTTTTTAAGATTGTAGTTGCGCTAGACAATCACTGTAGGTCCACTCTATTTGAACTATTCTATTCCAAGACCATACAAAGACATTCATAGAGTATAAACTGTTGGTGGGTTTTTCTAAAATTACCCAAAAATTCAAGCAATTAATACATTTCTTTCATGTGTTTAAGTTGCTGACCACTTGAAAACTCAGGAGAAATCACTTTAATCCCATTTAAAACAATGCTAAAATGTTTTTGATATAGACTTACTGTTAGTTAACAGTGAATCAACCTATTCTCAGCCTATTTTAAGATTATACTGTTGTTTTAGATATGATTGTCAGGAAAAAAATAGTGTGGAAAGCTTGTGCTGATCACAAGTGCTGGTTTTTTTCCTTGCAAACATGACCTTACTTTAAAGTTGAATTGATGGGGTTGTGAAACTCCAGAGGAGAGTCTTTTTTATTTTGCTTTTCTATTTGATAGAGCAATATTTAAAAAAAACCCTTTTAATTGCAAACAGTATTTTCAACAGTGAGTGTGAAAAATTCATTGCATATTTACATAGACTGTGATGTATTTATGTAATTGAGAATATATGGATTTTGAATTGCTGACAGTGTTTAATTGGGTTTTCTGCTAGCAGAATAGTGGAAGGTGACTCTCCTCATGAAAAGAGCCATCTTACGGCTGTGAGGGCTGTTATCTAGTACTCTGCCAATTTCTTCTCTGTTGTTTATGTCTAGAAATAATTTTGTAGATAAACAAAGTCTTCCTGAAGCTTTAAATATCTTAAAGCTAAATAACCTTTGCAGGAGAATGCTCGGGTTTGCTAGCATCTGTGGAGGCTCTTACTGGTGGTGGGGATCTGGAGCACTCTAGAAACTGGGCTTTCTGGGCCTGCCAATGGTGTAAGTTGGCTGTGCATGACAGTCTCAATTCCAGGATGTAATCACTTCTTTTATTCCAATGTCTTTTTACTGTTTTTCTGTAGTTCATGCCTTTTGTGGTTTCTGCTTGTTAGGGGAAAATGATTTCTTTTTGGAAACCCTTTCAGTGTATGAGTTATAGAGGTCATTACTAGCAATCTGAAAAACTACATTGAACAGTGACACCTGAAGAGGTTTAGCTTCAGAGAGTATGCAGTATGTTAGCTAACAGTTTTGAGCATCTATTTTCTTCAGGAGCAGGTACTACAAAAAACTTAGCCTAAAACCAAGAGTGAAAATGAAAGTTTTCTCTGCAGTTTGTCCCATCCTCACCCTGGTCAAGCCTCTTAAATCTGGGTTTTCAATGACCAGCTATTGCAAATCTGTGTACTTTGTGACAGGGACATCCAAAACAAAGTTAAATCGGGGACAGATTCTTGGTTCCTCAAGAAACTGTTTCTGAGATTATTTATCTTCAGATTACTGCAGTAAATAGCCAAAATATAGATTCCTACCCTGTTTTGAGATCATAGTGACCTTAATGACCTTAATATTGCAATCCCCTCACTGCAAATACTTCTTTTTCGTCCAAGGTGTATCCCCTGATATTTGAAGATTGTTTTGGAGCTGGACTCTGCTATTTTGAGTATTGGCTGCTTCCTTCACAACTGTGGCCTTTGAGAGAACAGAAGAGTTATATGTCAGACTTCAGTTATGAACACATTTGCAGGAGAGGAGAATATTATTAAACTAGTGTTTAGACAATATAAGTTTTGCCCTGTTTAGAACAATGCAGAAATAACTCCTATTTGCATATCTCACATGACCTTCCATTTTGGTTAAAAATTTCTTCATACCTATTAGGAAGATGATTTAGATATAAAAGGATCCTATAATAAAAATAATATATATTAAATGCAATATAAAAAGATAAGCAATTTAAATAAATGAGAGTCGATCCATATCTTAGCTAAATGTGAACTGCAAGGAGATTCATTCAGTTGCAAGAGTGAACCCAAACACTAACCTCACCTTTTCTTTACATGAATTTGTGTTTCAGTTATGTTTTAAAATAAACAAAACCATAACAGATAAAATCATCAATATATTTTCATTAGATAAAAAGATTAATTGTTATGGTTGATCCTTTATTGATGAATAATATTGCTTAGTACAGCTTAATATTGCTGTCCCAGTATGTATGTGGGACAAAGAAACAAAAGGCTTAACAAAGAGAAGGGCCTCTTTGAATAGTAAATTCCTAGTTGTGCTCTTGGCAAATACGTAAGTCTGCAAGGAAATGAGTTCAAAGACTGCCCTAGAAACTGATTTGGAATGAAGTTCCTGAAGATACCAAAACAAATGCTTGAGCACACCTGCAAATGTACACATATTACACAATGTCCAAGGACATAAGGAGTAGGAGTAGAGTAGCTAAGACACAGGAGTGGAAGTGCTGTCCGCACACACCAATTTTGCAACATCAAACTGTACTTAGAGAAATAAATCTTTTGAATGGCCCTTTGTAGCTAATGGTGCCAGGTACAGTTCTGAAAAGAAAGCAGCTGCATGTCTCAGGGTAGCTGTTGAAGAGTATTGCTATATATAGTTTTGAATATCAGATATGGATTTTTACAGCACTGTTTGGGTCTTCAATTGCTTGTTTTATATGTATGTAGATGGTGTGTACTTTGAGTATTTATTTTATCAGCAGTATTGGTTGGCTTGCCACTCCCATCTTTCAGGTGTCACAGTCTGACTGTGTGGCCCTGTGATGAACTGGTTCGGACCAGTTAAGTAAAAATTACTTAACTACCATCCTTCACCAAGGTCTGGCTTTTAAGTAGACTCGGATAAATTGGCATACAGGCACAAATAAGAGGTGGGAGGAAGGTAGAAAAGTAGAAATGGTGCAGAAAGTTGGAGGTGTGGAACTAAAATCCAGTGAGAATTGGACCCTTCTACCTACCATCTTACTTCTCATGCATTTTTTCTTGTCCCCCTACCCTGAACCACGGTGGAGGAAAATTATACAGGAAACACTGGAAAATAATTTTATGCTCTTAAAAATAGATGTTTTAGAGTAGGTGTCCAATTACTTTTATTGGACTTGAGAGAGAGATAAGAAAGAAGCCTTTATTTTCACTATGTGCTTTGAAAATTTAGTGTCTCTGTTGACTTCCAAGCAAAGAAAGAGGAGAGAAAATGTCATTCAAAGAGAAGGAGTTATCTGCACTTGTAGAACTAAGCACAATGCCTGCAAAGATAGAGCACAGTCTTCATAAATAAAAGCAAATTTATGAGAGAAAGTTTAAAATGCTTTCAGATGCAAATCTATATTCATATTTCAGTAAATGCTTTTCATAAATATTTGTATACTTACAAATACTTATATGCTATTCAGTAAAGACTGTTGGAGAAGAGCACAGCTTTTTATAGTTTTTTGTGAAACCTTTTTTACTTGGTCAAAAGTTGTTGTGGTATAGTAGAGAATTAAATGAAATCCTGAGGCCTGTTGGATACAAATTTGACCACACAATCATTATGATCCTTTTGAGCGTCTGTGTCTGTGATGTTGCTGTTCTGGGGAATTCTCGAATGCTCAAAAATTTAATTACTCTTAGTGACATCTTACATGAACAAGAGAAGATGTATTTCTTTCAGAATTAATAACTATTACAAATGGAACAAAATAGTGGCTATATAACTACTTTCTAAATATAACTCTACCATTTTAGCAAAAACGGTCTCAGGATCAGTTGAAAAAGGGATGGAAAAGTATTTAGTAACGCATTGGATCAAGTCTGTGAAAACGCTGCTATTGTAAAAGTGATTTAGTATGTGTTTTTCTTTCAAACATCCATCTTATATGTATTAGAATGAAATCTTGAGTTCAATAATACAAGCTGCTGCTTTTTAAAAGATGAGAACTTATCCTTCTCTTCTATATTTGTTTTTGTGCTAAAATAAGTTTGCTGATTAAAAGCAAGTTAAATATACTGTGAACCAAGTATTTAGCAAGGAGAAATCTCATTTTGTGTAGTTGAACTACATAATTTATATTTGGTACTCAATACAGAGGTAAATGTAAAGAAATTTATTTTTCAATGTTATCGCGATCACATAATTTTCATTCCATTAGAGTAGGTATGCAGTGTATGAAATTAATTTCTGGCCACGGTCCATTCTGCAGCAATTAGGCACTCACACACATGGGAAATCATGAACATCTTTATTGGTCATGTCAGGGAAGTTCAGCAGTAGCAGGGGGAAATCTATCCATTTTATATCTATGTGTTTCAAATTGGATTTTAGTTATGTGCCACAAAACTAGACAATTTTCAGCTGCATCAGTATGACCTGTGATGCAGTATAGATTAATATTGTCTGTAGTTACCAATGTCTTGAAGACTTTGCTGGGAATATGTGTTTGTAGAGTTTGTTAAAAACTACATCAAATAGAAGGTGCTCAGAGCTTGAGTATGGGAGGCTTTCTGTTCCTTATGAAACTCAAAAATTCTGAAGATGCTTGAGGAGAATTTCTCTTTAATATTAGCTGCAGCATGTGGGAAGGCAAACCTGAAAATTGAGGCATCGTTGGCCCATCAGAGGCTGAATCTCCTTTAGATATCTGAGCATAAAATTCCTATGAGCAAAAATAAACCATGAACCTCTGGACATGGAGGTGTTGGTGTATGTGTGGGAATTCATGAAACAATTATGTGTTTCCAAGGGACAGAATGGGGAAAGGATCATCTTTGTATCAGTGTTGTGGATGTTACTGAAACAATGCTACAGCTGTCAAAGGCCAGGAAGGAAACACATACTGCTGTAAGGTGGGATTAAATACCTTCCTATCCATTCTCAGTTTTGAACTTATTTTTTTTACCTTGGGATTCTTTCAAGTCATTGTGCTCCTGGAAAAATCTTGGATGCTCTCTGGGTGCAATGGAAGCCAAAAATCAAAGATTGTTATGAGCTTTATTGTTGGACAGGACACTGTTGTTTTTGCAAATGGAATGAAGCAGAGATAAGGAGTAACAGGAGGAGTGGAAGTGGACTGGTGACAAGTCTCATGCAGCTCTTTCCCTGTTACTTCCCAAGACTTTACTGGCAGTAAAGCGGAGGAGATGAGTCGAGAGCGTTCTGGGGGTTCAAACAAAAATGAAGAATGGAATGGAGATCTGCAAATTCAAAAGTAGTGAAGGGCCCCACAGTTCAGGGACGATGAGGATGCAGTACTCAGAGATTTTGCTTAAAGAAAATTGGACCCATTGAAGGCCTTCTTCTATAGCAATGTAGGCTGAGAACAGCGTTCATTATTTCCTCAGAAACCACTTCTGTTCAGTGCATAATGACATTTGGTTCAGAAAGAGGAAACCATTTTCCCATCCGCTTCTTGCAGTGATTCAGCAGCAGATGCAGACATGCTTCTGAAGAAACATGAATTATCCACTCTAGCATCTGGGAACAATCGTCTTCATAAGACTGGAAGCAGGGTTTTGAATATAATGACATTATTCTAATGATGATTTGTTGATACTGCAGCATATCATTAGTCATGCTGGAATCTTTATAAGCGTAAATGTTTTCTCAAAATAGTTTAAATGTTTAGAAAATCTACTACAGCAGTCTGACATGAAACAGTAACTTCTTCTGTTAGAATCTGAATAGCCTGAAAACTTGAGTTAGTCTAGAAAACAACTTTGTGAAGGATCTTACAAATTAACTAGATAACATATTTCATAAAAAAAGACAAATTAAAGCAATTATTTTACTTGAAAAGGTCTTCATTTGTTACCCAGATTTACACACATCATCCTTATATTTTTTTCCTACTGTTTTCAAAAATAGAGTATTGACAGTGTACTGAATAATCCGTAGCTGTGACTACATATTTCTCAGCATCTTTGATTTTTCAGATCTTCTCTGTTATATTTAATTGTCCAGATTCTGATTAGATGTGAAGTTGAAAGGGTCAGAAAGCCTGTGCTGTATTAATTTGGTCTTAAAAGTAAAGACTCAGTATTAATGTGTGGGCATCTTTAAAGTAGTGCATGCTGAAGTTTAATTTCAAGTATTATTGCACAGTGTGAGGCACATAGCAGACTGATAAAAAAAAACCAGCAAAAAGCCCAACCTGCATTAGTGATTGAGCTGTGCTTAAAAGACTGTTCAGGTCATCCACACATATCTATAGTGGTGGATAATTGGGATTACTGCGTATATTGTTACGTATTTGCTACAACTGCGCTGTTTATTTAAAAATAAGCTGTTCCATCCATCTCTCCGGTAACACAAGCTTATTCTGCAAACTATATTTCAATATTTTTTTGTAATCTATTATCACAGCATTTACAGTCTCATTTTGGTTTTTATTTTACTTTGGTAATAAACACTAGGAAATTGTTTACTACTTTACATGAAACATTTAAGTACTTTAAGGATTTCTTTCCTTTGATTTCCTCTAGCTTTATTCTGTTGCAGTAATGCTTTTGCAACAGACCATATATTAACTACAAATCTACTACAAATATTCTGTTCCAATTTGTTTACCTTTGCTCCTTGTTCCTAATTATGCCTTTGTTCATGGCTGAGAATAAAGGGAGTAAGAGAGTGAAATTTGAGTTACTCTCTAGGGCAGGAAAAAAAATCTTTCCAGAACTATAAACAAAAGGATGCTCTGTCACCAATATTGCAGGAAACAATCAGGTCCCTTTAGCTGCAGCAGTGTCTTCATTAGTGACACAGTATGTTTGTTCTTTTAGAAATACATAACTCATTTTGAATAAGCAGAGCTATGCATCCAATTCCTACAATCTGAGTGTGCACAGAACCTTGTGAAACTATTAGTACTCTTCATTGAGTAGTTTGGTCTGTTCTGTATATCAAAATTTCTTACTTAAAATTATTACTGTATTTTAAAATATTTTTATTTGGTTTGGGCTTTTTGGTTTTTGTGGTTGTTATTAGTAAATTGCTCTATGTACTTAGAAGATGAACAGAGGCTACAGAAATGGTACTGCACATCCTTGAAGTATTGCACGTGCCTGCACATCTGTCATGTACCAGAAGAGTTCAAACTGTGTAGTTTTTTGCTTGACTACCTTTTTTCATGGACATGCTACCTGCATCATTTCTAATGAAGTTCAGAATGTATGGGTTGTTTAAATTAAAGTCATAATTGAATGAAAATTGATGTTGACTTGTTTTGGAATAGTAAAGTATTTATGATGTGCAGAGAAAATCTCCAATATCTTCCATTATTACTCCTCTTACTAATTTTCTTAAAAAAGATTGAGAAAACCTCACTCTTAACATATTAAAAATACTCTTACTCTTATAAAATCTTCTGAAAAACAAGAAAAACATTTTAAAGCCAAAATGGACTGTTGTTAAAGGGAGGAAAAAAGCTTAGTATCTTTCTATTCTGATTTATTATACAGAAGGCTGTTTTTTTACAAAAAAGGGCTTTTTTTTTTTTTTTTTTTCCTTTTTTTCCCTCCACTATTCTCAGTCTCTTTTGATCATTGATCTGGGTGACCCCACGCTCAGGGGTTTTTTCTTCATTTGACATGGACAGATTTTTGAAGTATAGCTCTCCTTTGGGAACCTCGGGCAGTTCCACTTGACTAACCTGTGATCTAATGAGCAGTAATGCAGGGTTACAGTGACCATTTTGTTTGCTTTGAGGGAGGATGGCTAGACAGAGAGTGGGAGAGAGGCGGTGTCTGCTGAGAAAAAAGATGCAGGGTGATCGAACAGTGTGAAAAAGACTTGTTAGCCCACATTAGTGTGCCTGATTTACTTCACAACAGGTCAGGAAAGGCCAAAGGCAGGGTTGTCATTAAATTGCAAAGTTGAAAATCCTGGTATTCAAAAGCATTCAAATTTCTGAAAGTTGTAAATTAGAAAGTTTGTGGTTCATGTTGAATTTGGCAGAAAGATATACAGAAGTACCAGCTTCTATAAAACATGAATGGTACATTATAAAATCATGCTGTAAATAAAAAGAAAACCAGCTTTTTAAAGTACTTTCATGGTTGACTGTTTTACAATGAGACTGGGTGCGAAAGAAAGGCCAAACACTAACAAGGTCGTTGCACTTTCTTTATGAGCCCTGGGGACCCCTTAATTATGTGCCCGTGCTGCTTATTTTGAGATCTGTAGAGTGTACGTGTACACGTGTTTGTATAATATATAATTTTTATTTGTGTTTATTAAATGTGCACATATATGTATATACAGATATGCGTATGTGTGTAAAAATAAAATTTTAGCACTACTTGCCCAGGAATGTAGATTTTTAATCTTCTGCAGTATGTTATGGTGCTGTTTTCCCCTCATATCCTTGATTGTTTCTCCTGGAGTGAACATTAATCTTCATGCCTTTGGTCTTGAAATAGGCATAGATTTATCTCAAATTTACAAGTGCAGACAGATATTAAAATTGTCTTTATATACTAAGGAGTTATTTTTCCTAATATTAAAGCTTGCTTCTGAACACTTGAATTGGACTTAACAGCCTGTTTTACAATTACAAAATCAAAAAGTTTAAGCTACCTATTCCTGAATTTACATTTGCTCTTTTGTTTGATTCACTTACTTGGCAGTGGCTTGACTCGCCATGATTTGAAGAGTACAAGCAGTGGAATTGATAGCCCTTAACTCACAGCAAACTCTCATCATTGCTATTTCTGATCTGGCTGCTGTAGTGAAAATCAAAGAGCAGCTTTTAGCTATGTAATCATTGTTCTTTGTAGCAGTAGGTAATAAAACTAATGGGTGGTCTTAGGGGTAAGGTACTTTTTTCTGTCTGCTACCAGAAGTTTCACTAATAGATTCTTACTGCTCTTGGCTGTCAAAAGTCAGGTTTTCACTATTGCCATACAACTGTGTTAACTGCTAGAGTGTACTGCATAGACAGAGTCTATGTTGTTGTCTTGATCCTTATGTCTTGTTGCAAGTAGAAATACATGAATTTAAACAGCTGAGAGCAACTGACCCGTAATGAAGTCTATATTTCTTACCTGATTTCAGGGGCTGTGCTCCCATTGATCCTTCAAATAATTTCACGTTAGGGGAGTGTCTCTTCTTGGTTGAAGGGAAGAGAAGACAACGGGATGTCAGGCTTCAGTGTTCACATAGAACATTAACTTCTGGTTTTAACTTGGATTATGTATTAATATGTGGTGCCAGATTATTTTTGGTTTATCTTGGTCATCTTTTGTTTACATGAATGTATGGTGTATAGTTTTACCTCCTGATAACCTGAGGTTTAAGTGACAATTGAATGTGGGTAACGAAGTACATTTTTTTATATTCAGTGCTGCATTTCTCAACTAATTTCCTAGTATATTACTGCTATTTTTAACACATTGTAAAATTCACTTATTATTAGAATTTGAAATAGAATTAGTTTATTTTGAAACAGCATGGTGTTCAAAGTGGCCTAATTGTTACTATACCCAGAGACTAGTCCCAAAAAAATTTACTGTGGTACGTATGCTTCCATTTTCTCAGTTATTTTAACTGATATTTGGTTGCAGCAACTTGGTGGAGATACATTCTAGGAAACTGTGCTCAGCTAGCTTTCTCTGTAGCTTTAGGTCATGTTAGTCAATGGAAACTTATTAGGGCATAAAATGATGGGAAAATGTTCAACAAATCAGAATACTGAGTCAAGGCGCATTTAAGCCTTACTACTATTCTCTTTCTATTGACTTTCTCCATTCCCTAAATAATGTTGTCTGTGCAGTCTCTATGCACTCTTTATTAGCTCTTCTATTTGATTTAATTATTCAGTTACTCAGTGTGTCTGAATTAAGTCATCTCCGCCAATCTGCTTATTACAGAGCAATTGGTCACTGAGAAGAGACTAATGTCATCTTGCTGGACTCATTTTTGCAGGTGAGTGTTTAGGAATCATGACACTGGAACAGTATTTCAAAATTGGCATATTAAAAAAAGTCAGTCCAAGAGCAGATTGTTGATACTGCCAGTCACAGGTTTTGGAAGAGTAAATATTTCTTACCCATCTGAAGAAAAGGAAAATTTTCATATTTTCTTCCTGACTTTCCTTAAGATGTGATTAGTTTTTGCAGTTTGGTGCTTGGAAACACTTTTAAAAAACACAAAAAGTTTGCTGCCACATCAATTGTTTTCACATATACTTGCCAGGTATTATATGAAAAGATTAAGTTCTTCTTTGATGGTAATATTGTTGCTTGCTTCAAGAAGACAGCTCACAAAAGAAGAGGGGATATAGCCAAATGTGGGCTTTTAGAAATTTTTTTTTTCTGGTTCATAGTTGCATTTTTAGAAAGCATTTCTTGTAAGAAAGAGATGTTAACTTTTGATATAGGCATTAGGATGCAACATTTTTCCTTTATATCTGTATGTCATGATATAAAACCTCCAGCAAAACCTTCCTTCAGGTTAAGCTACAGTTCCCATGGGTTATCCACAGTAAAATTCTTAACAGTGTGAAGTAGTTACGGCTTAATCCGCATCATGGATAGGATGCAAACGCAAAGTTTAGCAAAGCAGAAGCAGCAAAATATAACAGTAGTTGCAGGTGCTGTTTTTCTAAAGAAAATGGGTGTGCCTTCTTAAATTTCTTTGAATCCGTTATTTGCATCTCAGGGCTATATTTGAGAAGTATAACTCTCAAACTGTCCTAAACTGGGAATGCAGTAGCTAATATGTTGCGTAAAAGTGAAGTGTTATGTTCTGCCAATGGACTCTGACACTTCAGTTTTTAGTACCTGTAAAATGGGCTTAAAATGTTCCCCAGATGTATTTGGCTACTTCTCCATTTGGAAGTCATTCTTTCTGTGCAATAGGAAAAAAATTTGCTTAACTAAGAAAACAAATTCAATAATGCCACTCTTTCCCTGCATAAATAAGAAGGTGGGGGTGGTAATACTATGTCTGGGAAAGGGAGCAAAAATGCACGCTTGGATATCCATTGCTGGCTGTTGTAGGGAGTGTGCTTGCCAGCAGTTTTTGGCAAGTTTATTCCTTCCAAACCCTTTCCAAACTTGACAGACATTTAAAAAGTCTTTTGCCTGTTAAGTCACCTTTCACTTACTTGTAGCATTAGAAGAAATGTTTATTGACTGAAGAACTGCCTGTTTTGAAATCAGGAACACTGAATTAAGTTTTTTGTTTTGTTACATGTTGGTTTGTTGATATTTACTTGACAGCAGGGTTTAGTTAGGAATAGACTTATAGGCTGTTAGTAACCAAACTGGGTCAAAGCTCAAGGGGTCTGCTTTTGTGGGTAGTAAAGCTCAGGGTTTGGCTGATGTTTTTTGAGCATGTAGAAGGCATCAGATCATCAATCCCTGACCCCTGTGCAGAGGGGTGAATGTTGCAGAAATGGTCTGCATTCAAAGGCTGGCAAAGCACTGTCTCTACTTTTGGTAGAACCTGGCTGAGAAAGAATTAAAAAATCTCCTGTGTCTGGCAGTGGGGCATGTGGGGCCTCTTTGTGTTAGTTTGGTTCAGTCGTGGTCGGATGTTCAAATCCTCTTCTGGGCAATATTGATCAGGATGTGCATGGCTCTGAATCTCCCTAAGGCATTTGAGGACAAAACAAGTAATATATGTATCTGAGCCCTAAAACAGAGACAATTCAGAGAGAGAGGGGCTGGAGGGAGGAATCAGATATAATGAAAGAGGAGAAACTTGACTATTGTCCTAGGTAGAAGCATGCTAGAGGGGAGACTGGAAATCTAGCTTCTTGGATACAAAATATTTTGCAGAACTGCCCTTCTCTAGAAGTTTCAGATTCATAATTGCGGTTCTGTTCTTTCTACTTCCTTTTATTATCATATTTACAAAATCTGAATTAAAGAGAGACCTCAGTTATAAGTCGTTACACGAGAGATGACTGGAGTTACATCTGTGGCTACGCTGCACCTTTCCTGTAGGGTTTTTAGACAGAAGGATGTCTGTGTCTTTTTAGTGCATCTTGCTCCCTGTACTTACCTGTTTAACTGAAATAGTAGAGTAGTATTGGAGCAAGTCAGTCTTTTAATGTAATTGCTTGTCATCTCCAAGGTAAGGAAGCAGTCTGCTATTAATTTTACAGTAATTTAAGCACTGGTAAACTTATCAGTTACAACCACAAAGCTAATGGCCTTTTAATTATTGGCAATTCCAATGAGAGTTTGTATCTGAAGAACCTGCAATGGGTAACTGGAAGTGCTTGAGAATACAGTGTGTTTTGTCAGGGTATCGTGGTCAGGCAATGAAAGAAGAGTTGACTTGCCCTGCTCAGGATTATATGCCAGGCATATAGTGTTAGTTGACTAAAGAACATGAAATGCTGGAAAAATCTGCCAAAACTTACTAGGTTGTTTTATCCATCTGAAAGTTAATTCTGTTTTTTGAATTAAAATTGGGTTTAAATTTTGAATTTATATTAAAAAATAGATTTTAGTGTACTTACATGACTGTAATGTCACTGGTTGGAGAGCAATAGCTGCATATTTAATGGAAAGAGGTAGTGATGTTCTCTTGATGCTTCAACATTGTGTCATTCAAAACCTTTCTTGATCCTTTGAAAATGATTTTGATTTCTTTGATACCATAACATAAATGTTATCTCTTATTCTAATAATTGGAAACAAATATAGCACTTTCAAGTTCTGAAGTGGCATTCTTGAATTTCCTGAGACATAGGTAATAGAGAGCATCATCTAAATAGTTATCTGTCATAATGAAATTACTCTGCATGCTTCATCCATTTTGGTATGTATTAGTGTTAGTATTTTCCCATGAAGGATGTCTGTCCTAGAACAGTTGAATCATTTGCAGAGTTTAATGTTTTTTGAGAACTGTGATGATTTAATATTCTCTATATGTGTGATCATTTTCCTTCTTGTCAATTCAGCTATGGTGTTAAAGAATGCAGAAGTAATCCATGGTCATTTTGCTAGTGTGTAACTCAAAGGCCATAATTCTCTTACCTTAGAGATTTAAACTTCCTGTTACTGTTTAGATTATTTCAGTTGTTTCCATTTTCTTTTGCTTTACTTTATGTTCTTAATATTCATCTTGTGTGTAAGAAGAAATTGTTTCTATTTGGAAGTATTTCAGAATTACTAAGTCAGACTGTTGGGGCAATTATTCAGGCTACTAGCGTGAATATACGTGAAGAATTTAATTGCTTTTAGGTAACAACTCTTTAATTTTTATTAATATGCAAGAAGTAGTGTCAGCTACCTTGCTCAGTGGAGTTGTTTGCAAACTTTGATAAAATTCTGAATTTTTCTACTCATGAAAAGAAAGCTTGAAATCTGAATCCCAGGTCTCTTTTGTGGAACTTAAGTGTTGCTTTATCAGTTACTTAGTTCTTAATTTAGACCAATGACACAGTTCAGAAGGCAATGGGAGTTTTTTTGAAGACTGCCATAAAGTATTACTACTTGAAGTGTGTGGCAACCTTGTACCTCTTAAAGGAATTTGCTATTTGAGCTCCACAAAAGACTCACCAAGAAACTGATGTAGTTCTATTGAAATACAGGAAAAATCTGCCAGAAATCCTGCAAAACACCACAGGATTCCACAAATATAGCATTTTTCAGCTGACTGCACTCTGGACAACTACCCTTCCCCAGAACAGTGATAGGTGTGATCAAGACCATCAGTCTCACAACCTCTATCACAGTTTTCTCTCTTGCATCTTCAGACTTGATTAGATGGATGCTTTGTGCAGTGTTCAGAAATAGTGAAATGTTTTCATATCTGCAGCTTTTTTTTTTTTTGCTGGGACAGGTGCGATTATTCCTCACCAGGATGTTTATAACTATCTTACTCAAAACCACTCTGAAAGTCAAAGTTTCTGCTCATAAGAGGAAAATTGAAGTCTGTTCTTGTTGAGTGAATTTTCACTTTTTGGCTACTGAAAGTCTTTTACTTCTGGGCTATTAAATGTCTTTCAAAAAGAGTTTGGTTCTGGCACCTTATTATTTAAAACCTCTCTGATTTTAATTTGAATTTCTAGATATGACAGAATATGATATCTGCCTTGGTTGGAAGGGGCCTTAAAGGTCACTCAGTTCCAACCCCGCTGACGTGGGTGGGAGTGCCAGCCACTAGCCGAGGTGGCTCAGGGCACCACCCAGACTGGCCTTATCTACCCTGTCAGTGGAATACTTGCTGTTCCTGCCAAGGACAACTTATGACTATCACCACCATAAGCTTTCTGTTCATGAGCTTTCAGGTACTGAGGAAAATTTCCAAAATAAAACTTTATCATCATAATTTTCTATGACAGCCATGGATCAATACAACCCTTCTAATCACTTCATTTTACTTCTTTAATTATGTGCATGGTACTAGATCCTTCAAGGTTTTCCTGTACTATGGTACATATTTTAGGGCCATAGCAGCTTTTTTGTGTTTCATAACACTAGGAAATTATTATTTACACATAGTATCTAAAGTTTTGCTTTAGAAGGGCCAAACTGCATGTCTCTTGTAGTCTGTTTCTGAGGCTGGAACGCTATTGTTAGAAAATACAAGAGGGTTTTTTTTTGTCACGCAGCAGTAAGCTCCTGCTTGTCTTTGCAGACCCAAGGTTTTCATCTTAAGTTTAAGAGGCAAATAACAAGGGAGAAGAGATGAAGAGAAGGAGAGCAAACTAGAGGCCTAGAAAATTCCTTTTCTTTCTTTTTTCCCCCATGAAACTACTTCTGCAGAAAAAAAAATATATTGACAGACAGGGTGTGCCAGCTAATGTCACCAAGCATTGAGTGGAAAGAAGAATACTAAAAAGCAGAAAATTAGAGCTGTGCTTGCCTGTTCACCTCCCCAAAAGAATTGAAATTGTCAGCGTTTGGGACTCCTTGTCAGAGGCTGAGATCCTCACCTGTCTGGGGTGCTCTGCAAATTTGCTCTGGTGACCATCATCCCTCAGAAATATGTGTCTGAGAGCAGTTAGAATTTTACCAAAGAATACTGAAAAAAAAAAAATAAAGTACATATATGTCATGTAGTTACTGAATTCTTTAAAGATAAAAACAAAGGCCACCACAGAAGCAAATTAAAGCCCCTGGGAGCTGACATGGTTATTGAAAGCTTTAACAGAGCTGCCCTGCCATAGAAACCTGCTTTCCTATTGTCATTCATTTTGGTCTCTGAAAAGAAATTTATGATCAAAGTTTTGTTTGAGCACATTTATAAGCTCTCAGATTAGATTTTGGCAAACTTAAACAGGGATTTAGATATTTTATTTTAAATTTTTTCAATTTTTTTGGCACAAGTCTTCTAGTGAGAAAAAAGTTTTGCCCTTAAAAAAGAAAAAGAATCTGTTTACAGTGTTTTCTTGAATGGCATTAGATCTGTGTTTTTTGTTTTATATCTCCTATTACTGTTTCGTGGTAACTCCAATCTAGAGCATCTTCTGTGGGTGGTGTAAATGAAAATACATAAATGAAATAAAACCTCTGGATACTTAAAATATTTTAATTCATAAGTTGTTTTTATGTATAAATCTTCCACCTTGAGGATTCTGCAGCAAATGGCCACTGCCTAATTTTTCAGTTGTTACTGTCAGAAAGAGGTTTTCTTTTTAACAGTTCAAATAACATAATATAATGCTTTCTGAGTGTAAGAGCCAGTGACCCATTGTTTTGTTAACTAATAACTAATACAGTTTGCTTTAATCCAAGGGGGTTCTTTGGGGGAAAGAAATTAAGGTGAGAATTAACCATAGTAGGAGAAGTTATGGCAATTATTGAGATGTATGAAATATAGGTTCATTTTGCTGCATAAGACTTTGTGGGAATAGCTTATTTCTGTTCTCCAGCTTATGTCCATATAGAAGAGTCTTATAAGTGCTCTAAATGATAATGAAGATACGTAGTTTCGAATGGCTTGGAAATTCAAGTACAAGGAGAAGAAACATTGATTTCTGTGAAAGAAGAACTTTCTTCTCTACAAAAATAACTTGTAAAAGATTGTGACAGTGAAATGAGTTACACAAATTGCTTAGAGGTGATTTAAAACAAGGATCAAGAAAAATATGAATGTATACAGTTCTCTTAATATATAGTTAGGCTGGTATATGCTAAAATTATAGAAATAGCTTTAGAAATGCTGTCTCATAATGTGGTCAAAGCAAAAAGCACAGTCAGCCAATTTGAGTCTTCTGTATTGAATGCCCATGGGAATTAGGAGTATTAACTTACTTCTATACATGAGGTTTGTAAAAAAAATGCACTAGAAGCTAAATAATGGATTTAGAAGTCTGCCTTTAAGATTGTGATTGCCTTTAAGTACTGAAAGAAAGAAATCACAATAGAGGTTCCCCCTCTGCTGGTAGAGAGTTCAACATTCAAGACATTTCAGTGTGTCTAGACGCAGATAAACACAGTTGAGTCTGAACATATTTATGCAAAGAAAGAGCCTCTGTTACACAGCATAAACTATTGCCAATCTGCTAAAAGAATTTTAAAGTGAAATGTAGTACAGCTGAAATTATCAAGTTCTATGTCTATTTATTTTAGCTGGCACGTAAGTAATTCATATCAAGTGTCCAATAGGGAGTGTAAACTATTGTGTTGTCAATACCTAACCAGTGACTGTTCAGCTTGGTGTTTACCCATTTCAGTGCTGTTCAAGACTTTTCTCCTAGTAAGCAACCCTTTTCAGTTACCCATTTCAAGAGATTTTCAATTTGATTTAATTAATCATCTGCTTAAAACATTGCCCTATGCATGCTTGTCAGGAGAATTTCTCAACTCCTTCTGTGGTGGGAAGTGCCTGTGCCAAATTTTGCATATTTGAGTACTTGTGAAGAAGAGTGAAAATTTTAGAGGTACTGGAGACAGGAGAAGTAGATTATTTATGGTAAGAAGCAGGTACTCTTATCCACTAGAAGGTGAACTAGCAGGAAAGTACAAATGAAAAGACAAGCAAAAATCCATCTTAAGTGAAACTGTCAAAGACCTGGGTGGATTCATGCTGCCTGGTGTGTTTGTCCGGAGGCTGGTATAAATCTCTTGTCCCAGTAACCCCAACAGTGCAATACCTTTTCTTCTACCTGAGGAGGGATTGCGTATCAGGAAGGCAGATAAATTTACTGTCTCTTCACTGGTTTCTTTCAGTTTCTCTTTCTTATGTTTGGCTAGGTTAAAACTCACTCAAAGCTGCAGATACAATAAGATGGTGAATCAATTAATTTTTTAAAAATTTAAATTGTTGTGGTTGCTTGTTTACCTCTGAGTGTGTGTGTGAAATAAAATGTAAATGGCTACTACTTTTATAGAAAATATGCCAAGGTTTTAGGTTTTGATATAATGATTTTTTTTTATTTTTTCATGGCAAATATGAATATAACTTTGAGTAAGTATTTGGAATAAATATAATTATCTATCTCAAGTAATCTAAATTTCTTGTGAATGTAATTAATGTCGTATTACATTTCTATTTTTTATGTATTCATGTATTAATGTGAATATGAAAGTTAAATTTATTTATGCAGTCTTAATGTTGCCTCTCCACACATCTAGCCAGTATAAGTGAGACAGAATGAGGTTTTATTCCCTTCAGAGATGTAAACTATAAGAGGCTGTGGATGAGTCCAATAGGATCATTGAGCTAAACCTGAGTGGAATTTCTTACAGCAAAGAAACAGCAGCATCAGGCTAAGGGGTGTTCACTTTCCTTTAATAGGTAGTCTTCTTGAAATTCTTACAACATATTTTCATAGCTTTTTTTACAATAGAAATGGTAGACAGTGGTATTACTTCTTTCCCTTCTCCCTTTGTTTATTATAAGCTGAATTATTTTAATGTGTAAGAAAGCAAGTAGGCTTTTTGCTGCAAAATTTTATTTTGATTTTCATATTTTTAATAGACTTATGAATTTATAGAGGCCTTGTTGATCATTCTCTCTGTTCTTCTGAGAAATAATTGCTGTGACTGTTTGATAATTTTTTTTTATATGCAACTATTGCTTTCTGTGGCAAATGTTAATCATCAATTGTACTCTTCTGTTTTGGTTACTTGTCTTGGATTTGAATTAAGAACAAGCATGACTTTTCAGCCTTCAGTTTTATGCTTGCCATTCAGGATGGCGTAAGTTTTCCTTGCTGCAAAATCTGTTACTTAGTTTTGGGCAATATAGTTAGAGATGGGTATATTTTCTCGTTAAACTATCACAAAAAATAATCAGTTACTGTACAAACAAGGTTGTAATTGAAACTTTTCTGATGGCTTCATATTGTTTCATTTTCTTTGAGTGTAGCAAATTTTCACCTAAGTTTTGAGGCTGGGTATTCAGAACTGGATTATATACCCACTTTTTATATTAGATACTAATATAAACTGGTGAAGAATAGAGTTGATTTGAAAATTTGGCTACTCCTATAAGTATGGTAAGTTAAAAATTTTCCCTGTTTATACAGCCTTTGGCAATTTAAGCAATGTGTTTTGTCACCTGTTTTGCTGTCTCGTGAAGAGCTGGAACTTTTATGAAGAAATAGAAAATATGACTTTGAATCCTTGACGTCTTTAAATAAATGCACATATTGATAGTGACAGATTGCTAAACTTGGTGTTAGACACTTAGTTGTGTTTCTTGCCAAAAGTAATCCAGATGTGCATAATTTATCCGCCTGCCATATGTGCACTGACATGTCTTTCTATAATCAACTGTCTGTTGAGTATTGTTAAACAGTTAAATGTTCTTTATCAACTATCTTTCTGAATAATGCTAATAACTCCTTTAAGGAGATAAGAAGCAGCAAGACCATGAAAACAGCTTTCTTGAACTGAAGAAGGCAACTTCATTTTTTTGATTGTCCAAAAAGCATGCAGTTTCAGAAAAAACCTTGGTAAAAGAAGCATATTTAAAGCCCATCTTAGGTAGTGTTATACAACTAAGGTGGATGCATATTTTACGTAATCTCATTGTGATGGGACAGATCTTTGTTGTGACTGTGTAAAGGAAGTTGCTATGGAATAATAACATTAATTAATAAGGATTTTTTTTTGTGTGAGGTACTTGTTGAAAGCAGAAAATGAACTTAACTTGACAAGCAGTAACCAAACAGGTCCTGGCATTAAGTTCAGAAAGATTTGTAGGAGAACATTTGTGTCATTTGGAATATTTCATCACACTATCAGAAGAAGCAACTCCTATTTTATGGCATGTTTTGCAATGTGTGTTTGTTCTTCGACTGTCTTCAGAAAGTTACTTACTGATTAGTAGAGTTACATGACCCAAGTGGAAAAATTCGTGTGTAAAAGGAGTTTCTGTCCAATGAGTTTCCTGCTCCAAAATTCTGTTTGCAAATAGAATTCTGTAATTCTGTTTGATCCATAGAAATATTCCCTTTGTTTCCTATAAGCCTATCCTTTCACCTCATTGACATAGTGTTATCAGAATATTAACATGGGTAATCTCACATTCATCAATCTCTGAGTCAGATGCCAGTGTTCACCTTGGAGGTATATAGAAAGGTATATGGTGGTCATGTAGAGCAAAATGTGTCTCATGGTTTTGAGTTTCCCCTGAGGAGAAGGGTGTCTGGCGCTGTCTGATATTCCTGTGCATACAGGTAAGTATTTATCCCTAGAGTTATATAGATATCTATCTGTTGTACATAGGCCTGTCTTTGTAGCTATCTGCTTTGGTTTTTGAACTCCCCCCCAGCAGCTGCATAACTTGTGGCATGATTAGCTGCTCTTCTTCATCATCCTGGGAGGTCTCAGTCATGACCTTTCCAACTGCTGATCTTTGTCATTAAGATGAGCATAGGTGTACATAAGATGTTGAGAGCACCAACTGTGTGATTCTTATTTCCATAAGGTCATCCACATTTGAGCAACTTGTCTTGGTTTGTACTAGGAAGAAGTAAAATGCCTACATAATGTCCTGAAATTGGGTTGCCATGCTAGACAAGGTAATGCAGCTGTATAATACCATCCTGTTAGAAGGAATCTTTGCTGAAACGGCTGAAAGACACTCCGTAGTTTGTAGAAACATGCTCCTTGTTTGTAAACATTGCTGTCGAAGATTTCAGCTTAGCTCTGACCCATGTGTGTGATCTAGATTGAAATACTGGTTCAGTGCTCCAAGGTGTTACACTGCTGAAGTTCTCAAAGATACTGGCTGTGTAGATATGGTGTGGAAGAGTACTGTCATGCAAATACCACCAGTAAGCAAGAAGGCTGGAAGGCTTCTTCAGCCAAGTTCTTTGGGTGTTGGTGAATATTTCAAAATCATCTGAAGTTGCTAGGGCCTTACATGAAAACGCTTGTTGATCGTAGATTAACATTGATCCATTGCTTTGTGAAACTCTGTGCTCATTATACTGTGCTATAGCTACTCTGCTAGAAACTGTCCTTTAAAAACAAACAGGTCAAACACTGAAAGCTCTGTCGTGTGTTCTTAGCTGCTTCTGAGAACTGATCATCATATTGAGCTGTTTTCTAGAGAATGCAATTTGTGTCCAATTTTTAAAGTTATGTAATGTTTACTTGTCTGATGAAAGACGAGTTGCATGCAAAATACTGGGAAACACATTTTCTGAAGATATTATCATTGCTTCTGATGAAGGCACAGCTTCTTGCACTTGAGAAATACTGTGGAATCTGTGTATCCTATAGTAAATGGGCAATTTTGATTTAAAAGGAAAGGAAACCTTACCTATTTCAGCAGTTCTTCCTGCGGGGTAAGCTTTCTTCAAAAATGTAAATGACATGTTTTGAAATGTATGTATGTACTTTGGTGGTGAGAAACTATCGATGCTTTGTTTTGTCACTGATTCTTGGTGTTTTGTCCTTTGTTACAATCCGTAGCAAAATGATGTGAAATTCATGCACACATATACAAACCCATTAAAAAAAAGCAAACCAAAACCCAAAACTTCACACGTTACCAAAAAACATTGTTATTTGTGATATTCCTTCAGGCAATGTATCTCAGGGATTAATTCACTCCTTTATTAATGTGCATTCAGTGTAGTACTTTACCTCAGTTTTATAATTATTTACTAAAATAATACTCTTTGTTATCTGATCACTTCAGATTGAAGAGAACTGCATCTTTGTAAAGAATTCCAGGTGAGAAAATATGTGTTTTCTTTTCAGAAAATGCTATTGTGAATTCTCAGATATGTATCGATGCTTGCACTTTATGAAATCTTGTAATATTGTTTGTATCTTAGCTAGTTTTCTAAACCTCTGAGAAGTCTTTGGCATCCACAAGCCACAGACATATGTCTTATATGAAAAAATCTCATTTGTTCTGATTAGTAATGTCCTGAACACGATAGAGCTGTCATTGTTATCCAAAGAATTATACTCTGGAATCCTAATTGGTAATTTTCTTTCTTAAGCTCTTTCTGTCTTGATTCTGTGAGCCAGAAACTCTTTTGGAAAAAAACAGTTTAATAAATCTTACTACAGTATTATATTACATGAGCATCTAAAAATTAATAATTATGGCATTTTGAAATTCTTACCACTGATCATTTGGACAGGATCAGTGACATTCTGGCCACTTCTAACATGATAGTTTTGTCAGTCCTGATGTTTCTGGGGACTCTGAGGTGGAAAGGGGGAGCATGGAATAGAGGAAAGATCAGCCAGAATTAATCAGGATGTGTGTGTGTGCTTTTTCATACATCTTCCAGACAGTGCTGGAGTGAATATTATCTAAAATAGTGTATATTTGTGCACCGTAGTTCTGCTGCCCAGCAGCATTTAGTCACTTTAGTTTGCCTTCAATTTGATTTACCAAAAGGCTAATCAATATACTAGAAAAGTGGTTTTGGCTCATGAAGAGCTAGCCTGACAACTGAACTCTCTCATTACATTTCCATCTATCTGTCTTGCTAGAGTAGGCAAGACCCTGGATTGACTATAGTTTGAAAGGTTAGTTGAGAAGATTAAAGGTGACTTGTAAATGGAAAATGGCAACTTTGCACTTTTGAATTCTAAACACATCTGGTCTAGTGTTCCTCTTGCTGAGTGGTAGGTCTGCCAAGACTTGTTGCAGACTTTATAGAGCAGTAATAATAAACCTGTTCAGAGATTTAAAAGAACTTGGCATGCCATATGACAGGTTCTCGAGTAGTTTGTCAGGAGCCAAGTGTACTGTAATAGACCCTTTTAAAATTGTTGGCTTACACGAAAACTGGAGATGTCTGCCTTTTCTCCTTCATTCCCCCCTTCCCCTGAACTACAAAAGGCAGATGAATTTATTAAAATGCTTCTTCAGTGCATGTTATTGAGCTGTTAAAGAGACCAATAGATAAACATTATTGTAAGTTTGCAGATGCACTCTCCTTTATGCCTGTAGGCAAGATAAATTTATCTACTTATGTTAGAAGAGTTTTAATCAGATAATGTTATTGCAAGCAGTTTAGATAATGAAGTGAGTACTTTTTCAACAGGCCTTTACAGTGTATGTAGACTTTTCTGGCCCTGCTCTTCATCATGAGAAACGTAAGACACAGTCAGCAGTAAGGAACATAAGCAGTATACTTTTCACTCTTGCCTTCAATGAAGTGGATATTACTGCGGACAAATACAATACTTCTACAGGAATATACAGCCCAAAAAATATTGCTCATTGTATTACAGAGAGAACAACAGATCCAGATGTTTGGATAACAACATTGTTCTAAAGAAGTGAGAAAATGGCAGGAGGACTGAAATATGTACAAATAAAGAACCACATAAAGAATCACATAAAGAATTTTGACCCTTTTTCCTAGAAGTAATGGAGATTTGGATTATAATAGAGGCCTAAACCTGTAACATCCAGCATGAGTTTTCCTGTACTGAAAATACACATGCTTTTATGAAGAATGAGTTGTCTTTACTGTGGAGTACAAGTTTGTGCTGGTCTTCATTCCTAGTCTTTTTGCTGGTCTTACAGAATTTGGACTTTACCCAAGAAAATCTGTGGTGTAGTATATGGAAACCCTACTCACCTTTGACATCCTCTACTGCTCTTCTGGAAAAGTTAAGTTTTTTTGAGAGCATCTTCATCTCATTCAAGATGAGCCAAGAAGTGAATGCCACACACAGATGCTCTAAGTGATTGGATGAAAATTTTCTCTGAGAAGAAATCCTGTACTCATGCTTCTTTCTTGCATACAGGTCAAGCATTTAACTGGTTGTCAAATTCCTGGTACAGGAATGTGTGGTTGAGCAAAAAACTACTGGGACACAATCACATCAGTCTAGCTGTGTCATTCATCTTGGTTTTAGGTTTTTTTCCTCTCTTTGTGATGTAGAGGTCCCTAAGGAAGAGATAGCTTAGAAGAAATCAGGGAAATCCCAGGCCTTATTTATCTCTCAGAATCAGTCTTATTAAAATTGTATTTTATTTTAATTTTTTAAATTTCCAAATTATTTATATATTGTGCATAGTAGATTTAACAGTCTTAATTTTCCCAATATTTTCAAATCCTATCACTTTCAATATAGCAATATTCCCTTAGTAGTGCCAGGAAAGTTTATGCAAGTTTTTTTTATTGTTGTTGTTATTTCACTTGTCTGGGGGAATTTGGGTGTTGGGAGGTTAAAAATTTTTGGGTTGATTGTTGTTTTCAATTCTTTTAAGCCACTGAAATTCCACTAGTTACAGGAAAAATCACATTGTCGTTCCAGTAATGACTGTTTAACATTATAGAATCATGAAGAAAGCTACTTTCCAACTTAATATAAATGGGGGACAAAACAGTGAGGAAAGGAGAGAGGAACTTGAGAAGCACAGGAGATTTTAGTGGATTAAAAGAAAACTTGAGGACTGATCACCTAATCTACTCCTCCCAGATAATAAAAAAGGGAAAACAGGAGTATTCCCAACAGGAGTACTAATACATAGCAATTGCAGTTAAGGGAAAAACTACTCCTGTAGTTGTAGTACTCCTGTATCTCCTCTCAGAGATTTCTAATGATTTGATAATCTATAGTAATTATTATTTTTTAATGCAGGAAAAGTGATTCCACTATCCATTTTCTTTTGATCACCTACAAGAAATACTACCAAAATATTTAGGAATATAAAAAACCCCGAAATACTCAGTTAACAGGCCTCTATTCTTCCATCTCTCTATCCCCCTTGTGAGTCTTCCTTCTCTGAGTAAAATGTAGAGTACTGCAAACTTTGAGCAAATTGAGAATGATTTTGCACTCAGGCAGAAATGGTGGGGCATGAGCATTGGAAACTGAACTATGAGTTTGACTTGTGAATGTAATCTGATTCATTTGAGAAGTTTTTAGAATACAGTTTTAATATAATAGATATAATAATATCTTTCAGTATAAATTTCTCCTGAATTTTAATAGTATTAGCTTCTCTTAAAATTACAATGGAAATTTGCTCTTTTAAGAAAGGTTCTCATGAACCTACTTAAGGATTCTTAAAATTAAGCAAAATACACAAGACTTTGGCTGAGGCTTTTAGAAAATAATAGGAGGAAAAGTTTTCTGAAGGGATCAGTCAATTGTGTTGCAGTTGTGCAGCTGCTTTGCTGTTCTTCTCATCTCTGCCCAGTTCCGACAAAGAGTAGAGAAGCAGCATCTCACTGGGTGTGAGAAAGCATCTCTGCTTATGTTCCTTTGCAAGGTTGAGGATGGAATACAGAACTGGGCTGAGACATTTGGGTGCGGTGATCAAGCCCAGAGTAAATGCTCCAAGGAACTATAGTTAACTTAGTTGCTGTGTAACCTTTGACATTTTTCACAGAGCAGCTGAACTGGGGAGGTGGGCGGTGGGGCTGAGAAATTAATAATCACCAAGCCCCAGATTTTGTTGATTATATAATCATAGAATGTCCTGAGTTGGAAGACACCCACGATAGTCATTGAAGTCCATTTCCTGGCCCTGCACAGGACAGCCCCAAGAATCACTCCATGTGCCTGAGAACATTGTCTAAACACTTCTTGAACTCTGGCAGGCTTTGTGGTTTTAAAATAGTTTGTCTCTTGGCTGTGCTGTAGGAAGAATTCACAGAAAGGGTGATTAGATGCTGGAATGGGCTGCCGCGGGGGGGTGGTGGAGTCACTGTGCCTGGAAATGTTTAAGGAAAGACTGGACATTGCACTTAATGCCCTGGTCTAGTTGACATGGTGGTATTTGGTCACAGGTTGGACTTGATGATCTCAGAGGGCTTCTAACCTAACTTGTTTTGCGATTCTGACTTTGACTTGGTTTGTATATGTATGATGGTAAATAGACAAGGCACAGGATTTTTTGGGTGGTGTTTCTGACTTGGTCATTCTTTCTCTGGGTTCCTATATCCCTTCTTTTCTCCCTAAACCTTCCTAGCATAGTCTAATTTCATTGGTTTTTACTATTTTTTTTTTTATTTGCAGAAAAAGAGTTTTGTGGTTAGTATTATCACCAAAGCAGTATCATTTTCCCAAGGAAAAGTTCCACTTAGGTTCTAGGCTCTTTTTTTCTGGTTGTTTCCATTTTTTGAGAACCTGCTACAGTGCTTTGGTGGATTTTGTGGAGATGGTTTTGTGGAAGCCTTGGTTAGTAAAGCAAAAGTGGAAATGTTTGCATATAAATGTTTCCCAAGTGTCTTGAAGTAATAAATCTATAATCATAATCAAGGTCAATCATAATCTCAGCTCAACAGATCAAACTGCTTTTTAAAATGTATCTTCATCAGTTTTCCGAGTGGAAACAGGGATTGTGATTACCTGCAGGAGAATAGGAATGCACTTGATTGTCCTGACTGGCTCCACACAGTCATCAGCTCCCACCCTAGTTGAGAGGCTGGTGGGCAGTTTAGAGTTCAGTAAAATGTATGTGTATGTCATTTTACTCCTTTCAGAAGCATAATAATAAGAGTAATTGAAGCGCAATTGTTGTGACTGGAGGCATCTCACCTTAGGTAGCCCTTCATTTGCTTTGGCTAGATCTCTTTGATCTCTTTCTCAACCTGAATCATTATCAATATTGTTTAATTTTTAATTTATATATATATATGAGAATACCTAAAGCAATATTAATATTTTTCATTATTGTTGAGATATGCATGTACATTAATATCAGCAGAAAAATATTCTTGAGTTTGTTATCTATTCATTGAAAACATACACAAGTGATTTTCACACCCATGTCATGTTGCATAATAGTTCTGTAAACTCAGCCTCATTACTTAAAGCAGTGGCTTTGTGGCATCTCAGTGGTTTCCTGGTGTATGAGAATTTCAGTGGGCCTGCCTTACAAGAGAACTTGATACGGCATTTAATATGCAGAATATGAGCCAGCTTAATTTCCATATGATGTAAAGCTAAGAAAATAAAAAGCACTCAGAAGTTTCCTGTGGCAACCAGTTTTCAGTATTCCACCAAAAAAAATTAAGATATCTTGTAATATTTAAGATCAAATAAGAAATAATGTGTAAAATCATCCAGAGATGAAAAGCATGTCTATGCAGTCTTTTCCAGGCAGCTGCAGGAAGAATATGAGCAGACCAGGTGTCCTGCAGCTATGTTCTTGTGGCACTGGTCTCAGGGTGTCCTGGCGCACAGCACACCACTGTAGGCACTCTTCCCTTGGTCTGAAGTCATGACTTGGCTACACATGGTTGAAGTTCAGGCAAAGGAAGCTCAGGCCAGCCTTCAGGATAGATTCTGGATACCTAAATAATGGTCATTGCAATGTACTAGTACAAAATACTTATTACAATTTAGGATTGTATTTCTGTGCATATTCTAATGGGGCAATATGAAGATCACATTAATTAAGGCATGTCTCGGCTCAGCTGAAAGTTAGAGCCACTGTTTTAGTTGATGTCATTACTCTATACATACTGTGAAGAGGCTTTTTCTACTACTGGTCACTGAGCCTGTAATTAATACAAAACAGAGGGTTACACTGCATTCAAAGGAACAAATGTTGTGCAAAGCACAGAACTGGCAGATGAGTGTCTGCGCTGCCTCAGCACTGCAGCCGCTTGTGAGGGGAAACTTACATGGTCTGAATGCAGGGCTTGGTGCTGTGCCTGCTATTGCTGTCCAGCACAGCTGCAGGGCAAAGGTGCATTTTACAGAGAGATTGAAGAGTGTCTGCAGTGAGAAAAACGTTATTATTTCATTCTTTACTTCTCTGGAATATCTTCTGAGTTTAAGAATGTAGCTGTGCAGGAAGTTTGATCCTTCATTTTGGAATGTTAGAAGGACACTGGTAAGTTGGGGGTTTTTATTACTATTTTTCTTGGTGCTTTTTTTAGAAGTTCTTGTTACAGCTAAAAAACTCCAGTAATTCCTATTTGTAAAGAGCATTAACATTACTGAGCTTTTGCTGGGTTTAGCAGCTTTGACAGCATTTGCAGAGAGGCATCCAAACTCTGGAGATGCACGTTTGGGGAAGAAAAAAATTAATTGATCTAGTTTCCTGTCATGCAGCATCACAGCAAACATAGGTGCCTTGTGATGTGATGTGCATCCTGCAAACAGCTAATTGACTCTGATCTCTGTTAATTAGTGCAATTAAATCTTATAATGAAGCTTTGAAGAGGTCATCTGCATTAGATGAAAGCTGAGGCTTTACTCAGTGTCAGAGCCTTGATGTTAATTATTGAGTCCTGTGACCCAGCAAAACTGACTTACTGATAATGTGGTCTTAATACAGGAATTTCTGTTGTAATACTTTAAAAATTGTGTGGATTGTGTCATCACCTCTGTTTCACTATAGCCATACTTCAGTACATAACATAAAATAATTAGACCAAAACCTGAGGGCACCCCTGTATTATGTTTAGGGGACAGTTTAAATTCTGAAATTAGCTATTCTAATATAAAGAAAAATTGAAATCTCAGAATAGTGTATTTATAGCGAAATAGCACATTTGGAACACAGAAATTAATCTTCTGTGACTGAAAAAGCCCTTGACTTTCTTTTTTCCCCACCTGAAATTGGAGATTAATCTCTAAAAATGTCACACACTGAACTGATCATATTTATATTTAATCAGCCTAACCTTCTAGGTGTAGGGAGTAATACTTTGTAAGCTACAGTCTTGATTAATTGTTATTATTTATGCTGTATATTATGTTCATTCTATAAAAATGCACTTACCAAATTTTATAAAAGCTACATGATGTTAAAAAAATGCTAGATCAAGTGTCAGATTCCAATAATGAGAAGGACTGAAATGAGAAAAAAACCAAAACAAACCCCAACTATAGTCAGCCCTGGTGAGGCCTGAGCTGATGTGCTATGTCCACTTCTGGACTCCTCAGGACAAGAAAGATATGGAGGTCCTGGAGTGGGTCCAGCTCAGGGCAACAAATTAAGGGACTGGAACTGTCTCTTATGGGGAAAGGCTGGAGCTGGGCCTGTTCAACCTCAAGAAGCGGGCACCTGGTCAGTGTCTGCAGGGAAGGGCCAGAGGAGGGACCAGGCTCTGCTCAGAGGTCGCGAGCCATAGGACAAGAGGCCATGGGCAGGAACTGATGCACAGAAGTTTCACCTAAATATGAGGAAGAACTTCTTTCCTGTGTTTAGTGACTGGAACAGATTGACTAGAGAGGTCCTGGGATCTCCCTCACTGGAGATGTTCAAAAACCATCCGGACACAATCCTGTGGCGTGTGCTCTGGGATGGCCCAGCTTGATCAAGGAGGTTGGGCCACGCAACACTGTGGGTCCTTCCAGCCTGACCCCCTCTGTCAACACTGATACATAGTCTCAGTCACAAATAGACATTTTGAGGGAAGATATTTAATGTATCTGGAGGATTTAGGTATTTCCCAGAGTACAACCTAATAAAGACTGAGTGTTATATGAACAGAAGGTCATGTTTTGTGGAAATTCCTGGTGATAGTGTTTGCTCTCTGAGACCTAGTAACTTGAAATGGAAATTTGTTCGGAACCTAGTTGTGCCTTCTTTATAGGGGCTTAACTGGTGCACGTTAGACAGCAGAAGATTAGGCTTATAGCTCTGATTTAAACACTTTCTGATAGTGTCTGTCTGATCAGGCTTGTTGCATTCTTTCACTCAAATAGGCTGACTTTGTTAAATTAGAGATGGCCACGTGAGGTACTCCTGTAGTTTCAAGATTCTTTTTGCAGGATTTCATGTTCACTGCAGATGTCAAAGAAAAAAGTTATTCCAGAAAAGATCGAGAATTAAGAGCAATTTTAGTGGACTCTGATTTTTAGATACTATTTATTTTTAAAACAGTTTCAAGAATTGCCACAGTGTAGTTTATGAAGTTGCTTTGGTGTATAAAAATTATCTTTGAGCCTAAGTTCTCAACACACATCGATAGATAGTGGCTTAAAGGACCAATTGCTAGCTGTGGAAATGGTCTTCATTTCTTTGTATAATAAAAGAAGTTTGCACATTTTGTTTGTTTGGGCATTGGGATTGTGCCGTAAAATCAGTGCTTGTTTCCAGAACACTTAAATACACAGAAGTTGTTTTATTTGTCTTACACAGAAGATGTGGGGTTTATTTTCAACATAACAATATAAAATTAATCTTTATTGTAATAGGTAAAGAATATATATTTTTATTTTGATTAATACTGGGGGGCAGTGCTTTTTAAGGTGGCTAGCTAAAAAAAACCACTTGTGTAGAATATTTCTAGGTAAGTGTTGTTGATTAGAATGATTTTTGTACATGTATAATTTCTATCAATTATTATAGATAAAGGGCTTCACTATAGAATTTTAGTTGTTAAAAAAAGCCAGACATTTTTGTCTTCCAAGCACGCAAAATTTGCTAGAGAAAACTGCATTTATATCAGTTAGTTAAGCTACTTTGTGTGAAATAGATTACAACCAATAACAAAACAGAGATCTGCCAAAGGACAGCAGTGGAGTTTCCTAATGTAGTATAGAATATTATACAGTGAAGATCTGTGCAAACTCCTGCTTTAAACTGCTGTGTCATAAAACATATTTTAATATCAATACCATAGCCTTAAGGAATTTCATAGAATATGGCCCAAGTTGCATACCTGAACTGTTTATAGTACAGACAAATGTGCCCAACAAAAATGCAGGTTTGGGAAATGCATTCTTTGTGTGACTCAGCCGCAGCTGGGAGTGTTTCCTTTTGTACCATGATGTGAGGTGCATCCTTCACTGAGGCTGTGGCTTCATCAGATTTTAGAGCTTGCAGTGTGAAGGTCATGATTATTTCCTAATTGTTCCTGGATGGTGAGTCAGTTACCATTTGTCCCCATCTTGTTCCTGAGACCTGACTGCCAGACTGAGGAAACAGGGTAGGATAGGACATCTGCCTCCCAAGTAGCATAACCATGTCATCTGATGTGGGAGCCAGAAGTAACCAGGGTAAATAAGGTAGCCATTTCGTTTATGCACACAGGGATAGAGTTGCTTCTTTGCCTGCCTGCATTGTGTGTATGGAAGTTTTTAACCAGACACTCCCCTCAGAGATAAAAACAGCTGCCTTCTCACTGCAGTAACAAAATATCTGTTTCCTCAGCATTGGGCTCCATTTTTTCCTGTTTTTAATTAAAGTGATGTTGAACTATTTCCCCTTTACCAGCTGAAGATAGGCTGCAGTTCTTCTCTGTAGCTGTAGACTAGACTTGGGGACATTTTGAATTTCCTTGGCTATGTCCATAGTAAAAGTTTTACAGAAAAATGTCCTGATTAACTTGATGCCAAAACCACTGAGCTAATTTCTGGACACTGTTTGGTAGTCAGTGTTCCAAGGATCATTCCCTAAAGACAGTTTCTGTGAGGCCACTGTTTCGCAGACTAAGGGAGTTTACCACCCTAGACACATGTCATTTTGTACCAGTTGGCCTCAGTTCCATGAAAGATACTCATGGGCATGTTTAATTTACAGTTACAGATGTTTCTGAAAGGTTTGTTGTACATGAACCATTTTGGCTAAATAAATACTGTGTGGTACCATTCCGTGCTGGGTGACAATGAACAGGTAGTCAGTGGTGACTTCATTTGGCACCAGACACCTTTATGGGCAACAGGGGGAACTGCTCACATGTGCTGAATTATGTAGCCAGCAGTGCATGCAGAGTGTTGTGCTTCTAACCTGTACAACTTTTGCATGAATGCTGTTGCCCTCTCGACTCTCTGCTAATATCTTGCAGATGTGTGTAAAATATGTGAAGCTAATAATTTTACTTTTTGCTCTTCAAGAGATCTCAGTGTTTATTGCTGCATTTTCATTTGCTCATTTTAGTTGAAGTTTTCTCCCTTTGATTCTCATACGATTATCAGAATCATGCATGCCAATTCATACCTTTTTCCAAGACCCCATCATAAAAGTATTAGCTTTTTAATTAAACTATGAAACATCTGTTTCAAATACATTGGACTTTAGGTATAAAAATTTAAAACTCTTGAAGATAATTTATTTTAAAATATTAAACTTGTCACTATTCTTAACAGCTTCTAAACCTAAAATGTAGAGTAAATGTAGACATTTGCTTTCTTGTTTCTTGTTTATAGGAATACGAGTAGCAGTAGGGCTTGAGCTCCTCTGTTCTTTTACATGAGGACCAGGGTTCTATCCAACTACTGTCACTGCCTTGGCTGTGAAATACACAGCTGGCTAGGACTCTAAACACTAAATAGAACCATTGTGAGTAAATTGGTCTTTCTGCAAATTTTATGTAAGCAAGAGTTAAATCTTTGGTGTAATATACATGAATTAGAAATAAACAGGCTTTGATTTCAATGCTAGACACTGCCTTAAGGCAGAAGAAATTACACTGTCATGCAGAGGATATGTAGCTGTTGCTATTTTGGTGTTTGATTTCTTCATTGTCACATAGTTGAAAGCTGTCCAGGAGAGGAAGAAGTGTAAACTGACAAGGGAAGAAAATTACCAGCTTATGGAGTATATAGGAGTGAGGGATAATGTATGTATTTAAGAGTCATTTGTACTGCTTGCAACCAGTTTTCTTCTATGTATCTGTTCATTCTCAGAGGAAGTATTGGCTCCCAAAGATAAAATGATTACAAAACTGGCAAGTAACAAAGACTTAAAAGGGTTAAATGCTGATGAAATATTTTAGTAATCAGTCATGAACTCGGTTATCGTCTGACTGATGGTAGTGCACTTTGCCATAAAAAAAGATGTATTTTAGTAATAGGTATGACTTTTAACACACAATGGTTGTCTTGAGTTTTGAAGAAAATTCCTGGAAGTATCCAGTGCTGGAAAAGGGCTTGTCCCTAACAACTTCTGCAAATATGTAAACATCATCCTTGTCATTGTGTGTTTCTTCAAAAGAATAGGGGTACTTTAGATCCAAGTTTATAAGTTGAAGATAGGCAATTTATTAACTGTTTCTTTTAAATGTAGTGCTGCTACTGCTAAAGAATGAGCTAATGACTAATGAACTTAGGGGAAATGTATCCATAACAACTTCTAAAAGAGATGGTCGGAATTAACATGAGAGATATGTAATTGAAGCCATCAGCAAATATTAAAAAATCCTGGTAGTAGCTGCCAATAAATCTCACTCGGGAAGTGAAACATATCTGACCTACCTAAGAATGAAGTATGTGGCAGTATTCAAGATCACCTTGCATCTCTCACGCAGACGCTTTTGAAACATCTCAGTAGAAGGACAGCAACTGCCTGTATTCTTGCATACAAATTGACCCCATGTTAGAGGGGTTCCTGGGACTTGTTTGTGAGGTATGAGGAACAGGGCTTAATGTATACAGCCTAGTGAGGTGCATGTAGGCTAAAAAAAACCAATTGTCTGTGAATTATTGAGGACTCATAAGGAAGGGAAGGTTTGTTCTGATTAGTAATTTAAATTAGCATTGATGACATTAAAAGATGTCTCATTTTGTGGGATTTTTTTCTCAAATGATACTAAAGGCATCAGAGGAGAAATGGTATAAAGCACAAGAATTATAATCTTTAAAACCAGAGCAGGACAAATTCAAGAATCTTATTGTAAGAAGTTATCTTGTATTGGGAAGCTTAATCAAAATAAATGTCCTTAAAGATACTTTGCTCTACCTGTTTTGACACATCTTTATTGCATCTTCTTGAGTGTTTCCAAAATATAGCAAAAAATGACTCCCAGTAGATCTGCAAGAGAACTGAACTTTCTTCCTTTTGAACTGGGGTGAAGAGCTAAGTAGTAGGCTAGGGTAAGGGAAAGAAGAGGTGTAGTGGCAAGCTTAGGGACTTGCCTAAAGTTTGGAGTTGTTTAGAATCTCTGCTAAGTGCTGTCTGAAGCGCCGCACTGGCTGAAGCTCCCCGTTCCCTTGTAACTGTGGTAAAAACACACCAGAAACACCTCTGCTGCTTTCATTAAGAGCAATATAGGGAAGTAAATAGATTACCACAGTTTATTCCATCAGCCTGAAGTCCTTTTTTTTTATGTTACCAGAAAACCTTACTTACAACCATGATAATATTTTCTTACGAAGTAGATTTTGTGCTCTGAATTCCTCAGGCAGATAAATTTTTCTGAAAAAGCAAACAATGTTTTGTTGAATTTAAGGGAACTGACTAAATTCACTCTGTTTGGGGAACTGATGTTAAAATGAAAACAAAAGGAAAATCTGCAGAAAATATGTCTTGGACAAAGAGAGCTAAATAGATAAATAACCTACCAACATTTCTGCCAAACACTTTTTAGTTGCAATTGTAGTATCATAGAAAACTACATCTTTTAGAATGAGGGAAATCATAGGGTATGCATTTTGAAGTCTTTGAAAATTATGAGAGGGAGCAAAAATAATGGCAAGGGATGTGCTGAGTACATAGAATATCACATAAATGTTTTTTAAATGTGAATTAACAAGTTAATCCCTGTACTTTAGTTTTGGAATGTATTTGTTTGTTATCTTAGTATATACTCAGGTTTCCATCAGTGAAAATATTTAGGAAAAAAGGCAGTTGGATTTATCTTTTGTGTGGAGGCTTCAAGTCTTTCCTTAGTTGCTGGGAACAATTTGTTGCAGGAAACATTAAGGATATCCCTGGCCTCCAATTCTGTCTCTTCAGTTGTTGCCAGTAATTAGTTTTTAAGCAAGGAAACAAATAAACAAACAAACCCCAAGCCAAACAAGAAACCCCTCAAAATCCCAAGCAGTTTCCAATTATATAACTTGGTCATCACCTTTTTGTCACAATTTCTTAAGTATGATATCCAGACACCCCATATAAACCACAAGTGTTTAGTCACTGTGAACAAATCCTACCCCATTTTTTTTCATCCCCATTGACATTGTTCTTCTTCAGTTTATCCAAGTCAGAGTTCCATATTTTTACTTTAAATCTCGTAGTGATTTGAAATGTAGCAGTGATTTCACTGCCTGCCATTCTTTGTTTTGTTAGTGGCAGACACATAATGTATCATTCTGATAGTTTTACAAATGTTAAGTTCTTTCACTGCAGATAAGAAGATATTTTGAACCAAACCAATGCGACTTCTCTCTGTTATTACATGGTTATTGTTTTTAAGCCATAAAAATAAAGAGCTCTGTCTTCCAAGTTAGTGTTTTCTTTGACACCTCAGGTCTTTGGAAGGAGAAAAAACAGAGAACAACTTTCTTACCCTGTCAGATTTGGACTATCCTTTTTTTTTTTTTTTTTTTTTTTTTTTTCCCCACTTTTGCATCTCATGCTGTCTGATGAACTGTGAAAATACTTTCATCTACAGACTGACCACAATTTAGTAAAGAAGTAAACACTTCACTGGATAACAGTTTGTTTTCCAGTGTCTGAGAATACTAGTTTGCTTATGTATATATACTTAAAAATCACTATCTTCTGTGTAGTTACTATTCCTAGAAAATGAACTCTTAAATATTCATTGACTCAGCTGGAAAAAAGTGTATATATTATATATACATATACATAAAATTTATGTAGTTTATACTTTTTCAAATTACAGTTTTAAGGCCATCAGCATCAATATGCAATGAAATTACTTATGTCAGTCTGCCTTATTAGCCTTGTCAAGCAGTGTCTGTCATAATCATTTAACACATTTTCAAGATGCTGGTGATGTGTCCAAGCTAATTCTTTTTATGTATTTTCCATAATTACTCTGTCATTTAAAGGAGGTCATCATCTAGTGTTTAACTAAGTGCTAAAATATCCAGACTTCAAGCTTTATCTTGAAGCAAAGACTAATAAATACTTCAGTATCAAATTACATGTTTCTTACTAAATGTTATCAAAGTGTCACCAAACTGCATTCAGTTCTGCTTCAGAAATAAAAGCAAAGAGAACATGGTGGACAGATTTTGTAATGGCTAAACAAATAGGCACATAATTTTATAGTGTATTTAAGTTTTGCCAAGATCTCTGAAGTAGGTTGGGTAGTCTGGTGTCTTTCCAAAACAAGAAAAATTATTCTACCAATTGTATGGCTACTTGTTTTAATATCCTTGTTTTCTCACAAATGGTAATAGCCTCTTTTAAATGCATCTTAAGTTTTTTCCAGTAGCTGTCTTAGAAACAGAGTTGCTAAGACAAAGTCTTAGTTACTGACTTTTTTCCAATGTCTTTAGTGTTTTAGGCCAGCATAGAAGTAATCAAAGCAGTTCTAGTGCTGCTATTAAAAAATAAATTTATACTATATAATGGCATATAATAACATTTTGGAAATTCTTCAGTTTATACAGAACCCATTAGACAAATCGCAAGCCTTCCCCATTTTAAAGGCAACTTGAAAATGTTTTACGCTTGGCTTAATTAAGAGGGTGGAGTCTTTTTAAAATCGTGATGAAATGCATTCAGCAGTTGTTCTGGGAATTTGGAAATTTGATCAGTCTTTAGCATCCAGAAACAGAACAACCTATATAATGACTGAAATTATTTCTTCTGTGCCATTGAGGTAAGGGAGTTCTCAATGTCAGTTATTAATATGTATTTGTATACTTTAAAAAAACTGTGAAGTGCATTCAAAAAAAGTCTAATGTAAAATGAAAAGTCCTTCATGCTTTAGAAAAATTTTAAGTTGAAAAAAAATACCCCAAAAATTCTTTTAAGAAGAACATGTTGATTTAAATAAATTCCAGGACAAGTTGAACTAGTATGGTCCAGAATACTTCGGGACTCAGTCCTTTTGAGAATACAGCATTTCAATTTAGAAGTCCAACCAGGTATTCTCCCAGAGAGCTCTTATATAGAGTGCTACAGTTCATAGATTTTAACATCCTAAGATGAGGAGTATATATCATCCTGAATATGTGTTCTACAGTGATCACATTTAGGTAGAATAATTGTCCACAGGACACAGTATCAGTATCTTGAGAAACTGCAAAACACACCAAGTAACTGTGTTTCTGACCCATTAGTGCTTGCAGAGAATTTAGGGTGTGTATAAATAGCATCTTGTAATATTTGTTGCTTCTGAGTGTTACTAAAATTCAAGTTCCTGAAGAGTATTGAAGGATCACAGTTATTATTTAACTATTTTTCATTAGTAGTTTAGAGGATTTCAGGTTTTTCCTGTTGTGTTGTCCTGGAGCAGTGTGGGGTTTTTTATTTTGCAGAACCCAACATGTGATGGTCGGGCTGGGGCACCACAACTTAGAGCTCTGCCCTGCCCCACACATGTACAGTAGGAGCAAGGCCTTTCTGAACATGCAGATAAACAGTAAATTTTAAAGAAGTATAACTATGATGACATGGAGGTTTTTAGCTCTTCCATATAAATGCCCAGCAGTAGTAGTCTAGGATCTGGAGTCTAGTAGCCTGGAGCAGTAGTGTAGTAGCAGTAGTAGCAGTAGCCCAGTAGCAGTAGTCTAGTAGCCTGGAGTTTCTGGAAGGAACTACCACTGTTGTCCATCATTTTCAGTTATTCTTACAGGAAAAACTACTGGAAGAAAATACTGCACTCCTGCCTCCCCTTTTTAAATTTTCTTTTTGTGAAAGGTACTCTAGATGTCAGCTAGCATCTTTATGGCTACGCATTGTGTCTATCATAAGATTATGGAAAAGTGACAAAAAGTAGGAAAACTGCAGAAAACCAGAGATAACAGATCTTAGATTTTTTTTGCCTTCCTTCATCTGAAAGTAGGCTGTTGTTTGCTGGATGTTTGTGTGAGAAGGCTGTATAGAGTCAGGATGCAGATATAGGCAATACAGTGGTGTAGTTATCCAGGAAAGAACAAATTAATGGACAAGAGGTTTGGGCAGTGTGTGCACAGGCTGCTGGTGCTGTGGAGCATGACCACTTGTAAATGTGCATCCCTTTTACCGGTAGTGAGTTTGAAACTGGACTTTAAAATATTTGGCTGGTTTATGCTAAAGATCCTGTTGTCAGTATCCCAGAGAAAACTAAGCTTCTGCACCTGTTGGCATAGGCAGCTGGGTGATTAAGAGTCAATCCCATTGATGTCCTTGGCAGTGAGAGTCCTGCAGCATCAGATGCTAATGGTCAGAGCTCTATGTAAGGCCTCAATGTGTGAATATGGGAAATTCATGTGTAACTAAAGGAACTTGGATTGGTTTTTGTTCATTAGTTGGTTGGCTGGGGTTTTTTTCTTGAGTAACTTAAACAAAGATATCCTATTAACATGTTTGTTTAAGGATGAAACTCTTCTTTTCCCCCTAGTCTTCCCCTAAAAAGTAGCTTGTTCCAGCTTTATTTCCTGCCTTTATTCTCCCATCAAACATACTGGGCTTTTTGGTTAAAAATATAAAAAACAGGGTAGTCTGTTTTAAAGCCTTGATTGTTGTTCTTACTGACCTTGGAAAAAAGAAGATGCTTTGAATCTCAGTAAGAGGATGAGTTTTTGTATTAGCCTTTTATTGCTCACTACGCGTGTTTCCAGACACAGCTCATAAGGAAGTTCCCAGGGACATAGAAAAGAAGACAAGGTGACAATCTCCCTAACAGGAGGATGCCACATTTCCTAGATATCCCATTTGGGTGAGGGGAGGCCAGGTCATCTCTACCTCTCATTTTCAGGCTTGCCTGCATTTTTAAGAAGTCTGCTAGTTGATTTCTTCACAGTTTTAATAAGCTATGGCATGCTTCAGGAATCCATCCCAAATGCTCTTCGTTCATTGCTGTACGAGAATGCATCACTAACACCTTGTGAAAATTCAAGCTTGCTTCTGGAAAATGTGGGTAGATTTCTTCAGCAAAAAACCCCAAAGAAATGAAAACTTAAATACTTTAATTAAAGTTAACTAGTTAAAGAATGCAGTCTATAAAAATCTCCTAGTCTTGTAGTATGAAGAGTAATAAAATACATTACTCTTTTAAATAAATAAGAGGTAATAATAGTAAGGAAGTAATGTTACTCTTTAGTCTTTGTGTAAGACTCTGTGTACAATCTTTCTTTTTTGAAGGTTGCTTTAAGAAGTTTGAAGACCTTCCACTGAAAACTAGTTGGTTTTGGATTTAAGATATTACATTATTGTTTAGTTGCTTTTACTGGCTGTACTGCTTGAACTGAGTTGGTTAGGTAGTGTCTGTTTCCTCCATCCCTTTTTGCTACCATGTTTGTTAGGTTTTTTTACCTAGCTTGGGTTTTGTCCCAAGCTGGGACATACTATATCTGTCAGAGTAAGAATAAATGCAAAATGAAAGGGTATTTGATAAAATAATTGGGTGACAGAACCTTCCTCTGTATGTAGATAAAAATTAAAAATGGCATGTTCTAATATTCTTTTGACAATTTGATTAATTACCAGTTTATGAGTTCTAAAAGGGTTTGTCAATTACAGTAATATATGAATACTTTTTTTGGTTGTGTCAGCCTGAAGAACTTGACATACCAACATGTACATGAATTAGTTTAGCTATTTCTAACCATCAGTCTGAGGAGAACAGAGATGGAGTTTTTTTTCTTCACCTGGTCATTTCCTCGGTCATCATGAGTATATATTTCTGTAGTTATGGTGCTTAAGCAGAGCATTCTTCCCCTTCTGATCACCCTTGCAGTTCCCTTCCTGGTTTGGAAAGGTTCCTTTTTCAGGGAGTAGGGTCTTTCTGTATTAAGCTTCTCCTCCAAGAACTTGAAAAGTGATAAAATTAACACATATACTGGGAAAAACACTTCTCTTAATGGAACACAGTTTTCTTGTTCATATATAAATGAGAGGCAAGAGAACTCCATAGGTAATAGCAATTACTGCATTTTTCTTATTTTCCTGCTAACTTCTTATGTAGTTGCTTTTCTGGGGTCTGTATTATAAGGTGCAGGAGTACATTATCCTGTTATGGAAGAACCTGAATTGCATTATTACTCTTGTTTTTAAAATAAAATTCAATTCTCAGTGATCTGCTGTTCCATTATATACAAAAGTCAATATTAGCACAGGTCACTGTGAGTCTTCACAAAGGTCTGTAAGAAGGAAAGTGTCGTGGTAAGAGATCAGCTGTTAAACCTGAAAAATTAGGTGGGCCAGCAACAGAGAGGCTTTTCTCAGTGTTAACAATGCCAAAAATTTTAAAGTACATCAATTACCACTTCAATTGGACTTACCTGCCTTGGTAGCCTGTTTAATGGAAAATATCCAAAATATGGACTTGTAATACAATTATAAATGTAGATGCAACATATAACTTGCAGCTTAGCTTTTCGAAGGATTTCTGTCCAAGGCTTCTTTAAATTACATTTCAATGTTAAATTAACTTTCCTATGTCTAGACAAGTATTTGTACTGCACTATTCCTTTGAGGCTTTTTCGGCTCTATTAGTTTAAGAGAGCCGTCCCCACAACCACACCATTCATGAGAGTACATCTACAATCAGGTAAGAGGATCAAGACTGAAGTGTTTAGAGAAGAAAAATAAACACACTGAGGTGATGAAAGAAGTGGAGATATTGTTTCATTTTGTCAGTAAAAAAAAGGTTTAAGAATTAATAGTTTATGCTAAGATAATCAAGAACTGTCAGCATTGATTCTTCTGGGTTTTTTCTTCTCCTATGATTTTGAACTGTTTAAAATCTGGACATAGATAGGGCTACAGCATGGGACTACAGTCAGTGTATCACTGCTTATTGGGTTTAGACACTTGCATTAGCTTTTGCAGTGCCTGTGTAAGTAAACAGAAAGTTGATTTAGTGACCTAAGGAAAGCTGTGACATGTCTGGTATTTCTAGGTGATACACCTCTTTCTTTTTGGCACTAAGTTTCAATGAAAAAGCACAATTTATTAACTGAATCTATAAATGCTTGTTTGTCCTTCTTGTCAGTGGGTTGATATTTTTCTTTCTGCAGAATGACTGTTTTATTCAGTATCTGCCTATTTTCAGGATTTTGGAAATCTGAAGTTGAGATATTGACTGGTTTTGAGCATATTTGCCTGAAATATGCAGCATAGTCTAAACATCATCTCCCTTACCTTCGTGATTCAGAAGAAGGGAAGGACTGGTATTTACTATGGTGTCCATTCACAGTTTTAAGTTTAGAAATATTTTTCTGCTTTCCTTTAGACAGTAGTTTTACTTTTCTTATTCACATGCTCTGTCTGGCAACAAAAAGCAGTCTCAGAGTCCATAGACTACTGGAATGCTCTGAGTACATTATGGTCCCAGGTTGAGAGAGGGTGGATTGACAACTGAAAGTATTGATAGAATAATAATAATAAAAATCTGAAGGCTGAAGCTTCTGGAAAAGATGTTTGCTCAAAAGAGAGTTAGGGCTTCACTCTTACTCTTCTCCTAATCTAGACTGTGTTTAAACTATTGAAGAAACACAAAACTTCACTGAAATAGTATTGATTGATAAAACTTTCTCTTCAGGAAAAGCATGAGGGGGAACAAATTAAAAGGCAAATATTTTTTGGGCCCCGTAGTGTGCTGGTGGAAAACCTCTGTGGGTTACACCACAGACTGCATTGTGGCAATCTGGGAATACAATTGAACATTTTGGTACCCATAAGTATTTTCTATGGGCTAGAGAGGAAGTTCATATTGTCACTCACTTTATTTGAATTAAAACTAATGAAAGCAAAGTCTTTATAGATTGTATTTCCCTGTGTTTTTTATAAATTGCTTATATTTTATTCACTACTGAATTTTAAGTTCAATGGATTTTGAAATGCATTTTAAAGAAAGACTCTAGACTTGTTGGTATTCATAGTAGACACATCTAAACATAATTAATCTCCTTTTGGCAAATATTATATTCTGTAGTTGAGTTAAAGATACTCTTTGCTATAGAGCCTTAGGGATTACACCTGAATTTCATTAAGGAAGTCTAAGTAATATCCAGAGGAATCTCCCCATGTAGAATTGCTCTGGACTGGTTAGGACAAGATGGGATGCAGCTCTCCCCCCAGCCCCCAAACCAGTTGTATTGTTTGCTTTTTGTAAGAATAAAATTGTATTGAGATGAACAGGATATTGTCTGTGAATAATTCAGAGAGTGAAGACAGATCTATTGTGCTGGAGTTTCATTTTCAAGGCACGATATGTTTCATAAGCACTTTTTAAAAATAAAATTGTCAGATTTTAACTGAATACAAATAGTTGATATACAATACAAGATGTTGGGAAATAAATTAGTTATAAGAACAGCAGTTAAAGCTTAGCCTGCATAGGTGACTGAAAATTCTTGGGCTTTATTCACTGTTCATATTATGTTCATTTATCCTCTGGAGAAGAATTTTGACACTATAGGTTCATCCACACAGATTATTTTGTTTATGAATAAGGTGAAGATTTGAAAATGCTTAAGACTTCTATTCCATATTTAGTTTTGGTTTTTGTTTTCTTTTTATTTAGGGACAAAGAGTCATGATCATCTTGTCTTTTCCTCCTAAACCTACTGCAATGCCTAACAGAGCCCACTTTAAGAATTTAGTTATGTAGGACAGGTGGTAAGAGTATTTATTGCCTTTTGTATTTCAGTAGCAATTGAGAGGACAAAATTCAGTCTATGCAAGCAGAATGTACTGCCAAAGTGGGAACATAAGAGGAAGTTTTTTTCTTATCTGAAACTAAATGCTTGACACAGATTATGAGGTATTTGTTATTGATCTTAAGTCCAGCATTTTTGCTTTGTCCCATATAAAATGGCTATCCTGGCATTTTACATTTTAAATTTAGAGCGTTGTCAAAGTCTAGTAGATCAGTCTGTTGGACTCTGTTGGAAATCAGTCCAACACTTGAGTTATCTTAATGCTTCCTTTCTCACAACCCATTTCTGCACAGTATAGAACGACTTCTGTCTTTGTCAGTTTCCTTGTAAGAATTGAATAATGAAACTGCTCAAGCTCACTCACAAGGCATTAAAGTACCTGGACTTGAACCTTCTAAACAAATTTCTTTTCTGGGAACACTTATGGTGTTTGTCAATTTGTTAAAGCTTGGACTAGACACAGCTCTGGGATGATAGTTGTGCAAATATATTCCTGCAGGCAAGATCTTTAAAAGTTTACAGAATAATTCTGGTTCTGTTTAAGGTTCTAACTAGGTCAGTTCAAGGCTTTTATAGAGAAAACATTTCTTAAAAATCATAGTTTTCTGTTGGCTTGGCCAACTGTTCCAGACTGTCATGCAGTAATGTATTTCCTATCATTAAACTGATTGCTTCTGTAACCAAATGCTTTTTTTTTCTCTCTCTCTGAATCAAAATACCTTGCAAAAGTATGAAAGTTTGTGATTTAGGACTCTGTATATAAAATGAGATAGTGACAGTCTCCTGAAGATTCAGGTAAACCCTGTTTATGTCTAGAACTGTACACGATGTTTCAGAGTTATGAGGATCTCTATACAATTAGTTATTCCAAGTAGTAATCTTGATAGATAGATTTATTACCAGTAGAACAAGTTCACGTTAGGAGGTCCTCACAAGTAGACAATATCTGGAATTTTAAAAAATGTCTTATCAAAACTGTAGAACTGGGATTTTACAAGATGAAGGCTCATAAGGGTTTTGTAGGCTGATAACTGACTATTATAAGGGAGTTTTGCTGCTGTTTTGTCATGCAGATGGTGTCTGAATTTTTCAGAGGAAGTGCAAATTTGTTGTACTTTTGATACTTCTTTCAATATTAATGCTTCTTGGTTTGAAAGATTCTGGAGGATTTTTTTTCTTTTTTCTTTTTTCCTTTTTTTTTTCTTTTTTTACTTTCAGCTGCTTCCTTTTCTGAAAAGGAAAGGTAGAAAGTGAGGGGAGTCTTTTGCTAGCTCCTTGAAAAGTTTTGGAGAGTTGAGCAAGTTATAAACCGTTGAAAATTGTCATAGTCTGTCTAGCTTTTCCTTTGTACAGTGTGTTCCTGGATTCCTGCCAAAATCACTAAGCATTATTAGCACAACACTTGAACCATCTTAGTGTCTTGCGTCAGTATGACACACTCAATTTAAACTCCAGACAGGACGCAGATAAAATAGTGGTGGCTACGGCTGCAGCTGCTTTCCTCCCTCTAAATACCCTTTGGCCCAGACAAAGGTGTCCTGGGGCAGGTAATCAGAAAAGCATGAGATCAGGTGTCATGTCTGCTGACTGATGTTAATAATCTGTGTTTTCCTAATCACTCTTTCCCGAGGAAGGAATTTTGACCTACCCAAGGCTACATGCTGTGAATCCTCTCCAGCATCCTTCTTCTGAAGGCGCCTAAACACCCTGGTCCTTAAACCTGAACTCCCTGACCCTTAAAACCTATTCCTTAAACCAAGAATAAAACCCCAAAACAGGGAGTTCTCAGTCTGTTTTGCCCCATGCATTGTTCCCAGTGTAATTAACTGCCTTATGGTAGTGGTGAATTACAGTGTAAAAAAATTAAACTAAAATTTAGAGCTCCTGTCCTTGTAATTGGAAGATAGAAAAGCAGATCTCTGCTGGTTAGTCACAGAGTGTCAGGCAAATTGCATGGGTTATGCTTTCTTCCTTGGGTCTAACCTGCGCATAGAGGTGGAGAACTCATTCTCCAGAGGCTGTCCACTTGCAAGGAATCAAGGAAGCATCTTTACAGAAAATAGGGTCCTATTGATGAATGTAATTATTTTTGTATTTTATTGGCAATTGAGAGGACAAAATTCAATCTGTACAAGCAGGTTTAGCCTCCATTTTACTTGCTTCTGAGTACTTGCTTTTATAACATTATTGAAATTTCAGGAGCAGAGAATGGTAATTGGTGTGGAGTTGCCTTGTTAACACGTGAAGGGAATTCACTGCTGATACTTGGCTTTTAGAGAAAGCTTTAATCGTGTTTTGAATAGTGAGACAGAGACAGTATTCTCGGAACCGGTTTGGTGCATAATCAATAGATAGGGACTGAAAAGGAGTAATGTTCAAGCCAGCTTGGACACAGAAACAGCAATAGACTCTTGGAAAGATTTTTTTGGTTACAGGAAGAATAAACCAGGCAGTGCCACTGCTGACTAGTATGAGTGCGTTCTTTCACAGGGGAGGACATGGTGGTTGGCTAGTTAGGGTTTGCATTCTTGCATGTGTACGTTTCTCTCACCTGCAAATACATCAAAATCCTATAGGCCAGATGAAAAGGTTTAGTGGAATGATGTGTCTGGGAGGCTGGATGCAGGAAGAGAAAGCTTCAGTGATTAGGTTTGAGAGTTAGAACTGCTGTGGTAGTCTTCTGCACTTTAGCAACTAGCTTGACAATGTGGAAAAAAAGCCATTAGAAAAATCTAGAAGCCTTTAAGAGTTTGGGTGGGAAAGAGGGAAGCAAGAGAACAAAGCTGGACTGTAAAACAGCTAGACATAAAATGTGTCTATTTCTCACAAAATGTAAATGAGTGGATGAGGGTGAAGAGAACGAATAAACAGCAGATGGAAATCATGCAGGCTGTAGAGTCCAAAAAAATAATCACTTTGTCATGGTGTATGACTGCATGTATCTTTTTTCAAGGCTTCCCACGTCATGCCTTTAAGCATCTTCTCTAACCAGGTCATGAATAGCCTTGTGATGATGTCCAGAACAGTTCTGTTTTCTGCGGTGCCCCATTTGTTGTCATGTTGAGAACATATTATTTTTTTAATAAATGGTTTTACATTTTTTGGCCTTAACATCCTCTGAGACTGAATAATGGATTTCCAGCAGACCTGCTTTTTGTGTGCTCAAACTTAGTTTAGCATGTCCCAAAACAACAGTGATTTGCTAATGTCTCTTAAAATTGTTTATGGACAGGAAAATAATGATTGTTTTCAATGTTTGCATCTTTAATGCATGTTGCAATATATTCAATGATATATGTGAAACACAAGTAGTTATTGCAATTCCATGTTAAAGTCTTCAAACTTTCAAGTGAAATAAATTCATCTTTTAATGCAATGTTGATAAGACTGGCAGATAAGACAGGGTTATTACATGGTACATGAAGGGGACCTAGTGATATGTTCTATTACTTTGGCTGGAGTTGGCTGGCTGGCAAAGTTGGCTGCTTTTGAAAAGGGAGAGGCATCTTTCTTAACTATTTTATAGTTTCTCATTTGACAAAGTGTGAAATTACATTTTATTTCTTTTGTTTTCCCTTTGGAGTCTAGAGTTTGCTGTTTTCTGTCTTAAAATTATTGGGTGCCTTTCTCTTGATGGATGTGCCTGCACAGTTGCACATGTTTTCTATCATCACAGAACAGGTTTAATGCACTGTGTTAAATTTTGGATTAGCAGTGTTAACTACTATGTCAGAATAGGTAATTTTCTATTATAAAGGCGAGGAAAAAGAACAATTTCAAGTTGAATCCTAAAGATTATATAAGGGTTTCATTGGAGTTCTAAACACTTAATTTCCTAGACTGAAACAGCAGGTTTCAACTTTCTTTTTAATTTGGATGGAAAATTTGCTTGTAAAAAGGGAGCATAATAGTGAAAACCCTTAGAGTATGACAAAGTAATGTTCAGAATTCACATTTTCTGTACAAATGCTTCATGAAAAACTGTTTATATAGACAAAGCCTTCTATGGATGAGAAGTATGTAAGAGTTTAGAAGACTTGGGATAAAGAATACCTGCGTCTACCCACAAAGTTGTTTACAAAAGACTGAAGCATTGTGGTAGATGATGTAACATTAGAAGTACGCCAAGAAAGGTATCACGTAAGGCTTGTCTACATGAAGAACTAGCCCAAAATATCTGTCAAGGAATAGCTCTTCTGCAGTAGCTCTCTGAGAGGATGTTAAGGATGTCTTTTTTATTCCACTTTGAAAGTGGATTTAGCTAAACCACAGGAAAACCTTTAGTAAGAGTCTGTGGGGGAGTTGAATGGAATAGATGTAAGTACTTCTGTGTTTTCAGAATACCCTTCCCATGTACACTTGTCTCTGCAGCAGTTTTGACCATTTCTAGGAGAATTTTCCTTTTGGGTTCAGGACAGCACACTGCTTCAGAAAACCTTTTAAGTATATTTATGAAATAATAAACATACAAATGAAGGCTCTTAAAAAATTATATGAATATAACAGTGCTGGTCACAAGCAGTTAAATATGCTGTATAAATACTGATTATAAATTTCTGCCTCATACTTGATATCAGAAATCAATTCAACCTGTACAACTTTCAAGATTGTAAAACTCCTGTATTTTTGGTACAGAAAAGGCCAGAACTTTTCCAAACAAGCCAGATGGAAAGTCAGGTTCTGGAATCCTTCAGCTTTTAAGGCTGGATGTGAATAACAAAGCAAAACACATACCATGGACATGGTCAGTATGTCTAATATATTTTAGCAGCAGCCTAGGAACAGTTTTGTTGCATGTTTCATGCTCAAAAAGGTGGTGCTTAGCAATGTTTCACTAGAAGAACTGAAACTGATCAGGATGCAATTCAAGTTATCACCCTTGTCACAATGATCTCAACGGGTTCTTCTAATGTTAAAAGGTGTAATTTTGTAAGTGCTTCAAAAATAATGTTTGTCACTCTCATCAAAGAGGCCTTGTTAGATAGATGTATTATTCTAATATATCATTTTGCTTTTTCACTATAAGAATAAATAACTTTATAGTAAAATTTCTCTGTTTAAATCTTCCAGCTTTATATGCTATACTAAAGTTTAAAATACGATTCATGAACAGAAGGTGGTATAATTTGTTGTGAATCCTTTTAAGAAAGTGGGTTAAATGTATTCTCCATGTGAAGGAACTTTCTTTGTAATTCACTAACTCATTCACACTGTTCTCATGCTTTGCCCTGCTTCAAACAGCGTATTTCTGCCTGTTCTACAGAAGACAACATGTGCTGAAAGAGTTCAGCACAAATGGAAAGTATTATGGAGTTTCTCAGTGGAATGATGTGCCTTTCTTATGTTGTTTAGGTTCTCACCTTCTTGGGAAACATACAGCCCCTTGCCTGTATGTGGGTACTGTGAAAAGTATTGTTGTGTCAGAAATGGGGAAAACTTTGGCAGGTTTTGGTGTTTGCAGCATGTGACCTGCCCTGGCTGAAGCACCCAGCGGCTCCCGAGAGGGAGCTGTTTGTGGCACAGGCAGCTGGCTCTGTCAAGCTTCCTCTACGTGGAAACCCCTCAGCTGCAGAGAGCCAACCATTAGTCTTGCCTGCCTTTTACATGGTAAAATATTTAGCCCCTGGTTTTGTTTGCAAGATAGTTTTGGTAAATGTATCACTTGTATCTAAGAGCAGGTCTTAGCAGTAGGACAGGAATAGCAGTTAATGACTGGGAATTTGTCAAAGAACAAAGCTTAGTAAGAGCCAAAATAATAAAGAAATTGACCCCACTCCTCCACCGGTTCAGTCTGCACATATTATCTGAATGTGGTGTCAAAACAACATGGGCAGCTATAATAGATTAAAACCGCTTTTTGTCTTTTTTTTTTTTTCTTGAAAGACTAAACTTTTCTGTTACTATGTTTGTGACTTTGCTTCAAGGACATAGGGCTAGACTTTACGGTTTGTTTAGCTATGAAGGGATGACAGACTAGGGGGGTGGTAAGGGGAGCTTAGTTTTGGAATGTAAATACATGTAGAGCTCTTCTCCTTTTGTTTAGCATCTCTTTAAACTAAGACAAAAAAAATCAGTGAATGAATGAATAGCAGCATGGTGAAATACCTAAATGTTTGAGTTAAAATTTTTGGATGTTTGAAATCCTATTTGGATCCTTTTCCCAGATCGCTGTGCATTCATATGCACTCAGCAGGAAACTTCATGGAGATGCACATTTGGGCAGAAGGTCTTTGGCGGTGCCTTTTTCTTAACTTGTGTCTTTTCTTCTTTTGAAGAAAGTAATGGCTTAAGTCTGACTGAAGAACAATCTTTTTTGTATGTTCCTTATAAGAATTTACTTATGGTTCACAGATTTTACCCACCATCTATGTCTGCAGTCCTTTGGATTTAAAACAGCATATATCCCTCTGCAGACAACAGGAAACGCCAAATTAAAGACTTAATGACATACTGCTGAAAGAAGACAAAAGGTGACAAATTATAAAACAGCCAGCTAAACTTTTAAAGAAAACGCTGGAAAAAATCCCACATTCAAACAGCTTGAAAAGGATACGGATATTGTTACACTTGCAGACATGTTAATAGAAACTAGACTGAATCATGCTGAATATGAACTTAAACATTTAAAAAGGACATTTAAAAGTTTCAAAAAGTAGTATTTTCCTAGAACCATGAAAACAGCTTCTGAGTTATTTTTAAGAAGTGAATAATATGTTTTAACCTTGTTATTAAATGTCTAAACCATAGACTCCATTTTTGTAACTGTGAAACCAGTGAAAATGTGACTTCTAGCTTTTAAAAATTATTAACCTCTGTTGCTGATGTAAGTGCAGTTGTGTTCATTTCCCCTGCAGTTGTGCCTTGGCTGTGTTCTCTAGACTGGCAGCCCCTGGCTTGATTTACTATGGGTGGAACATCCTTTGATCTCCTGTTGAGTTCTGGAGAGATGGTGGAAAAGGAGCAAGATAAGTGAAAAAGAGAAGGGAGGGAGAAATATACAGATGAAAAAGCAAAGTTACAGACCTTTCCTCTCTGATCTTAGGGACCTTAATCCTCTAATATATTTAATCATTTTAATGTTTGCATTCTTTGATGGTAAACATTTTATGTTTTAGTATCCTTGATGCCATGAACTTAATTTTGGAGTGTAGTAAATTAACAGGAGGTACTGCTTTTGGTCAGGAAATGGTAAAAATGTGAGTAATTTTTGACTGATAGTTTTGAGAACAGTTGTGTTGCATTTACATTTACTAATTCTCCCAGTTTACCTTAAAGATTTATACTGAAAGGCTTACCTACTCAGTAGCTTGCTGATACAAACCTGAAATCAGATCAGAGGGAATCTGTCAGTAACTTCACAGAAAACAATCATCATGATAAGACTCTGTTGAATCTTTTTATTCATATACTCTTAAAATTATATTTTTATATTCCTGTCACTACCACTGTAATATTTAGAAATACACAGCACCCATACACAGTACCCATTTGACTGATAAATGCTGTTGATGTGTTGGGGGGTTTTGTTCAGTGGGTGGTTGATTTTTTTGTTGTTTTTTTGGGAGGGAGGGCATTTGGATGGTTTGGTTGTGGGGGGTTTTTGTTAGGTTTTTTTTAGAGGTTGAAAACAAAGGAGGATTGATTGGTTGGGGATTCCTTGTGGAGTCCAATTCCATATTAAGAGAGAGAGAGAGAGCTCTTTATTCATTACTTCAGTTGTCATGACAGGAGACATTTAAATGGGAGTGTTTGCAGGCCAGCGTGTAGTGTTCTAATTCTGTGTATGATGATAAATTCCATTGCTTGCCTAACACTTAAACAAGCATTGTCATCCTCTGTGTGTGCCTCAAAAGAAGTTTGCCATATTATTTCTTTTTTATATGGTGAGATATATAAGACACAGTCATTTGCCACTGTGCTGAGAATATTCTGACCATCTTTATCTCCTTTTTGGAATTTGTCTGCATCCATCTGCCGTTTTTGTTGTTACACATGCATTCTAAGCTCTGGGGCTGAGCCTCTGTTCTGTATGTGCAGTATCTATTGCACTGGGTGCAAGTCAACAGCTGTGCATCAGGCAATGCAGTAAAACAGAATCATTAACGAGTATGTGTGTGTGTCAGACGAGCTGTTGTCATTGTCAATGTGCAACACTAAAAAACATTGGGAGATGAGTGAAAGAGAGAAGACCCACCAAGTTCTTTTTTAATTCTTGATTGTGTGAGAGGCTGATTTAATTTTTTTGGCTTAAAGCTGAACTGAAATATTTACCCCACCTCTTTCCATATGGAAAAAAAAAGTTTACCATTGCAAAAGCGCTCCTTTTTTGACTACTTCAGCGGTTAGAAACTTGAATAATTTTTAGTTGGGCTTGCTTTTATAAAAGTGTTAACAGTCCGTTTGATGTTTGTCTTTTAATATAGTGCTCAAAATGTTTTTAAGCTGAAGTGCTATTAGTCTTTTAAAAAGATATATGGATAGTCAAACTCAAATCATAGTAATTTCTTGATAGTCTGTGCTCTCGGGGGTATTATTGAGGCTAGTTTTGAAGAACTGAACAGCCACACTGTATTTATGTGCATCATAGGAGAAATACACATTTGTAAACTCTCTTGGGCTGTAACTGAGTTGTAATAGTTGTCTGTACAGCACATCATGCAGTGAGGCCCCAGTCTCTAGTGGGGTTTGTAGATTCTACCATGATATAAAATAATAAAGGAGAATCTTCTTGCAAAGATAATTTAACCTCAGGGTGTTGCCTTTTTGTGCATGCATATATATACATACATATATATATATATATATATTTATGCACACACACACAAAGTCAGCTATTCAGTTATTAGCAGTTCAGCCAAAATTTTTGTTACCTATAAAACCATTAGTTTCTCATTTGAAATAGAGGAATGTTAAAATTTATAAAAATATTCCAAGTCTAATTTATAAAAAATTAAAAGTAAAGATGATGTATAGGAACTAATTTTTAAAAAAATTATTTGTTTCTCTTACTCATATGATGGAAAATATTAATTCAGATATTCCCTAGTGATTTTTGGTATCTGGTAGAATTGGAACAGTGCTTGGAATATGATAATCTTGCAGAAGGAGTGAGTAATCATGCTCAGTATTTAGCAAGTGAATTTTAAGTTTTAAAACATAGCCACTCTTGTAAAGTCCTGCCAGAAAGCATAAACAAAGAAGAAAAATATCAGTAGTCTCAGATAAATCTGACACTAGCTACAGTGAAGGAAGTTTCCTGATGGTGAGGACTACCTTCTGACAGCAACGAGGAAAGGGCCATTAACCCCGCAAGAGGGAGACAGTGAATGTGACTGCGGTTGAGGTGCTTGGCTGGCATGGAGTGGAAGCAGCAAAAGAGTAATAGGATTAGGGCTGTTCCTTCTTTAGGACTTTCCACCTTTCCATTTGTGGTTGGAGGAAGATGAGAGCCAGCTCTTAGCTCACCTGGGTTTTTCTAAAGTCTCTGGCTCCTAAAATTAAACTTCATGGGTGTGGAGGACATCTTTTTGTTACACTTAGGTGCAAGCAAATAGAAGTAGTTTGTAGGTTCTGCTGAAAAACAAATAATAGTTACACCCAAAGCTAATTTTGTATTAAAGGAAAGTACATACTTTCTGAGCAAGTTCAGGTATAATATTCCAGCCATACCAGCATAAAATTAGCTCTCTTTACAGCTATAGTTTCTCTTGATGCAAATATTATTTTAATCTTGGTTTAGACTCTGTGGAGAGAGCATGGTGGTTAGTCCTAAAAACTGTCCTGTGTTTATGCCCAGAAGCTGTCTGCCCAGTGTGTTACAGGCATGACTTCAAAAGCCAGTTTGCAGGAAGGGGAAACAGTGGTTTTACTCCTGTGCCACTTCAGCCTTGGGTTTGAACTGCAGAGCGGCCAAAATTGCTAGTCATCATGGTAGTGTGAATCAAGGGGTTTGTTTCTTTATTACTGAGAATGCCAGCAATTCTAGAAATTAAGCAAGACCATCGGCCAAATTTGCACAGGCTATCAAGCTATCAACTTGATGCCATCAAAGCACATCAACTTTTAGTAAGATATGGTCAAAACTATCTTCTGCAGAAAATTCCCACAGGCATCGAAGGAATGATGCTGTGAAGAACAGACCTGCCACTGGCAATGCTCCAGCCCTGCAGATGTGAGGCGGAGGAGGTTCTGCACGATTAGGGGAGTAGAGAATATGCAGCATTCAGCCTGAAAACTCTGCCCTCGTTTACAATGTTAGGTTGCTTAATGTGGGTAGAAGGTGGCAGAAACTAAGAATATTTCATAAAATTGTTTAGGCAAAAAGAGAAAGCAAAAGATGAAAACAACAAAAGTTGAACCCTGTTTGCAGTAATTTAGAAAGCGATCATAGTTCAGCCTATGTACAAAAGGGCTTGTCACTTCTCAAAAATGCTTAAATAAATAAAAATTCATAATCTTAAAACTGGCCCCATGAAAACTGTCAAACTGTGTTTTGAATGAATGATTTTAATGGTTGGTTTGCTGTGTATTTTTGATGTCATTGAAACACAGGTCTCTTGTGGTGCACCAGACATTTTAAAGTGGTTTATCACTGCTATCTTTATCACCGCTATTCTGCATTGAGCCAATGAGACTTTTCACCACTCCAGTGAAGTTTTCTAACCCTGAACTGCAACATAACATAAACCACCATAGCTTTCCTTATGCACTTCTTGAAATGGATAACCTAGTTCCTTACAGCCTCGTCTCATTTCTCAAGGGAGATGGGATGGCTTTGTGTAGTTTTTGTTGGTTTTTTTCCTCTTAGTGTTGGTTTCCCTCCATAGAAAGCCCCTAGATTCCCATTTCTTAATTAGAAAAAATTGCTTTAAACTCAACAGTATTGTTTTATAAGTAGAATGCTCTTATCTAGCTTTTCAGCAGTTTGCTTGCTCTCCAGAATGAGCGTTTTTTTACTTTCCTTACAGTACATTTTTTCGTGTGATGGCCTGCTCATAGTGTTGTTCCCTTTAGGTGCCCTTCTTCTGGAAGTTCATATCCTGCTCCCAGGCTGCTGCTTCTTGAAATTTGCCAATTACACAGCTCGAGATGTGAAGTAGCCATTTGTTACTTGGCTGGTGTCTCCTTCTTCTCTTTCCTCTCAGATGATATGTGTTCCTCTTGTGTTTTCACTCTTAATGTGTTTGTGTAGCACTTATCAAAACAGACCCAAACAATGTAATGGGTGTTATGTGTCAATGATAATCAAAGCCACAGTGTTTAAACTGCTTTGTGAAGGTTTGGGTTTCCTCAGTGTTCTGAGGTGTGTTTGGAAACAATTAGGTTTGTTTTTTAGAAAGAGATCCTTCAGAGTAGGAGCAGTTTTTCTTAGTCCACACTGAAAAATTCCAACAAAGGCAAGTTTTCTGTTTAGTGGTTTAAATAGTTCTGGGAAATGACAGTCTAGATTAATTTTTCTACATTCCAACTTTACATCTGAATGATACTTTTACTGAAACACAAATGAAATAGCTAATGTAATAGCCCTCAGACAAACGCTCAGTTTAATAGACTGGTTTGTATTATAGTCATGTCTCTACCGGGACACAGGTTTCAATCAGGGTTTGTCATATGTAGTATGTATGTTTTGCTGAAACCATTTGCAAATAACTGCATCTGTTAGCTATTGGTGTCCTTGCTTAATAGGCAAGTTTAAAATAACTGCTTATACTTATGTGCTTCTGATTCTTTCTTTTGCAAAACAGATGAACCTCTGTATTCCAAGAATTGTTCCAAATCATATTTTCTGGCAGTGCTCCTACCTTTAGCTATTGTATGAATTAAAATATGCTTTCCAGCTCTTGCCTAAGTTGTCAGAAAAGTCTCTATAGAATTGACATGCAAACATTTTTTGCAATCTCTTTTTTTTTTTTTTTTTTAAGCAATGTTAAATTTGCTTGAGCAACATCTCTTGTTTTGACTAGTGGAAGATCTAAAAATACACTACTGTATTGACTGAACTAATTACATATCAGATCTAGCCACTACCATCTGGATCTCTCTCTTTCTGGTTACATTTTCTTTGCACAGATTGCACATGAGTGATTAGTACCATGAACGAGTTGTCCAAATTTTGTTCTGGGTGTTAGCAGCAGCTCTGCAGAGCTGCACACAAGTTGCTGTGCCCTTTGTCTTCCTCTGTGGATACTGTATTTCAGTCAGGGAGTCCTCAAGTCAGCAGTGATGTGGAGAAAGTGCAGAGGGTCCAGTGGCAAGCTGCCAGGGTTACCAGGACCCACCTTCTTGCCAAGAGAGCCTGGAAGGAAGCTGGACTTCTCCAGTCTGGCAAAGAGAAGGCTTAAATGAAGTAAGAATACTTGAAAAGCAGTTAGAAAGTTAATGAAATTAAGCTCTTCTTGGTAGAGCCAGGTGACATAAGGAATAATAGCCAGAATTTGTGTGTTGGGTGACTCAGTCCAGACACTGGGAGAGGATCTCCCCCAGGAGAACATGGTTGCACTGGGAAAGAGGAATTAGGAATTTCACTTCAGAGATTTTTAAGACTCATGGAGATAAAACGACAACTGAACTGCCAAGTGATGGTGTTACTCCAGGCTTCTGCCTTAGGTCACGCTGAGTGATTTACAGAGGTCCTCTTACAATTTGCTGGGGTTCCCTGATGCCCATGAAGAGAACCTGGGTGAGATCCTGGTTCCTACCAGTGAATCATGGACAAAACTTTCTGCTCAAGGCAAGTGCTCTGCCAGGCCACAGGTTTCAGCCTTGGTAAGTAGCTATTATGTAACTAAAACTTCCTCAATGTTTTCAATCCACATGTCACTTAAACTGAGAATTTTTCATTGGTAGCTGTAGTGTGTAGCAAGTACCTGAGCAGTACAGTTGTGATAGATTACACACTGAGGGGCATGCTGCCTGAGGGAAGCCTAGCTGAAGCTATCACGTTGAATTCAGGCTGAAGGCTCTCCAGCACATGAGTGAAAGGTTCTGTACCACACATGTACACTAAGCAGCAATGCTTGCATGAAGTCCTAGAGTAACTCTTGACAATACTGTGCACTTTTCTGTTCTTTCTGCTGTTTCTAAGTTCATTTTAACATAGTTTTTTTTGTCTCATTCTTGTAACATACAGCTTTTTGCTGTTAGCAGAATGTCACAGGTGATAGCTTGTGGATAAAACACTGAAACTAGAGAGAAAATCAGATGACATGACTGTCCCCATCCATGAAAAGCAAAGGTCTTTTATTTACATACCTAACAAGGAGTGAGCTAGTGTTGTTTCTGAAAGATCTGTGAAAAGTTTTCAAAGGATAGGAGTGTTTAAATTCTGCCAGCCCAAGTCATGTGATTTGTTGCAGAAAATGTTCAAAAAGCAGAAGTCCAAGGTCATGCAGACCACAAGTATTAGCAAAAATGGCAACTTTTTTTTTTTTTTTTTACTTGAACCAGACAATAATTTAAGAGCAAACACTTTTTAGGGAAGGCTGTCAACAACAAATAAGGTATGAAGCAGTGCTGATCAGCTGGGAGCTATGTACTGTAGTGAGGTATGAAAAATTCTCAAACAAATTCAGTGATGCATGGGTTGAAAATATGGAGGAAAGTTTGATACTGGGTTTAACAAATCGTCTTGATTCTTTTTCCTATTTTTGTCTCCCAGCTGTGTCCTTGTCCACTTTTTTCTCATTTCCATGCTGCAAATTTTTGTTCCCAATAGTGGTAATAACACTGCTGTTGAGCTGGAGGATAGAAATGTCTTTGCTGTAAACAGAATCAGTGAAATTCTGCATCCTTCAGTGTACCTTCCTTTCTTTTTAGAGAGAGATGTTTGTTCTAGGATGTCTCTGTGGTCCATTTTACAGTGCAACCACACTGCACTGTAACATGTGAAGGCTGTAAACTTCTTCCAGTCACTTTGTTGGAGAATGTGGCAAATGGGATACATCTCAAGAAGTGAAAACTTGCACTAGTACTGCTTCCACACTGCTAGCTGTTTTCTATCCCATTATACTGTTTGTCAGACAATGCTACATTAACATCTAATACCATTTTCTTCTCCAATTATTTTCCTTGTGTTTACAAAGCAAGTCTAAAATATTTTTTATTTTTTGTATAGGTCTGTTTTCTGTGTTTAGTCATTGGGCCAAAGCAGCTTCTCTTCAAGAGGGATCAAAAACAGTTTGTCAGTGATAGCATGAGGTTTATGACCTGCTCCATGGGGCATAATTAAATGTGGAATTCAGCCCCTTCTTGCAGAATAACTTTGACACATCTGGTTTAAACAGTTTTAGTGCAGTGAGGAGATAAGTAGAAGTTTCTTTGCACAGTAGATTAGTTTCAGATGAGGTATAGGATCCTCTCAAATTCAGGTTCACATAAGAAGTAAACCAATGGGACAGCCACCCAAGGAAAGTACATAGTCACCCACCGAATATGTTAACATAAATGGTAGGCCTGCAGTGCAATAAAATAAAAAAGAAAAAAACCAAATGTCTTGTCACAGTCCCAGAAGGAAATGTAGGGTAATTGCCCAGAAAAGGAGAAGGACCAGTGCTGAATTCTTTTACAAAATCCCTATTCTTTCCCTGCTTTCTTTGCCAGAGCACCTCTGATCCAGTTTTATTCCATGTTCCCCTTCAGTACGTTCATGTTTTTACAGATATAGCACATTTTATGGCATCCACTAAAGTTATCTGCTGTGAAATTCAATTATTTAAATACTTTGTCCTTTTGTTACCCTTTTCTAATGGATTGCCAATACATATTGCTTTCTCATCAGATACTGATAGTCCCTTTAGTAGACTTTACAATTCTGTAAAATGGTGATGAACACACAATACGGCTTATAGGTAGTGAAGTACAAATTAGTTGTTTCAGCACTTTGCTCTCAAATAGAAAAATAACAGTTTGTGTCTGCTTAAAATTCGCTAAGCTACCCAGTGTTTAAGGCATGTTTCTGGTAGGTAACTCTGAACAATCAGATATACCATTGCTGCATACATTTTAGGAGCATATTTTTCCTCATTTTGAGGACAATTAAAATATGAAGGAGGGGTTTAGTAATACATGTGTGCATTAAGGATTTGTGAAGGCCTTATGAAATCTTGATATGAACAGTGTTTGTGTTAAAAACTGGAAAAGCTGGTCTGAATTGCTAACTGCTGGAAGTTAGCAGACTGGCATAAATAAAGCACAGCACATTTTCATGTAAATTATTTCTAGTTCACATTTTATTGCTTAAGCAATCTTTGATTTCATGTTTTGTCAAAGAAAACTACTTGAGAATCTGAGAAATATGATATTTAGGGGGTTGGTTGTAAAATCTGTGAAGTACCTCAAGAAATGTCTCATTTTTTGCACAGACAGCAGAAATACAGTAGTTCTTGACCAAAAGTTGAAGTGATATAAAGTAAGTTGAATGAATGCAAGTGTGCTGGCAAAGTCCTTCTTTGTCTCCTGTCTTGGTGGAGGTAGGGGACGGAGATCCATGTGGCAGCAAAGACACAAGGGTTATTGATGTGTTAGAAACTGTGGAAGTGTCTTAGAATGGTAATATAGGAATTAGGGCTTCTTTCCCCACAAAAGATGGTGGAATCCATAGCCCAAGTACATCTACACCAATGCACACAGCATGGGCAACAAACAGGAGGACCTGGAAGCCTTTTGCACAGCTCAAAAATCATTACATAGTTGCCGTCATAGAAACGTGGTGGGTGGACTTGAACAACTAGAGTGCTGTAGTAGAGGGCTGTAAACTCTTCTGAGCAGATTGGCAAGGAAGAAGAGGCAGTGAGGCAGCCCTCTCCTTTAGGACATGTTTTGATTGTCTAGGGCTTAGCAATGCTGATAAGAGGGTTGACTGTTTATGGGTAAGGATCAGGGGAAGGATGACAAGGCAGATATGCTGCTGGGAATCTGTTAGAGACTGCCCAACCATGATAGAGAAGCAGATGAAATGTTTTATAGGCAGCTGGAAGAAGTCTCATGATCACTGGCCCTTGTTCATCTGGGGGACTTCAGCTTAGCACACGTCTGCTGCAAATTCAAAACAGTGGAGAGGGAACAGCCTAGGAAGTTCCTGGAGTGTGTGAAAGACACCTTCCTCACACAGCTGGTGTGCGAGCCAGCGAGGGAAGATGCTCTGGTGGACCTGCTGTTTGTGAGGAGAGAAGGACTGGTGTGTGATGTGGAGGTCAGAGGCCATCTTAGGCACAGCTATCTTGAAATTAAAGGGGTTTCAGTTCTTGTGCAGGTAAGGAGGGGGCTCAGCAGAGCTGCCACCCTGGGCTTGCAGAGGGCAGACTGTGGCCTGCCAAGGGGCAGAGTTGACCGAGCTCTTGGTGGGCAGCCCTGAGCGGCACAGGAGTCCAGGCTGACTGTTCAAGGAGGAAATCCTCGAGGTGCAGGAGCAGGACCTCCTGGGAGCCAAAGCACAACCAGTGGTGGAGGAGACAAAACTGGCTGAACAGAGAGCTTTGGCTGGAACTCAGTGAAAAAAAGAGACTTTTTGACCTCTGGGAGAAGGGACAGGCAACTGAGGGATGGCCCACAAGGATTTTATGAGGTTTGTCAGGGAGAAAATTAGAAGGCCCAAAGCCCACCTAGAACTGAATCTGCCTACTGACATGAAAGGCAGTTAGAGTGTTCCTATAAATGTATTAGCAACAAAAAGTAGGACTAAGCAGAGTCTCTGTCCTTTATTGACTTCAGGGGGAAACATAGTAACAAAGGATGAGGAAAAGGCTGTGGTACTTCACGCCTATTTTGCCTCAGTCTTTAATAATAAGATCATTTGTTCCCTCAAGACTATGAGGCCAGATGGGAAGCACCAAAGAGTACTGACAGAACCGGCAGAAGCGCTCACCAATCCACTTTGCATCATTTACAAGCAGTTCTGGCAAACTGGGTATGTCCCAAACAACCTTCCCAGAGGCTTTCCCAGAAAGTATAATGCCAATCTACAAGAAAGGCCAGAAGGAGGATCTGGGGAAGTACAGGCCTGTCATCCTGACCTCAGTGCTGGGAAGGTCATGGAGCACATAATTTGACTGCCATCATGCAGCATGTACAGGACACACCAGGTATCAGGCCCAGGCAGAGTGGGTTTAGGAAAAGTAGATCTCTGCTTAGCCGGAGAGCCTTACTGATCTCCTTCTATGACCAGCCTAGCCACCTAGTGAATGAGGGAAAGGCTGTGGGTGTTGTCAACCTGGACTTCAGTAAAGCCTTTGATACCATTTTCCACATTATTGTCCTGGAGAAGCTGGTTCTCATGGCTTGGACAGGTGCATTCTTCATTAGGTGACAAAACTGTTTGGGTGGCCAGGCCCAGAGGGTGGTGATGGATGGGGTTACATCCGTTTGGTCACTAGTGAGTTTTCCCAGGGCCCATTGTCCTGTTTAACCTCTTTATCAATGATCTGGACAAGGGGATCAAGTGCATCCTCAGTGACATTGTACCGGCCACCAAGCTGTGTGGGAGTCTTGATCTGCTGCAGGTCAGGAAGGCTCTGCAGAGGGAGATGGAGAGGGTGGGCTAATGGGCTGAGCTTGAGATTAAACAAGGCCAAGTGCCAGGTCCTGCACTTCAGTCACAACACCTCAAGTAACACTACAATCTTGGGACTGAGGGGCTGGAAAGCCACTGGAAGTGCTGGTCAGCAGTGGCTAAACATGAGCCAGGGTGTGCCCAGGTGGCCAAGAAGGCCAAGGGCATCCTGGCCTGGATCAGCAATGGTGTGGCCAGCNGGTGCATTCTTCATTAGGTGACAAAACTGTTTGGGTGGCCAGGCCCAGAGGGTGGTGATGGATGGGGTTACATCCGTTTGGTCACTAGTGAGTTTTCCCAGGGCCCATTGTCCTGTTTAACCTCTTTATCAATGATCTGGACAAGGGGATCAAGTGCATCCTCAGTGACATTGTACCGGACACCAAGCTGTGTGGGAGTGTTGATCTGCTGCAGGGCAGGAAGGCTCTGCAGAGGGAGATGGAGAGGGTGGGCTAATGGGCTGAGCTTGAGATTAAACAAGGCCAAGTGCCAGGTCCTGCACTTCAGTCACAACACCTCAAGTAACACTACAATCTTGGGACTGAGGGGCTGGAAAGCCACTGGAAGTGCTGGTCAGCAGTGGCTAAACATGAGCCAGGGTGTGCCCAGGTGGCCAAGAAGGCCAAGGGCATCCTGGCCTGGATCAGCAATGGTGTGGCCAGCAGGAGCAGGGCAGGGATTGTCCCCTGTACTGGGCACTGGTGAGGCCACACCTCGAGTGCTGTGTCCAGTTCTGGGCCCCTCACTGCAAGGAAGACACTGAGGGGCTGGAGTGAGCCCAGAGAAGGGCAGTGGAGCTGGGGAAGGGTCTGGAGCACAAGAACTGTGAGGAGCAGCTGAGGGAGCTGGGGGTGTTTAGTCTGGAGAAAAGGAGGCTCAGGGGTGACCTTATCAAGCTCTGCAGCTGCCTGAAGAGAGGTTGAAGTGATGTGGGGGTTGGCCTCTTCTCCCAGATAACAAGTGACAGGATGATAGGAAATGCCCTCAAAGTTGTGCCAGGGGAGGTTTAGATTGGATACTAGGAAAAATTTCTTCACTTAAGTGGTTGTCAAGCACCAGGCAAGTGGTCCAGAAGTACTGGACTTGACAGTGGTAGGTTAGTGGTCAATGATCTTAATGGTCTTTTCCAACCTAAACAAGTCTATGATTCTGTGATTTTTAAATTTATTTGAGAATGCACACAGTTTAAGTCAGCGTAGGTGGTCTCAGTAAAGCCATTTCAGATGCGGAAAAGGGGTAGTGTTTTCATTCCCTTGTGCTGTATGTACAGTATCATGGTTCAAGCTAAACTATTTCCAAAGTAATTGGAACACGAGGAAGTTGGTTACTAGCAAATTAATTCAACCCGCCTCCTGTTGTAAATCTTTTCCTCTCTGGAGAGGATACATTTTGTTAAAAAAAAGAATTAAAAAATGTAAAATAGAGAAGTAAAGTAGAAATGTGTCATTCTATTATATAATTAAGTAACTGACTTCTTTTTATGTTAATACATTTGGGTGGTCTGTTCTTGAAACACTTGATTTGTTAGGAAACATTACCATTTCCGCAAGTAATCTCTAAGTCCTAAATATTTTGAAAAAAATTTGCATTGCGGTATTTCATCAGTGCATTACTCACCAGTTAAACACTCTAAACTGCTGTCGCTTGGCATTGGAGAGGGCTTCCAGGTTTTTTTCTATCAGTAAAAAGTTCTGCAAATTATAATATTGCTTGGCAGGGTGTAAAGAATAAATACTGGAAAACCAGATGATTTAAGAGAAAATAAGTGGGAAAGCTTGAATCTCATTTTACTTTTCCTTGGAAAAAGAAGTCTCTCTAGTTTACAAAACATATAAAGATTGAAATTGTCTTCAGCCACAATGTTTGTTTAGGTGTGGTGACCCTTTTGTATCCCTGTTGTAGATTCCTCTCAATCAGCACAATTCTGATTGTCCCCACTGGACACTGAGGAGATTTAGTGGCTTGCTTGCTGCAATGAACCTCAATGATTTTGAGGTTAGGCATGCTGCCACTGAGAATAGCATCATTTTAACTGCCAGTGGTAGTAAGCTGCTGACTTTTTTGGATTTAAAAAAAAGCAGCTTGAATATACTTAAATATGCTAATGTTCATAAAAACTAATAGTTTTAATAGCATTACTCTAACCAAAGCAATCTACCCCAAACCCATTTTTGTAGTCAGCTGACTGTCAAGTTCTCATTCTGTGCACAAATGTTTAAACTTTAGGTACCAGCAGGAAACAGCTAATGCACTAGATACTTCCTATAGTTTATAGTTGGTGAAGGGTCAGTATTAAAGTGTTTCTGTGATGCAGTTGATGAAAGCAGTCTGTGATGATTTTTCCCAAGCCTGATTTGCATCACTGTTGCTTTACTTTTCTAAATTCATAAACATCTGTAGAATCAATTTTTGCAAAAGAAATATACTCATGGAAACCAGACTGGCCTTTTTAAAAATTACAAAGAAAAAGAGAAACAAAAATAAAACCCAAATCAAATTATACTTATTTGCTTATAGTTTTTTAAATATCAACATTCTTCTCAGTTTATTTTCCATGTGGTTCCACTGCTATTAAGTTACAGGTTTGGTTATAAAATAGAAATGGTGATTAGAGTTGAAGTAATCTGATGCTTGAGTTATTAGGAAATTTAGGACACTGTTACACTTCCTTCTTTAAGACATTAGGGAATCATTATGCTATCATCCCTTTCTTCCAAACAAGAGTGAAGGCGGGATGTGAAATGAGAGCCCTTTGCTTCACCACTTTTACTCTGTGCACACTGCTATAGCAGCAGCCAAGCTGTGTAGCGTGAGTAGTTAAATGCTGTGGCTCTGTCCTCAAAATAGGGATTTGGTCTCTTGCTCATGCAGTCTGACCTGAGCTCATGCAGTAGAAATGACCTGACAAGAGCACTTAGAAGCCTTTGAAGTGATTATACATTTTGTTCGCAGGTGGGAACTGTACTCAAGAGAGGAGTCTCTCTAGGGGAAGAGCAAAATCCTCTCTTGTTGTGGGTCAGAGACATGCTGATACCTCCTGCTAATGCTCAAGTTTCTGCTGACTGTCTAGACGGTTTCCATTTGGTAACTCTGCTTTTGTTTCTTACGATGCACTGTGTCTGCAAAGACCATGCTCATCTCCGACAAGAACATTCTCTGTGGCTTGATTAAGTCAAAGTGATCAAAAACTGTAGAGGCAGGTTTTCCCTATAAGGTTTGTCTCGAGTCTGTAGTCATATGCCTTCAACAAGTTGTTCATCATCCTTGAAGTTAGGAATAAAGGTTTTGATTTAAACAGGAAGATCTGAGTGCAGAGCTCCTACCGTTCACAATAATTTTGCCTGTTCTGAGAGGAAAAAAATGCTGGTGCTAGGATCTTGGTAACTCTTTAACTATATTATTTCTCAAGCAAGTGCAACTTGAGTGTGTACACTATACTTTTACTGTTGTAGATCCTTGTTTGAGTGAACTATTTTTTATAAACAGAAACCCCTATAGTAAAACACCCACCTCCACCCCAAAAATCCACTCAGACTATGAATGATTCTTGACTGATATCTCTGGGAGCTCATAATAAAATGAATACCAGCAGTTCAAGAAAATGTAATTCTGTATTGGAGATAGGAGAAAATGGAGAAATATTGATGCCTTATGAAACAAAGGTTTTGCTTCAGCTGCTGCAGCCTCTTCATTTTTCTAAAATCCAGGACTTGTAGGTCACCTGATATGGATACTTATTATAACTCCCTTTGGGCGTGATACTTTTAACTTTTCTTTAAAAAGTAATTTTTTTTACAATAACAGATATATCTTCATAGCTTTGTTCCCTGGTACCAAGAGAAGATAGTGGGTTTATTGTAGCAAAAAAACACCATCTATCTTACTGTCTTCAACTTGAAAATATAATGGCAACAACCAAAATGAAATGCAGCCAAGTCAGGTTTTATGGGGAGCAGCCATTTCAGGAGTTACCCCGCAAAACACTGTTTACTGGTGCTGAACTGCAGTGACATATCCAGCACTGCAAATGCTCCTCTTTATTTTTGGAGCAAGGTAAAATGTGCTGGTGTAATCTACTGATGAAGACAATTTAAGCTAACCATTTCTTTAAGCTGACATATACTAAAGCATATACAATTAACTATTTTATCTTGCTCAAATGAGGGTGTGTAATGACAGTAGCACAGTAACGATCTACAGCTACAACTGTTGAGCAAGAAGGTATCCATTTTTCCTTAGATCCATTTATATCTGAAGTGTGAAAAAAAAAAAAAAAAGCACTTTGTACCTACATCAAGTACTGTGTAAGAGTTGGGATATGTGATGTTCAAGCAGTATGGACCTACATCCTTAAAATACTTTGTTGATCTTCTTATATCTTGGATCTAGATAAATCTTACACAAATGTAAGATCCTTGGTCCTGTTTTGGATCATTCATAATAATTTTCTTTTTTTTAATTTTAAAACATGCATTTTTAATATTTTTATCGTGTTTTAATTCCTTCATTTGTTTTAATTATAATCCATGTAATTACACATGAAATGCTCCAAATGCATATAATTTTTTTTAAAGTTTGCCATGATTATATAATTAAGATAATTTTAGAAACTTAATCAGTCTCCACATTGGGTCACTCACATTAGTGCTCCACAGAACTATTTATATTTGGATCAGGTCATTTTTATATTGCCATAGAAAAGTCTATCTCGGAATAGATGTGGAACTGCACAGTGCCCTGTGTCTTTAAACTGCATGGGCAGTAGTGCTTCCTAAGCAGTTGGTGACAAGGTTTTGTGACATGCTGAGCTGTAGCAGTGGCCACTTTGGTGACCTGAACATTTGAAATAATGCACAGCAGAGACTTGCAAGACTGCTACATGAAGTTCAGTCTCTCATTTTCACTTGGCACTTCTGTGTCTCTATCAAAGTCACTTCAATTGCTCGAGCTAGGACACCAGCCCTCCACCTGAGCTCTGCTCAGCTTGTGGGAGTGAGTACTGTGAGTGTGTCTGTTGGAGAGTCTGCAGAGATGCTCTTGGGGAGAGAGGGTTCACTGGTGACTAGAAATATATTGCAGCTGTAATGCCATGCTCTCCCTCTCTTTCCACCTTTCAAAGTCATGTACTGAACAGGAAAGAGTAAACTGAGCTTCTTGTGTCCTTAAACCAGAATGGCTTCATGTCTATGAGCTCACTAGCATACTGCTCAGAAATTGGTTTGAGCTGTGCAATGTGCATCACCTGGATTAATCTGCAAGAAGGCAAATGGGTCGAATGGATGAGTAGCAATGGGTTTCCACAATGCAGTAGAATGAAACCTGACTTCAGACAAAACTTGTTCACTTACTTGGATCTTAGCTGATGGCAATAAGCATTGTTCTGTGATCTGCTTCTCTTTTTCACAGACAGACTGCTCTTAAGGCTTTGTCAGGTAGTTCAGTGGATTTTTTGCCTTTGTTGTTCAACAAACTGGAAAAATTAGTTTTATTTGGGGAAAATATATTCCAATCAATTATAAAACTCCATCTACAGACTGGTGCCTGGATACTGTTAAACAGCGTATAAGAAACAGCACTGTACCTCTCTGAAGGATCATTTGTATACCCAGGCATGCAGCAAAGCATTAAGCAGACATGCAAGTAAATCTCTCCCATAAAAAAGATATTGTGTTATATTGTATATGACCTGTAGCCCAAGACACTTTTATGAACTGCTTATCCACTGCCATCCCAACTCTACTCCCCTGTCTGGTACCAGTACTCATTATAAATCATCAGTGTTTCTCTGACTTAATATTTTCGTGCTCTAGTTACATTCTTCTTTTTTAATAATCTAAAATTTACTATTAAGAAAAAGATGTTTTAAGAAGACTTTTTTTTTGCTATGTGATTTCCCTGGTTATAAGGATAGTTAGGGTAAGAGCACTGCTGTGAACTGTCTGTCTGGAGTTACTAAATGGCCAAGAGGGTGTCTGGGTGATCTGTATTCAAATTGTGTCATCTTATCCTCATTATCTTTTTGTATAATTGTCTGGCGATTTTTCTGAAGGATTCCTTTAGCATAAATCATAATATATGATTCCTGATACTTCATTTTTGTCTGTGTGGCTTAAACCAGAAATATATTAAATTTGGTCCTTGAAGTCCTCTTGGGTCATTCTTTTTTGTACTGTTATATATTAAATACCTTTCTCCATTTCCATTTTTTTTTCATCCCTGGATTATTTGTTCATTGGAAAGAGCTGATGCCTGAAACTTAGAGGGGATGTGTGTTCCCCAGGCTTTCAAAGTGTATTTGTGTTAACATTTTGATGTGAGATTTTTTCTCATATAATCTAATGATGGTGGCATTTTTAATCAGTTATGAAGGACCATTCTGAAACAGCCTGTGAAATTTGAAAAATACTCCAAAAGGAGCTGTCTGACTAGGTCTGAGGTACTTATTAACAAACATCCATAAATTCATGATTGCAGGCTGGCTTCCTTGTTTACCATTTTCTTTCATAAGGACAATGAGACATGACAGCTAGTCCCAGGGGATTATTGCACTTCTTGGCTGGTTGATGTCACTACGCCTTTAGACCTGCATCTTGCAGAGCAACCAAGGGAATCACTGATCTCCTGCAAATGTGCTACCTGTCACGTCTTATTGTCTTAAAACAGACCTGTCTGATTACTGAAATGGAGAAATATTTGTGCATGAGTGTTTAAGCACATCTTAAAAAGACTGCCTCTGCTTCTGCAACAGATCCAACATCGAGATATGGTTTAAATTAAAAACATAGGAAAAACATTTTGTTTTTTAAGATTTCATTTGTGAATCTGCATTTCTTTATTTTGGTACTGGAAAAAAAACACCAAACTGTGATTTGTGAGTAGATAGAGGTCTTCCACTCTAGCAGAACTCTTCTCATTGCATGTTTGTTACTCATTACCTACTGAAAATTAAAATTCTGCTGCTTGATCAATAATTTTTCAAGGTGAAGTGAAAACCACTCTCACATGTAAAGGGTTTGCAGTAGAATTGGGTAGATTTTTGTATCTGAGTAAATGCAATTACTTTTTTGGCCTTTATACTAATCTGCTTTTGTACATTTATTATGATTATTAAATAAATACTGGGTTTGTGTTATAAATTCTTTGGTCTGATCTGGATGTCCCCAGATGCTTCTCAGTTGGCTGCTATGTTCTGGATTCTGGACTGAATTTTAAACTGGTGTTTGGATCTGCTCAACTGTGCCGCTTAAAATCTAATTGTCATTTTTGGACTAAAAGAGCAAGCAGAATTTTTCCCCGAAGGTTTGGATGTGTTCATCATTCAGCCTTAAAACTGTTAAGCTTGCAAACAATTTGAACTTGATTATTCTTCTGCAGAGCTGTGTCCTCCAAACAAAAATTAATGGCAGAAGCACTTTTGAATTTTTCTGGGAACAGAATTGGGCTCTTACAACCTTCTTCCATGTGCTTAACTTTCTGAATTTGACTCAGGATCAGCACTGCTCATGTATTTGCAATGATGCTTTGGTCTTTGGGCCATGTCTTGTTAATCCACCAGTATGGCTCTACCAGTGAAGAGTAGGTTTAGCTACCTACACATGAGAATCCCTCCTGTGCCAGGAACCCCCAGTGTGGAACCACCAACATGGACCACCCCCCAGCAGCCCGTCTCAGGAGGTGCAGCTGAAGGCTTTCCATAGTAAAAGGGGATCAAAATTTCTTGTGTTCATAGGTGGCTTCAGTTTGATTGGTAGTTTGATGAACACTTTAATTTTCCTGACTCAGAAACAATGTGCATCCTGCCCCACCATACTGAGATTCATCAAGTTTCTTGCTCTGAGAATCGTGAAATTCCATATTAATCACTCCAAATGCACTCTTAATGCTGCTTGCCATCTCCACATCACAGTCTCACTTGCTCTCTCTTGCTTCCATCAGCCTGGACACAGTTGTTTGGAAATGGTATATTTTACTTGTCAGCTCCATTGATGTGGGAGGCTGTAGTACCTGTGCAACTCCAGGAGGTGTGTGTCACACCCCCAGGGCCCTGTATTAGGGGACCCTTCTGTGACATGGCATCCCATGCCAAGCCCCGAGTGCCCATCACATCTGTCTCCACCGTGCACTACGCACACCCTTTTACTCAGAGACTTGTCTGTTATTGGCCCCTGTCAGTTGAATTCTTTTGCAAGATTTGCAGATTCTGCATTATTCCTCCACAAGTACCTAGTATCCCCTCACAAATGCTAAATGCTGGGTCACTGAAGTAGTAATAAAAAACCCCAAGCCTTATAATGGAGACAAGAAGAAGTCTCTTGCGCTAGTTTCTGAATATTTACCTTTATTACTAATATAGTAACTAGTAGATTATTAGTACTTAGTAAGACTACACGCTCTAGTTGTCTGGGTTTGACAAATTTCAGGGAAGATAACAACCTTTGTTTGGAAAAGTGACACTGTAAGCCATTCTAGCTCCATCTTTAATTACACGAAGCTGGCTTCTAACATGAGAAGATGTAATCGTACAAAGATATAAAATATCTCCATAATTACCAGTTTTATGAAGTACTTGAAAATGGTGAGAGGAAGCATATTGCAAATCTCTAAAAATAAATAGTTTGTAAAGTCATAATCATTATAAAACAGATTTACTTGAGAAGACAGTATTACACATGTTAAGGGTAGTCTGTCACTTACAGAGCATAGTACATATGTGACTTGAAAAAGCAAGCCAGTAAGAGCTGTATTAATGATGAATTTTGTTTCTGTTCTGTCATTTTAATGGATGAAAAAATTGCAAAAATTAGAAAGGAATTCATGATATTTTTAAAAAATTGATCCTGAAAGCATATTTTTTAAAGAAAGCTTAGTTTTTGGAACCTTATTTTTATTTTGTGAAAACAAAGCAGAAGAATCCTTCTCATCAATAGATAATCTCTCATTTTGACGACCCCACCAATTGTTGTTTTACTTTTTCTTTCATTATTTTTAAACATTAATTTCTATTGCTGGCTATGTTGGAAAACTTCTAAAATGCTATCATTTTCCAGATAATGTTTGTAACTTTTTGGCATGTGTTCCTTCTTTCAAACCCCTTAGGATAATCCACAGCTCCACAAAAACATGAGTCAAATACATTACAAATTTCCCTCAGAGAATCTACATCTTTTCCAGCTGTTTGGATAGTCTGTCTAAAACCTGACCAGACCTCTCATCTCCCAGTATTGTTTTGGGCTTTTATTTTTTTGACTTTGATTTGTTCAATGTCATAATTTCCAAACTGAGCCAACAATTTCAGTCTCTTTGGTTTTCTTTAAAATACTTACACTGGACAATAGAATGATCTTTTATCCAAAGAAAATTGCATTGTTTTCAACTATTTCTATTCACTAGTGCAAAATTTCTTACCCATGTCAATGAACCCCCTTTTAAAATCCTCCCTAGACAGTTTCATATATTATTTATGGATTAAAATATATCTCAGCCATATTCTTAAATAGACTTCTATTTGTTCTGATTGGTTTGAGATAGGTGAACGGAAATTATGAGGGCCATATAAAGCTCTTGGTAGAGGTTCCATTTTAAATATGGTTCTGGCAACTGGGTAACTTGGGTTTTTTTAAACAAAAAAAGGAAAAAAATATCCATTTGTAATCATTCCAGTTAGTTCCTTGTGTATTTTGTCTGGCGAGGTAGTATAAATCTAATTGTAAGAGCGTTAAAAGATTGGCAAGCTACATAGTAAGCAGCCTAAGGTGGGAATTGAGCCTCAGTTTTCCATCTCAATTAGCAAAAATAACCCCCAGCCTATGTGCCCATGATCATTTGTTTTCTTCTAACCTTTAATAAACCTTCATTGATGATGGAGAAAGGCTATTATGTTAAGACAATCCTGAGTTGGACCAGTTAATGTCTGTGAACAATAATATTTCCTGCTCTACTTTTAATTTGTTGCCTACAAGGGGAAGAAAGCAAAGGAGGTTATAACCATAGTAACACTATGTCCCAAATCTCACAATATATTAGATCATACTTGTAAAGTGCTGTATTAAATACAATAGCCAGCAAACAGAAAAGTGTTTGTCACTTGAGTTGCTCAGGTCTCTCTCAGCAGAGGCACTAACTGTGTGTTTTTGTGCTTGATGATGGACATCAGCTGCTGGTTCCTCCTAAACATGGGGACTAACACGATAATGGCTCATTGACATTATCAGCCACAAACTGCTCTGGCTTTCAGCAAGCTGAGTGCCTCGTAGTTGTAGGACACAGTGCTGATTTGCTGGCAGCCTTTCCGAGGATCCCAGCCCTATGCCTGGCCCAATTCTGAAGGCCTTGGGCTGTCCTGTTGGTGCTGGGTTGCTGCTGGTACATGCCAGTGGTCTTCAGCTTTTACCTTCCTTCCCCCCTGCTCTTCTCTATCTCTGGCTGCTCTCTCTACTCTACAACCGAGCAGAGAGAACTTGTCCGGTTACCCCATCTCACTCTGTTCACTCTGTCTGCCTCTGTGTTCCAGAATTCCTGATGCTGTCCCTGCTGCAAGTTAGCATCCGTCACATAACCCATGTGGTTGCTTACTACTCCCGTATCATTTCTAGTCTGAAAATTTTGCAAAAAAAGCGTTAAAAAAGTATACTACTGATGTTGAGCTAGCCCAAACAATTCTAACTGAACTAATGAAGCAAATAATTGCTCAAACAGTTATGCCCGCATATTGTAGGGAGAGAAAACCTCTGACATGCCAGGAAAAGGAGCTGGCAGGTGGCTGTGACAGCCAGGTTGAGGAATCAGTCTTCTCATGGAGCTCGGCTACAAGGCAGCACCATCAGCACAGGCACTATCTGGTGCATGGGACTGGGCTGCCTTCTGCAGTCCCCAGCCCCACAGTGGGCTGTGTAGCTGTGTGCTGCTATGTTCAAATACAGTTTGCTATGCTTGAAAGGTCAGCAGTTTCTAGTTTTTGTCCATTATCTTTCACAGATGTTTAAAGAGTTGGCACCTGTGGACTTGCCTCCCAAGCAAACAAACTTACAAAAACAAAACACCAAAACTTCTATGGAAGAAGGTCTGGCAAACTAAAGAATCCTTTCCCTTGCCTCCCTTGTCTACACATAACATACTTCCTTTTACATCATCTGTAGGTGACTCGGCAAAACTTGGGAGAGAGTTTAAGAATTGCCTAGGTGACTCTCTGTAGTACCTATGTTCTCTGAGATGCCCTATATACCATAATATAAACGTGCTGCACATTGAACTATGTGTGTATATGTAGTTTGAGTTGGAGATATGAAGGAAAAGGTAATTTTTCGAAAGAAAAGCTATTTTGAAGAGAGTTTTTTTGCGTTTCTAGGGAGCCTGAGATAAGCATGGTCAGCGAGCCTGAACACAGTGAACATTACTACTTCTGCTAAAAAACTTTACATGCAGATATTCTCATGATACTCTTTGAATCTGTGTAGAATTATGTGTAGATCTGATGTAGTGGATATTGTGTTTCTAAATTGAAATACAGAATGAATTTTGCGTATAGTGAAAATTTGAACCTACTTGTCAACCTAGACCCCCCAAATTATGCTAATGACTACTCTATGAATTTAGGATGTCTAATAAAATTTTATTTAATGCTATTCCTGAGGAAGAGGTCAGAGTATGGACATCTTACCGCTTGTAAGAAAGTGAACACTTGCTATTTGATAAGACTTTGACGTGAAAAAATATACTGTATTGACTGTTTTTCAAAATAGGTGTTGTCTGCCTCTTTCAGCTGTGAGAGGGTATTTGTTAGAGTCTTCAGCATTTTCAGCGCTGATGGTGAAAAAGTTCTTGTTTTGTGAATCTAACTGATTTGCTGGGACATAAGTTATTATTAATCTTTCTCATTATAAAGACTACATTTAGCTTCTGGCAGTATGCAGAAGTCATTATTGTCACATGTTTCTAATTTCTGAAAATTAATGTTTTTAAGATAAACATGGAAAAAAAACCCCCACTCTGGACACTTCATTAACAGGAAAGTAGTTGAAGTTCTGCCATAAACACTTATGAAAAACTGTATAATACTGTTTGGCCCCATATATCTTCCTAGGGAATTCAGATCCTTGAATAAGTAATACTAGTTTTATAATATTCTGTGACAGAGAATGCTTGTTGTGTAAACATAGTTACTAAAGATACTAGAACAGATGTGTTTAATACTATAAATTGATTTTACTTGAGCATAAAAGTGACTTAAGTCCCTTTGAATACATTTTAACACACCTAATGCTTATGCCAAAAGGCAGAATTTATCTGAACCTTTGACCATTATTAAGTCTTTTTGTCTTGACTGTGCATTTCTGAGCTTTGTCTCAAGTTGCAAGCTTCTTGCTTTATAATATAAGCCCATAAGCTTTTCATAACATATAATTGAATTTTGTTTCCAGTAAGAAGGACAATAATGTTAGGTGAGCAAGATACTAAACACTTGAGGTGGTATGTTTCTGATGACATCTTGAAAGAAACATGGATTCTTATATTTTCGCTGTGCCATGCTTTGTTCTGGCAAACACATTCTTAAAGAAATTGCTGGTGTTATGGCACTTGCCATGAGGAGCAGGAAAAATTGTTAGTGTTGCTCTTGTTAGTGACTGATTGCCTCCCCTCCTGTTAGAAGAATGATGATACTGTCTAAGGATCAGTACAGGTCTTTGTTCTCCCCTATGCCCACAAGGTCTTCAGATTGTAACTACTGGATCTTTTCTTTGTTTCTGTATTTTGAATGGGTTTTTATTCCTACCATAAGGTTTTGAGCTTGCCTGTGTTTGCATAGCCATGTCCTCTTGGTTAATGGCTGTTACCTTTGACAATATCATCTGACTGATTTTAAGGATGAAATATAAATCTGTGTTTCTAGCAGAAACTTCTTTTGGTTCCTATGACCTAGAAAGAAATAGATTAAGGCTTAAAAAATATTAAATAAATTTTGGATTATTAAATATTAAAACCAACAGCAGTCTACATTTTACCAGTCTTAAGATAATATTTTTATAAGTATTATAAGACAATACTGTCAACTACTTTGTTAATGAGACTTTTTAATAGATTAATTAGGCAACTAGGAAATCTTTTCTAGCCATGTCAATGTGTGCTCCAAGAATGGTGTGTTTCCAGCTTCTTGGTTAATAGTAACTGTAAACATACTAGGGGGCAGATGTTGTCTTGGTTGGGTCTTTGCACCTACTGCATACTAGTTCTTTATCAAGCTTGATTGCTGCATTTGGATATGGTGGTTAAGAAACTTGAGTGGCTTTGGTCTTGAAAAAACTTGAAAAAGTCCACCAAATTATTATGTCGAAAAGTTATTTGTTTATAAAATCTTGTTGAAACTGAAATATGTTGTGTGAACTTGTCGGATTTAATGGTACAGCTCAAAAAAAGCCCAGTATTTATTTTGCCTTATTTTATGTTGAGAAGTTTTTTGTCTGTAGTAAAGCAATAGAGAAGATGAAACAAAAGTATTCAAATAATAGTTGTTGTACTTCAAAACAAAAAAACCTAAATCCAGCAATTTTTTCCAGCCAGTAGGGAATGATTTTTTTTGTAGCCAAGACTCCCACAATGTCAGTTTCTGAAATAATTGCTGTAAAATTTCCAAATATTGTAACTAAGTAAAAAAAATAAGAATTTCTAGCTTCCAACAATGCTATTGTAAGTTTTTTTTATTTTCCTACTGTTGTACACCAAATAAGACATGATCTTATTAGACTAAAATCTATTGAGTGATAGATACAATTTTTCTCTCTTCTCTGAACCCAAATATGACTGAAGGTTTAATACAGCAGGTATGATGGTGAAGTTCTCAGGTTCTGCACAGGAGCTCATGGCAGTCAGTTGAACAGCTGAGGTTATGGAAGAACCACTTATTGTTTGAACACGTTTTTTCTGTACAATCCTCTTTAACACAGTACTGAGAGGACTGTGAGTGTGAGTTTCAGAGGAACTAATTTAAGAGAGTTGGGTTCTAGGGTACCAAACCAGTTATGAATCTCAGAGCTCCCTCTATTACCAGTATTGAATTCTGAATAAGAAATTAATTCAGCCTTAGAAATGCCTTAGAAAATCACAGCAAGATGCCTTTTTTCCTTCAAATTTTTTACTCACTGGAACAGGATTTAAGACTTTTGTCCCAGGAATGTGGTGTGAACTCTGATTATTAAAATATGTGATTCTTTATTATTGTCATATCACAAGTGAGGTTTTGCTTTAAAATAAATGTCCTTTGAGGAATTGTTTTTAAATGTGGATTCCCAAGAAAACAAAGCTCATATGATGGTGTTTTCTGCATGTGTGAACCTGCCAGTGTGCCCTACTATCAACAACTTTTGACTCTTGTCCAACTTCAACATCTCTGAGCAGTCTTCTGAAAAACAAGTTCACCTTGATAATAAAGAACCGGCGCAGGACACAGAAAACCGAGTTTTACTCTTTCAGCTGCTTATGGAAACGTTTGATTCATATGTAACATACGGGTTTAATTTGTGTCTTTTCCAAGTTGGGAAAAGTTCTTTTTAAACTCAGCCTTGCATGACTTTGTCTTGGTCCAGGCTGATTTGTTTTGATGGGGAGTTGTGAGGTGACAGATTTGGTTCTTATGCAGGTGAGCAAGCCAGGAGATCTGGCCCTGTTTTATATAGACTGTATGGATGCTGTTTTCAGTTTCTTTGTATGATGTGGCTTGAAAATGTGGACCCTTGTCTGATGGTAGTGACCATATCAGCTATTCTTTTGGTCATTTTATTTCAGAAAGGTATTTTAGATTTTCTGTAATTTGTTTGAGGGTGTGTATCCTGGGGTGACAGTGTGTTAGATGGTATTATGAGCATGACTGTCTGCTGTCCAGCATGACTAGCAAACCATTGATGTTTCCATCCTTGCCAGCCCAGTTATCCATAGAATCATAGAATTACAGAATAAACTGAGTTCAAAGAGAACCATCAGGATTATCTAGTCCAACTCCTGGCCCAGCACAGCACCATCCCCAAGAATGGCACCATGTGCCTGAGTGCATTGTCCAAACACTTCTTGAACTCTGTCAGGCTTGGTGCTGTGACCCCTTCCCTCGGGAGCTGTTCCAGTGCCCAGCCATCCTCTGGGGGAAGAACTTTTTCCTGATATCCAACCTAAACCACCTCTACACAACTCCAGGCCATTCCCTTGGGTCCTGCCACTGGTCATGAGAGTGAAGAGATCAGTGTCTGCCCCTCCTCTTTCTCTCAGGAAGGGGAAGCTGTACCTGCAATGAGGTCTCCCCTCATTCCCCCTCCCCTCAGTCTCCTTTTCTCTGGGCTGAACAGACCAAGTGACCTCAGTCACTCCTCATGTGGCTTCCCCTCAAGGCTCTTCACCATCTTTGCTGCCCTCCTTTGGACACTGTCTAACACTGTCTAGTAGCTTAATGTCTTTTTTTATATTGTGGTTCCCGAAAATGCACGCAGGACTTGAAGTGAGGCTGCCAGCTGAGAGCAGAGGAGGCCATATCTGCCTCCAAGCTTTAACTAGAAGCTGAGCAGAGGAGAGGTGAATTTCTCCTTTGAACTATGCTTACCTTCTGCGTTCAGTTCAGTGTATCCCCTGCATTTGTCCTAGGGAAGCTTGGGGAGCTCTGTCGCTCCTACATAATTGTTACCTGCCAGTTTTGTCTTGTTTTTGTAACAGCTTTATCCCAGACGTCCTGGTCTTCCACCTTGACAAGTGTAATATTTCCCATATACCCCTTCCCTCCCCAGGGGTAAGTGCAGAGCTCCCAGGGGTCTCTCTAGTGGCATCCAGGTAGTTGCAATGCACTCCTCTCCTGTGCTACTGCTCTTGACCTGTATTTTCTCACTCATCTTTGCCTTAGGCCGTGGACTTTCCTTAAAAAGGAAGCACTTCTATCATTATGTGGATGCTAGTTTAATCTGCTACTTCAAGCACAAAGGAATGATCATTCTGACTTAGGTCTTCAGCCTTCCCAAAAACAAATTATCTTTGAAAATCAAAGGACATTTCTTTTATTAAAAGTATATAGCGTTATGCGTTGATAAACTGTCAGCAAAAAATAGGAACAGGACTTTTAGACTTAGTAATGTCCTCAAACTTCTGTTTCCTAATTATCAAATAGTACATGTGCAGTCATTTATTTTGATTTTTTACACTGAAGTAGAATAGAGTTGTTACTACTAGTATCTGTGATGAAAATTTAGGAAAAATTTCTTCCTTATTACTCAAATCTGCAATACAGCAAAGGGTTGATCAGGTCCTGGTGTCTCCAGGCATACCATCTCTTTTCTGCTGCTTTAATTTGTAACTACTTGACATGAAGGATAAGAAGATTGATAAAAGCTTTCTGATAAAATTTTATTGTTTGACTCTTATTTTGAGGATGTGTTTCCAAGATACTGTTGTTCAGCATAAAGTAGCCTTTTCCTTTTAAACATATGCTGTGGGACCGACTCTGAATCCAGGTTGCACTTAGCACCTTCATGTCCGTTTTTTTCTGTTTGGTTTAGTTTTGTTAATTTTCCACCACAGCTAAAACACCGATGTTTTGTCTAGTAAGAAGTGTGCTATGAGCTTCTGCAGGAAAAAGTACGTATTGTTTTGTTTATGCAGAAAGGTGTTATGGATTATTTCCTCCTTTATCTACCATGTGTTGTTGACTCCTATTCTCTCTTTAGGTTCTTCCCACCCAACTCCTAAGTATTTCCCTTTTTAGCAAATACATCATGTAGCTCTTTTTTTGTATGTCCCTGAAGAATCCAGTCAGTTGTTCAATGTATTTGCCACTTGGATAAAAAAATGCCTGAAATTCAGTGATTAGAGTTCTTTTGAAATAACTATATTGCTTAAGACATCTAACCAATATCGTCTGAGTACCTAGTATCTTCTTCTGGGACTGAAAGTCATTTTTGTTTTTCGAGAATCAAAATAAGATGTCCATTGAAGATAGTGGGAAGAGTTGTATGTTCATTAACAAAAGGAAAGTTGCTGGTGTCTGAACTAATTTCTGACTTACAAAGAACTAAATGAAAAGTAAAGTCTTAATACATCTGGCTTTGCTCATGGACTTAAAACATGGGCTACATTTTTTAAAGGCAGGTATATAAATTTGAAAAAACACAAGTGGTCTGTGTGGCATGACATAATTGAGACTTTTATTTCCCTCCTTTTTGCATTCTGTCATTTAAATAGGTCAATTTTTATGTAACATAGCATTAAGCATAGATTGACAGGTATTTCACACTACTGGAAACAAAAAAATACAAATTTAAGAAATCTGAAGTTACAAAACCTGAACTGACCATTTCAGTGTCATTTCATTCATTCCAATTCATTGTATTAAACCATAGGAAAAAAAAATTATTTTGATTGACATCTTCACGTATTGATAGCTTGGATAACTCTGACATAAATTTAACTCTGGCATTAACAGGAGTGAAATATATATTAAATCTGCCACCCTGTTACATCAAATGTGATTTTTAATTCTTACATCTGGGTTATACTTTTTTTCATTACAGCTGTATCCTTTGCAGAAATGCTGGTAAAATAGCGATATCTAAGTATCAATTTGGACAAGGAATCGATAGAGATATTGAGAAAAATGCCTTAGAAATTGTGTTGTGATATTGTATTTCAACAGCATGGAGTTTGAGCATAGCTTCATTTACTCTTAGCACAGGCGAGTGATTACACTGCTCGTCAAAGAAGCATAGTTATAAGAGGAATAAGTCTTAAATTGGAATGGTGAAGTATTTTTTATCAAATTGCAAAGAAGTAACATGCAGATTGTTTTGTGAAATGACAGTGATGTCCTGTAATATCTGTGTCAGTACATCTTACTCAACTAAAACCATTTTAGTAGACTGCTGTATTTACTAGAAGAGGGAGGTTTAAATTTAAATTTAATCTATTTACAACTATGATGATAAAGTTCTTTGTTTGTATGATTTTACATCAGATGGTTATGTCCCCTTGCATTCTGGAAGGATGCAGAAAGCATTCTGCTCAAGATATTGAGATTCAAATCATCAAAATGGCATGAAAATTTTGAATACTGAGCAAAAGTCAGGGTGAGATTTAGCTACCATTGCAGAACAAAGCTGAACTCAGTTCTGGTTTTTGTTCCATGGTTAATGGACACCTGCAAATCCTTCTTTGTGGAGTGTGCTGGTGGGCTGGTGCCTGATGAGTTGGTTGTTCTTGCAGGTGGTACAAGATCTGCCATGTCAAAACAGTAGGTTATGCCTTCGTCAAATATAGCTGAAGTTTACCAAAGGAATATAAGCAGACTGGTAAAAGATCAACTCTGCATCGAAAAAGACAAAATATCAAAGAATACATGCAATCTGAATAGGTGTATAAAACTGCAGGAATTTCTCTTATTTTTAAGCTATGCTATGACTTTTTCAGTATTCAGGTGTTTAAAAATAACAGTACATAGAGCCTTACAACTCTAACAGATGAGCATAGACAACTTTTTATGACTAACACTTCATTTGTTAGCAAATTATCTTTCCAACTTGCTAGGTCAGCGTCTGCAGTCACTGAGGACTGTTTGAGGGAATTTTCTATTTTTTACAAGAAGGAATGTATGTAAACACAAAGGGCCAATCTGGGCCAACTGCTAGTTGGTTTACATCCCCTGAGACCTTCCTATGAACTCCATGTGGCAGGAACTTCTGCTGAAGTAGTGCATGAGTAAAATCTCAAGTTACTACTTTTTGGATCCTCTGTTGAGTGAATGACAGCAAAAGGCAAACAATGCCAATAAGGGAAAAGTAAAAAAAAAAATTCCACTGACTACCATTTTCTTATGTCCATGTGTCTTCAATCAGGTTTAGACAAGCTTAAGCATCATTTATTCCTCACAAATTCACTTGCAGCGAGGCAGGTAGAGGCAAGCGGAATTACTGAGTTGGGTGGACTCTTAAAATGTCTTTTGATGCAAGATACCTTCTACTTACCAAAAAGGTTTGATGTAAGCAAATCAATTCCCCTCACATAATGGAAAAAATTAAGCAGTGATGAAAAAAGCAGGGGCCTACTGCTCTTGCCACCCTCACAAAATCATTAAGCTTTCAAGCAGGTGAAATCAGTGGTGACTGGCCAAAAGTCAAGACAAGGCAGGTGACATAGGTGGCTTTTTTTGTTCACTTTTCTAGTGAAACCTACAGCAATACACTTAATGGAAAAAAAAAAAAAAGATTCTTTGAGACAGCTAGTATAGATGGTATTTCGGAGAAAAATGTAGAAATCAGAGGCGTTAGAGAACATCAATAGTATCTGACCATGCTTCAGAGACAGTGAAAATATTCAGATGATGGAGATATGGCAAGACAGACCTAGAAGAGAAGTTTCTTCTGAACAGTCCTTTTCATATAAGGAAGAAAAAACCTCTTGGTGTATTTCCACTTCCTTTAGCAAACGAGCTTGTTACTCTGCTAGCAGAATGGAAGTCACACCTAAGCACAAGGTAGGACTTGCACAAGTATCTGCTCTTTACCAAAGTGATGCTGATTACCCAAGTATCCTGAAGTGACTGTCAGAGCTGTAAAAACTCACAAGTTTCCCCCAAAACCTCCCATTGACTCTACTTTCTTTCTGCCAGTGTGGACAAGAAGAATCTGACATTTTACCAGTTGTCCAAAATGAATTCCATTAAGTATTAAGGCCTTCAGAAGCAACACCTTTGAGCAATATGATCTAGTGGAAGGTGCTCCTGCCTATGGCAGGGGATTTGGAGTGGGGTGATCTTCAAGGTCCCTTCCAACCCAAGCCTTTCTATTATTCTGTGATTTGTTTAGTGTTTTATCAAAACACTACAAAATAGTGTATATCATGAGCATTTATAGTTAGGGTGATTACCTGGGTTGAGTGGAGGTGTGGACTTGTGTCTCTCTTGTTTATGTGTCTATTCTCATCCTATAGTTTTTTTTTTAGTAACAAACATAAGGGTCGGACAACACAACTGAAATTTCCTAAGGGATTTCTGATTGCTGCTTATGACAACTTGGAGATCTAAGCCTGAAACAGGCAAGCTTTTGTGCCTCAAACTGACTTAATAAGGAAATCTTAATGCTTTTCCAGGTCAGGATGCAGCTTTGATTTCATTAATAGTATATCCCCATCTGACATCCTGGTTCTATTGTTTTGCCTGATTACCCTCATGTCATCAACATTTTATTAAATAGTTTTTATGGAAAGAGCTTCTCTTTACTGCACAATCCAATATATATAATTGTCCAATATATTATATTGCATAATATTATTACATGTATTTGAGAGTGAAACATTTTGCAAATCTAACTCCTTCCATTAAATAATAACGTGGCTTGTGATGTTCCATTAGGTTTGCAGTTCACCCATACAAACCACAGCTGTATTAAATGAACATATAGCATTCCCACTTCCACAGCACTTTCTATGCAAGTTAGGTGGTTGTTTTTGTAAGGTATTATGATATGTAAAGAGGTGTCTGCTTCAGTATTTGGCCTTCATGCTTAATTTTTTTACTTTTATGGGCTTAAACCAGACCCTTTATATTGCTTTAATGTATTTTTTGCATGCATTATAAGCACACCCACACATGAATCAGTTCAACATTCCAGCAAGGCAGCTGATTTAAAAAAAATGTTGTTAAACAAGTTGAAACTGGTTGGCACATATCTGAAGAAAGAAATCAAATAAAATTGGCAACTAAAGAGAAAGGGAAGTTGATACTGGCACATCATCACAGAGGTCTCTAGGTAAAACATATGCAAAAGCCCTTAAAACATAGTTCTACTTTGAAAAGTGACTATGTAAAATGTCACCTTACTCAACAGATCTATTCCTTGTATATACTCAGTGTTGCATCTGCTTGCCTTATAATAAAATACACCTTTTTTATTTCAGTTGCTTTTCCTATTAACTCCACAGTATCAATACAAATCTGGCTTGCATTTTGACATTTGTGCTACGAAAGGTCAGTCACTTGACACAGTTTGAAAAAGACCCTGCAAAGTACAAGCTCTCTGTTGGATGAGTAGCAATAGAAGATCAAGCTTAATCTGTCAAATTCCAGGCTGAGTTTGAATTAGTGGTGAATTAAATGAAAAAAGTGAATTGAACTTCATGTATCCCATGTTACATTTTTTAAATTTAAATTATCCCAGTCCGTTTGACAGAAATGCTCAGGTTGAAATTTCAGTTTCAGTGGGCTGGCATTTCATGAAAGAGCACAGAAAATGAATTCTTGAAATTTAAGCTCATGATTGCACAGGGGGTAAATCTGGTCTGAAGAGAATGGCACAGGAAGAAAGAGCCATTCAGCTGTTTTTGGAATTACTTTCTACATCAGAAAAATCCTTTCAGGAACAACTGGTAGAAGTACTGACCATGTTATAGCCTTCCTGTTGATTTTTTTTTTTTTTTAAAGGTTTAATTTTGTAGCATTGAAAGAAAGTTTTCAGTCTTGTCCTTTTGCCTTAAGTGCCTTTCTTCCTAATTATCATTTTGCAGGATTCATTTTGTCAAGGCAAGGGGTTTTTTCCTATCCTTTTATCATGATAGACACTTCATTAGGCATGCTGAAAATATAATTATGCCTGATCACGTACTTCATGAACCCCTGAATATAGTGTAGATATTCATTTGTGTATTTACCTGTCTGTGTGCTTACTTAAGTTTCTTGCCCTTACTAGATGTAAAGTAGCATTGAAATATGCAAATAAATGAGAGGTATCTAACTATGTGTTAGTCAGAACTCTTTAAATCTGATTATCAGTGTTATTCGTAAATATGATTATCTGTCCTCTAGTCAACCTATGTTTCTTTAACAACTTCCATTTCTTTTATTTGCCTTTGAATAGTAGTGCTTTCCTTTTAAACTTTATGAAAGAGAAAAATATGTCCAGAACTGACTGAGACATGAAGAATTTCAAGCTGGACATCGGACAGAAGTGTTATTACAGCAGTTTGATAAACTCAGAGCTTAAAACTTGAGGTTACAATACTGCATGTGTATCAACATTGCTATTTTCAATCCTGATCAGGAAATGGGATGTTGCAAGAATTTTGAGTTGCTTGATGTGGATATAAAAAGGTTTGGGTATTTTATCACAAAGAAATTTTTCTGAACAGTCTTACAGTATGTGGGCATCGACACACTGACTGGTGCTATGCAAACACACTTAGCTGATGTCACAGCCTCTGACAGGATCACAAAAGTGTTCAAAATTGCGTGGAGAGTGTTAGAAAGGCCAAAGAAATTATTTTGTGATAGTCTAAAAAAAGCTAAAACTTAAACAGGATTGCTGGGGTTTTTTTCTTGATGCTGTAAATCTGTATGTTGTGGTGGTGTGACAGTGTTGTTCACATATTTCTGGTTTTTACTGTTGGGACCCTGGAAGCATACCTCGTGTTTGGCTCCAGGGCTGATTGTGTGATCAGATGAACTAAAAGCCACATACTTTTACCAAGCCTGAGATATGCTGCAGTGAAGCAATTATGTGCTCAGCAGAGGATATCAGCTGAGCTCACAGTCAGCAGTTCACTGGTGATCCAAGATTGCATTTCAGCAATGGAAGGATCCGTCTGCATGCATAACACTGTCCTCAGATACGCTTGTTCTCCTAGTCGGCTTTCCTTTGCAGCTCAAAGAAGGTCTTCTGCTCCATGTGTATGTGCTGAAAGAGGCCTCCACATGTTCATCTCTCTCTTTTCTGCACTTGTGATGCAATAGCAATTTGTTTGGGAAGCTATATGGATCAGGCTAAGTACTTTGGGATAAAGGTATGGGTTACTCATATACACAGTGAATACTTTAAGTGTGTTTTCTGACCTGGCTTTCTGCTTATGTAGAGAATACTCCAGGGGATTCATGACAGTCATGGGGTTTTTCTCCTACTTTCAAACAAAAAAAAAAATCTGGTGAAAATTTTCTAATCTGGTGGTTGTTACCACGGCAACCTGAAATATGGCTTTCTGTGTTTGTATTATAAGCTGACTTGAGATGCTAACATTAGCTAAAGTACTTTTCTTCCATTTCCTTTTCAGCTTCTCTTCCAGCATTACCTTGCCTAACACTTTTGGATGGTGTCTCATTGTACCCCTGAGAAACTGAAGTGCTGCACATTGCCTTTATTGCCAGTTGTTTGAATCGTCAGTGAATGGGGTCCATGAGTAACCAGTTACAAGTCATTGTAGTGATTACATGAAACGCTGCCTGAAATGCCTTGTATGTGTTACACAGATTGTAAAATGAGTGATCTGATGATCCCTCTGAACCTTAAATCCGTGGACTGCAGTCTTACTCTGCACATCAACGTTTTAGGAGCTGAGTAATATTGAAAGTCTGGCATGTCATGTTTTGATAATGCTGGACTTTCATTGATCTCAAAGAGAAAATGTTGCACACAGTTTTTGGGGGAATTTTTTTTCATTGTAATGTGGGATCTGTCATGGCTGTGCCAAAAATCTGTTGATGTAATTTCTCTTGCCAGTGCTTTGAATCAGAGATGGGGGAAAACTCAAAATAAAAACATATGTCATAGAATTTAGGATTTAGATCTAAATGCCAGTTTCTCATGTTGGCCATAGACATTATTTGTCTGCAGAAAAAAATTGACACCCACTACCTTGAGTTACTGTGACATGTATTTTTTACTCACAATACCGCATTAACAGATAAAGGGTTATTCTCTACTTTCATGTCCATTTTAGAGCCCTAGAAAGTGATTTGGCAAAACACTCCTCTGTAAAGACCCAGGGGTAATGATTATGTTCTCTCTGTTCGTTATAAATGTATCATACTGATTTTCTAGCTACTTCCATCTCTTCCCAAAAAATAACCAAAACTGATCGCAGTAAATTATTTTAAGCTGCACTAAAGTAAGTAGTTCTATTAATAATTACTGCAAATTGTTTTCTTTCAATCTGATATTTGGAAACTGGTTTTTGATTTATGCTTTTGCTTTGAATAGAAAATGGGTTCAGCAGAACGAGAGAAGGGCATTGTGTTGGGTCCAAGTATGTAGTAGCTTAAGTAAAGCTTGTAAAGGTCTAAAGTAATTGCCAGGTATTTAAATTGGAAAGTACCCACTGAATGTAAAAATAACTTTAAAAAAAAAAAGTACTCTGCAGCTCCTGAGAGTATGCACAATTTTAAGGTTTCTATTAGTGCTAGACTTGATTGTATAATTTTTAGAGCTTTTTGATTTAGTTCTGTCTGTTCCATTCAGCATCATAATCAGGAATAGTTAGTTACTATCCAGGATTGACTCCAAAAGTGTCTGAATAAAGTCAGCTCCCTATTTAGATTTTATCTGTATTTCCATATGGTAGAGAGCCCAGATGATGGTCTTAATACTAAACTTGGCAATTTTTCCACAGGAATGGGGGATGCCTTAAAAATTTAAATTATCATTATCAAAACTAAATAAAGTTTTGAATCTTACAAAGAAGCTGCTGTCAGTCAGCCCCTAATTTGAAGGAAATTCAAAGTGTGGTAGAAATATTCAGAGCTGTAAGTCCTTTCATGTCAGCAATGTTTTATGTCCTGAAACTGCTTTTGCTTTGATATTATGGGCAGACAAGCTCTTTCAGTATATGTGTACTCTTGTGTTTATTAACTTTAGCTTCTGCAACTTCTTTAACTCTGTTCTGTCTTGATTCCCTTGTAACTTTGTGAAATTCATATCTCATTCCCAGCTGTGTTATTTAAATGCAGGTCTCCTTTCTCCATTTTCGCTTAAGTGCCCTAGAAGATCTAGAGACTACTGATCTTACTTCTTGCCCACTTAAGTAATCTCCAGACAAATCTATTGCACCACTTTTTTTAATTCTATAGAATCAAATAACAAATTTAAAATCTGTTATGTATTAAATGACTTAATGTTTAGACATTAATTAGGACTACTATTTTAGTTTCAAATTGAGACTTTGGCCTCTTTCTTTGCAAAATACAATAATTGAGAAGGATTGTGCTGTTACAGTTGTATTTAATGAGTGCACTAAATAGTCATTCATGTGGATAGAATCACTGTTGAATATAGGAAATTGTTTTTGATGATACAGTGGTGTATCTTTCTGATAACGTTTTAATTGAAATGATTATTCATTATAGTCTGAGATAAATACTATGGCTGACTTCTACTTTTATTTCAGTATTCCTAATGATCACAAATACATAGTAGTAAATTAAATGAAGTTTTGTAGTCTTTATTGTGTTGACTACTTTGCCATGCCATGTTCAGACTTTGAGCTTTTGACTAGTTTTATTTCTTATGGGATTCCTTACCGTTTAAAAACCTTTCCATTTTTCTAAAATCTAATGTTTTTATACAAAGATAAAGAATTAGATTTTTGGATACTGCTACTTTTTCCTGTACTGTCTTTGAGCTGATTGGAGGGATTTTGATTTTTCAATCTTTTTTCAACTTTTTTTTTGTTGATTATGCCTTAAGACTGACACTCTAAAAGTGTGTGGTAAACTTCTGGAAATTTTCACAGAGATGCTTAGATGTTATTAATGATCAAGTTAAATTTTCTGGGTTTTCTTATGTATTTTAGTTGATCTTGTTCAGAAATATGCTTAGATCTGCATCTTTGTCTTCATTATTTGGGCCATGTTTGCAGTCACTTCCTTTTTAAAATAGTTTCTTCACACTATTCACCTCACTAGAGTAATTTACACAGAGATGCAGTATTGGTTTAAGGTTGAAATTTTTTCCTGAGCAGACTTGAGACATGTCTTGTTAGTTTTATTTACTGGTAGTGTCTGAGTTTTGTTGCTGAAAAAATTAATCAGGAGAACATTTAAAATGTGAAGAGGCAATAACTCTGTGGAGAGGCCCAAGAAAGAAGAAAGATATGAATAAAACTGAAGGGAGTGAGGATTGCACAACTGATATGTGGTAAGCTTGTATTTTTAAATAAGTAGAAATAACAATATCATGAAAGTGGGTAATCCCTTTATAGGTGGTCCAAAAGATGTTGACAATGTATGGAGATAATGGAAGAGTGGGAAGGATCAAATAGAAAAAATAATCTGGAAGAAAATAGGATGGACTTTCTGGGACATGTAAGATAGTTTTTAAATCTGGTAAATATAATTGAGTATTATTAAAATGTAGATAAAACAAGAAGTCCTAACCTGTGAAGAGTTGTGGGGAAAGGGAATACAAAGAGATTTGGCAGATATTATCAAAAGGAATGAAAACAAGCTGAAGGAAAATTTATTGAAAACTTCATTGAGGTTTTACTGCTTAATAATGGAAGGAGAGTCATACAAAAGAGTGACTCTCTCCATGGATATAGAAATCCAAGAAAATAAACTTTCAAATTATAAAACAGTATAGATAAGCAGCCAAAAAAGTTGAAAACAAGAACGGAGATGCACAATCTACAGATACTATATTAAAAATGAGAAGATCATAAAAACCTTGGAAGTAGTCTAAGGTGAAGACTTCTGATAGACTTGAGTCTTAAAATTGATCTAAGGATTATCTCTGGCTTTTCTGTTGTTAAAGTACGTATGCTGTTACATCCCTCTGTGGCTTCTTCTGTTTCTAATGAGGTTTGGATCTGGGCTTCATTCTTTAAAAGAGTGGGTCAGTTAATGTGATTACAGTGCTCTGCACACTTGTTGATCTTCATGAGACTTGAAGGTTTAATATACTGGTGGCACATCTCATCTACCAAATTACTGGGTGGATAGAGTCAGTCGAGTGAAGTCTCTTAGTGCATCAAGTCTCTTTGCTGCTGGAAAGAGAGAGGGAGACAACTAATTTGACTCAGATCCTTATCGAAGAACCTTTTTTAAGTGTTTAGGGATTGGCATTTCAAAGGGACAATTGGTTGATGTAAATTGTGAAATGAACCCGTGAGAATGTTGGCGTATCACCTCAAGACACAGGTACACAGCCCAGTGTTATTTTCTATGTCAGAAAGTAAAAATGAATGAACTCTTCAGGAGCTATGGTAAGTTGTGTTTTGGTTGAAAAAATCAAAATATATAACTCTGAGTGTTTTAAAATCACCTTGTTCTTAGACATAAAATTTAAGTAACTATTTACTGAAGTTCTACAGAGAACTTACTCTAAAAACTAAATGTTACACATAAAATTTCCAGCAGAGCTAGTTTGTGGGAAAGTTAAGATGAAACATGCAGAAATTTTCTACTCTTATACCACAGGGTCATGCACCCATAATAAAGAAAAATTATGATGTAGGAGAGGAAGAGAGAAAGAAAAAGAAAGATACCTCATTGTACTGAAGCAAATATACACAATAATGTAATTAACATCATGGAAGGACATAAAATGTACCTTGTAAGTGAATGAAAGAACAGAATGATGGAAGATCTACACCAAGAAAAACTTTAATTGTTTGCAAAACAAATGTTTATTTATGGTAAATACACTGGTAGTCAGGTAATGCTTTGATAGAATAACAGGTAGGCACTTAAAACAAGTAGAACAGGAAGTACCTTGCAAAGACAAACTAGAAAGCAGTGTGAATAACTGCTCACATAAGTCTCTGGGAGCAAAACTTGGGGCACTGTACTTTGAGCTAGTGCAGGGTTGCATTCTTAGTTCAATGGTCTAGACAGCTGGAGGCCATTCTAGACTTCAGCCAATTAAACAAATTAAGTATGAGACATAGGATGCAAAGATTAAAGTTAATTATGAAAAGAAATGGATGAAGCAGATTGTATAGGCAGAATTTCTTCATTGCATCTCATCTGTTGAGCCTCACAGTGTGGTTGTTACTTCCAGCAAGCTATTCTGTGGTTATTTTGCTTAAATGGCACATCTAGTTTGATCTGCTGTCTGAAAGATAACAGGCTGCCCTTCCCAAGTGTCTGGAAAGCAGCTACTGCACTGAAGGTGTGAAGCAGATGCGTGAATATTAGTTAGAAGTGTGAAGAGTAGAATCTAACCTTGCAGGCTACTTTGTGTGTTATTCTACAAAAGGACAGGTTTGTTCTCCTTCAGAAGAACTCTTGAGAAAATCTGCAAGGTATATTTTCAGCAGTTTTGTTAATTACATAGGTGAGGAATCTATGTCAGAAGCTGAGAGAGCAAATTAACTTCTCTCTAACCAGCACAAGATACTGAGATGGAGAGTAATTTAAGAAATGAAGGGTTATAAAATAATATCCTAAAGCAATTCCTCTAAATATTCTAAAATGGTACATATTAACTTTCTTGATCAGATGTGGTGGTGTTTTAGGTTCTGATTCTATAATATAGTACTTTGTATATCAAGTTCTGTAAAAGGTATTTTCATTTTCCCCATCATTATTTGCCACATCAATGACTTTTGTTATAAGTCTGAACAGTCTCTTTTAATTGACAGTTTAATTTAAAATATAATGTGGGATTGTTATTTAAATTAAATGCAACAATTGGGGATTAATGTTACATGAAAGGGAGTTTAAATAGAAATAATCTAACTGGAAGTAATTCAAACATTTTAAAAAGAAAAAAGTTAATTAGGGACAACCCACATGAATTTATGAGAGGGCCAGCCGGCTTAGGATGTTGAGATGGCAAACAAAGAAAACTGAGTGGATGTTTATTTTGACTTCCAGAAAGAATGTTAGAAATTAATCACATCCAATGCTGTTGGCTAAGGTAAGAAATCTTGTTGCCAATGTAATACGGTTTGTGAAATAGAAAACTCGCCTTACAATGTTAAGCAAACTATAGCAATAGAATATAACAATTATTTTAATAGTCAGAAATTACTAGTGCTTACTGTAGGGAATGATTGTGGGTCATATAACTTATAAACATACAAAAGTTTCCATTATTGCATCACTGTGGTTATGAATTCAGGAAATGAAAACGATATGATTTATAAAGTAAAGTTACTTGGCTGTGCTGTACTTCATGTGTTTGTTATAGCATTCGAACAGACTTTTAGTACTGTTCATTCAGTGGACAAATCAAATTTCAAGTGTTCCTTTCCTGCAAAACATTCCCCCAGGGAGTTTGAAGAAGTTCTTCTCTCTTAGGGGAACTCTCTTGGCATTAAAATCCAACAGGAATAGAGAGCTACAGGCTTGTTGCTGTCATAATCCTATCAACACGATCTTTTTTCTTTTAAGATGGTCTCAGCAGTCTGTCACTGTATTTTGGAGGACTGGTTGATGCACAAAAGTAAGTTGGTTGGCAGAAGCTCAATCAAAAGAAAAGAAAGAAAATACTGGTTCTAGTTTAAGGGAAACTACCAGAAAATTTAGTGGAAGTATTCATGAGCTACAAATCCTGCTAGATTTCTAGCTGTTGGCAATGATCAAGTAGATCAATGGCCAAAAAAACATTTTTCCATCTGTATTTTTATAGAAGACTGAGCGTGGAGCACTGTATTGCAGACTTCTGTCTGCTTGTGATTAGATGTTTGCAACATGCATTTTATTGAACTGCATGTTAACCCACCTTCATAAATCAAAGATGGTAAGGAACATGGTAGGCTGCTTATTTAGGTCTGTCTATCTCCAACATCTCTTTTCATTTAATGCAACAAGTGGGGTTTTCTTGTCACTGTGTGACTGGAAACTGGGGTGTGGAAAAAAAATCAACAGATATCCTGAGACTCATGATAAAATCGTAAGTTAATAATGCTGGTGGTGTTCTTGCAGTGGTATTTAAAATATTGACTTTGGCCTATGGAACACCTGAAAGCTTGGAACTTGTCTAGGCAGTTTATTCTAGCAGTGAGCAACGGGGGAGCTCAAACAAAAGATCTCCATTTAAATGAGAGCAGCAGCTGGCAATGCTCCATCAATATTGCAATACAGTTTTCTCATTGCCCTTATTTTTATCTTACTAAGTTTATTGCAAGAATTAGAAGAGCTTGTAGAGATTTTGTGGACTTCAGATTTATTTACCTACAATCACACTGAGACTTGTATGCCATTAGCAATGCTGAGTCTGCCTTCATTCTGGATATGCAATAAATTTCTACAGATTGAAAACTTTTGATAACCCATTTGCTCATATTCATATTTTTTCATATATTTATTTTGCAATTAAAGTTAAACAGCTTCAGTCTAGGATGTTTTAAAAACAGCTTTTATTTAATGTGTTATTGTGATCCATAGAGCATGCGCCGTGGTTGATTGGAACCTCAGCTCAGGAGATTAGGTTTTATTATCAAATTGTACATTTAGTATGAAACAGATACCTAACAAAAAGTGTTTCAACATTCAAATAGATGTCACTTGAGTTCAGATCAAAAATAACGTGTGTTACCTGCTACATCTTTTGGAAAACATGAAAAAAATAACAGTTTAAAAATGTGATCTTTTGCTTATGACTTTGAAAGAAATTATAAAGAAATAATTACTTGCAACTGTAAATCCTCTCAGTTTATGAGGATAGTTGACATTGCTCTTCCCTCCCACATTGAAAGAGATGCATAACAGTGGATAAATCCCTTCAAAATCCTCAATACATGTCCTGTAACAATGCATCTGGGTAATGTTCTGCAAGTCTTCATAGACCTGGACAGTCTCTTCACCTTTTTACTTGAGATTGAGACTGCAGGCCCCAAAAAACATGTGTGCTAGAGAAAAGCATGCATGTGTGCTGGCTTTCACAGCCTCAGTCACAGTGTGACCCCAGATTTGCTAATAATAAAAAGAACTGTAGGTGTAGCAAGACACAGTTCAATTGCATTATGTCAAGATGCTAGATATCCAGGACAGTGTAGAGATACTCCAGCTTCATTAGTTGTTCATTATGTAAGGGCTTGCTGCATAAAGGAGAAGAGCTGTAAGAGCTGTGTGGTTGAGTCACACTTAAAGGGTACAGACTTGATTGTGGTGGTATTTAATTTGCTGGATGCTTATAGCCAAACAGAATTTTGCTTATTACTTCTTCTCTTGTCAATAAATTATATATTGAAATCAACAACTTGTTACTACTTATATCTTTCATGAGCAGCTTTCTAAGTGACAAGCAGACAGTGCTTCTGGGTGAGAGTGGGAGGACAGAAAATAGCTCATTGTTGCAGTCTGTGGAAGAGGAATCCAGAGGAGATTTAAGGTCTACTATATGCTAGCCACAGCATTTTTTCCCTTTTTCTTTTATCAGAGAGGCTAGTTAGAAAATGAACAATACCACTTAAGAATATTATTTCACTTCATGTGCAGTAGTGATGAGATATTGCACAGACAATATAAAGTGATACATGGTTTGTAATACTGGCATTTCCATGTTCTCCCTGATGCTTCAGCTTTGCCTTAAGACAGCAGGACTCACTTGGGCAATGGTACCAGCAAAGCTGACTTTGAATACCAAAGACTGTAACTGCCATTCCTCATGCAGCTAAAGAAAGCATTGTCTTTACAGGTCCAAATACTTTCTAATTGTTTTTTGCCCTCATTTCTAACAGATCTTGAGCCTGTTTTTCAGAGTCAAGTGTTAAAAATATCTGATTTGAGATACAGCAAAATTGCTTACTATTAATTATGAAGCTGTATCTCTTATGTAAACAAGTAAATAAACCAGAAATTACTGTTATCTGTAAGTGAACACGTGGAAGATTTTGAATAGAAAGGGATCTTAAATGGGAGGGAGTTAAATACAGAAATAATTTTGCATGCTCCAGTAAGTGTTTGGTGGGGGTGGGGTGGTGGAGGGGGGGTGGGGAACGGAAGACAGTTGCAATGGAATATGAACTTGCTACAGGTCAGCTCATTCACAGTCATAGTCCCTGCCCACTTAGCCTTCAGCAAACACAAAATAATCTAAGCGAGGTTAGTTCTCAGAGGATGTAAACTGTCTTGAATTTGTCTTGGGCCAGGGTAAACTGTCAGTTGGAAATATAGTAACTCTTTGTTCCATAGTGACTATGTCAAAGCTTCTGCAATTTTTAAAACTAGACCAGATATCTTGATTAAAGTTGGTTCTAGTTCAAACAATAATAGCTGAGATTTGTACAGAAACTCTGTGGATTGTCTGTAAGACCAGAAATTGTCATAACTGATGTAACTGTCAGTCTGTCAAATCAGTGATTGACATAACTGTTCTTTCTAGCTCAGTTACTTTTCCTGCAGAAAGAATTTTAAGGCCAAGTCTAGTTAACATTCTACACTGAAGTTTTTGAGATTATTTTACTGTCGACTATGCAAGACTTAGTTTTACAGCACATATGTTTTTATTATAAAACCTCTTTCTCTGAGTATTAATGAGTAAGCGTGACCCTTCTCAAACATAGAGCTAGATACCAGAAAAAGCAACCAATTCACTTGTAAGAAATAGATTTCTGCATGATTACATGTCCTAGTATTTTTAACCCTGAAGCAATACAAAATGTTAAATTGAAATTAAAGCAATAAATCTTTCCTTAGAAAGATGCACACTGTACTGTCTGCATCATTACTGAAACCATTTTACTTTGAAGCACAGAAGGAACACTTAATTTTTATTTACTATTATGAAGGAAACTCTTTCATTACAGGGGAAAAAAGGCTGACAAATATGAAAATATGACTATGATTTGGGCAGAGTTCCAGAGATGGGAGAGAGTGATGCTTTTATCTTTAGAGGGTCTTTGACTGCTGTATTTATTCCATTAATAACCCCAGTATGGCTAATGTCATACTTTGTGCATTTTTCTCTGTGTCTGGCCTTTGTGTAAATTGCAGGGGAAGGTATTTTGATGTTTAACTCTGCTGGGAAAAATGGTACAGTAATATGCTGTGTCTCGTTTCCCTGGATTGCATGGGACACCATGCTGAAATTCTGTTGTGACAAATGTTCTTTTTTCATGCTTTTATTCTTCCCAATTTAAATTTTAAACCTGTTGTATTAAAAATCTAATTGAACAAAATCATTGCAAGTTATGTATACTTATGAACAGTTTTGTGTGTAGCTTCAGATGGAGGATGCAGTGAAATTATTTGACCAGACAAACTTAAAACTGCTGGGCGGTCAGAAGAAAACATTGAATCCTACCCATGTATAAAAGAAACTGAATAATGAAAGCAATTAACTGTGCCTTTCAGTAAAGCTTTCGTGCTTTGTGATCAAATTTATCATATACACACATGCACTCATTCTATTCTCATTCAGTATTTATTATTAGATGTAGGTTTGCCTGTTGAATGCAGGGATGTAATACACAAATACACTGTAGGACTTACTCTTCTCTTAATTTCTGCCAAATGGATGCATGGAGGATGTCTGTGGATATACATATATGCTGAACAAATTGTAATGACTTGTAAATTAATTTTTAAAAAAACAGGTGAAGGAAAAAATCTGTCAGTGAAAATTATTTTATATTATCTAATTCAGTTGAAGTGAAAGGATTCCATCTACACACACTAATTTATGTGTACTGGAGGAAAATAAATCATAGGACCTGAAACTTCCATGTCATTGGCCATGCCAGGATTTTGGAGTGCTCTGCAGATGTTAATGTGAAAATACAGCCTACCTAACCCTGCCTTCCAAAAACAAAGATAAATGAGATCTCTGTGTAACTCAGTGAACAGTCTGATCTCATTGTGCTGATCCTAAGCCATATGTTTCATGGTGATACAAGGCCTTTAGAAAGGAGATTGCTGAAACATGTCACTATCTCCTTCTCATACATGAAAACCTGTTCTGGTCAGCTGAAGACTGTATATTTAGGGGTTTATTATATCATACTTTCAGCAAAAGTGTGTTCTTCATAGGTTCTAGTAAGTTTCTTTGTAAGGTTTTGAGTTTTCAAGTAATTTAATGAATGTAAGTAATTTTGCCTTCCGAAACGTTGATGAAAGTGTTACCTACATGGTACAGACAAGGAAATACAATTTCTGGTTGCCTCTGTTGGAAATAGGATAACCATGCAAAATTTACTTATCCAAAACACTTGACAGTGGTACAGCAATGGTTAGATCTACAGAACTAATAGCAAGTATTTTACAGTATGGAGTGCTCAGTAATTCTATACCCTGGAGGGGGCTCTTGAAAAACTAAGGTGGTAGTTTCTAGTGATTTGTAACTGAACTTTTTATTTCAGAAGTGTATTTTCTAATATAGTATAAAATTAAATAAGGTTGTGAGGAGATTAAGGGCAGGCAGAGAGGTAGCTCTATTCCCCACACTGTCCTTTGAAACAGATCGGGTGCAGTGAATCTGCTAGCTTTCCTCTATCTCTGTCCTGCGCAGCTGTATAGCTGCAGATAGTGCAGTCCCACACGTTGCCGGATAGCCAATGTATTACCAGAGACGAGAGACAAGGGAGCTCTACTCCGAACGGGGTTCCACAGGTTTTACTGCTTCGTGAAAGTGCCGAGCAGAGCCAGGACGAGGGAGTGAGAGGGAAGAAAAAGAGCTAAGAGCGAAAAACCAAGAGAGCTGACCACGTGTCCGAGCCAGTTTTGCCAACTGGGTTCCACGCCCTGGGGCGGTACAAAGGCGGGGTCGAGGAAGAGAGCCAATGGATGGGGGAATGGGGTGGTACAGGGTGGGGATCGGAAGATACACCAATGGGCATAGGGAAGGGGCAGGGCAGAGGACCGAGGCGGGATGGAGAGCTGGGGCAGGAAACAGCCTTGCAGGCTGCTGGGAGATGTAGGATTTTACAGAGTCTGGGGGGTACAGTTACAATGCAACCGCGGAGACTGGAGAAGGGGCTGTTCCTTTACAGAAACACGGGGGAAGCATTTCTCAGTTCCCTGAGTTTTCCCACCAACCTAACTCATACGTTTTCCCTGGTTCAGTGGCAAGGTCAGTGACTACAACAATATAGTAAGATCTTATTTTGTGTAGGTATCTCTATATGGTGTGATTTGTAAAAGTCATTTTGAACGAAAAAAGGCTTGCAAATCACAGTATCTGTGATTTGAAGCTATGCTGAAAAAGCCACATGAAAATTATGGGAATGGTTTAGAAGGCATGGAGATACATGAGGGAAAATGTATGAATTCTTAACATCATTTTAAGACTTTATGATAACAGGAGTTTTGCTCGACCACTTCTTTTAATGGGACTTTTTGGTTTGATCTATCTTTGCATAATATTAGTGTGCAAAAAATTCAGTGGTGTCAGAGATCCATCAATACTTGCCTTCATGCTACTGCACATCTCTATCAGTCAGAGATTTTCAGTCTCCCTAAGACTTTATGCCCATACACCAAACAAAGCTAGAAAAAACTAGAACCTGGGGGACATGGTCAAGGAACATGGTGAGCAGTCCTGTGCTTTGGTGTTGCAATGATACCTCCTGGAAAGTGAGCCTCATGGCCTACACTGACTCCTTACTGAGATTCGACATAAAATCACATGTCTTTTCTTTATTTTTTTTAGTACTTAATGTTTATAATCTGTTTGATTCCCAAGCTTGTTGTTGGTGAAAACAAGGTAAGATTTAGTCCAGATTCTCACATAATGCTTTTCATAAATTCGGTTTACTTCTGTTATCCGTCATGTGAAAATAATCTTCCCATAACTGACCCACGGCTGACTGCTAAGAAACCTAATAGCAGTCTGTAAATTTTAAAATATTGTTTTCCTCTTTTTTTATATACCCAAAGCAAAGGAAAAAAGCAACCTGGAAGTTTGGGAGGTCTAAGCTTTGCTGACTGCCAAGGTTGTATTGTCTGCCTGAGTTCCTCCACTTTAGTTTGTAGCTCATCTGTGGATATCTTTTGGTAGTTTTGAATGATGTTAAAACTATTTATGGCCTTTCACACTATGCCGAATATCCTGCACTCAAAAAGCCTCTGAAAGTCAAGTCCAACAGGCAGCTATCCAGAGTGCCATGTTAAATCATTTATTGCTATTGGTTTTTTACTAAAGTAATGTTAATAATATAAGGTAGAATGGTATGTGATAGAAACCTAAAAGCTGCCATGCTCATTAGATAGTAGCGTAATATTAGTGTTTTATACCTGAGGAATGCTCCCTCCTTGTCTGCTAAAATACTCAGAAATGAGCTGTACCCCATTGGTTCAAGCTTGTAATCCTCCCCTGAAGTGTAGGGATTTTTGCACTTTTGATGTTTCAGCGTCCCATTCCTTTTGGAATTTTTATAGTTAATTTATATTGTTAGAAGTCTGCAATTGGTCCAAGAGATAGTATTTTTGCTAATTATTTTCTATATCTTTTTAACTTTTATTTCATTACATTCAGTTGGTTGACTCCCTTGTTTAAAAAGACAGACCTTTAATACCATTCCATTCTTTCAGGTTTTACTTTATTTTTCCTCATCAAAATTGGAAAACCAAAGTCACAAATTCTGATTTCGAGCTCTCTTTTCTTATACTGATAGTTTTCCATATTTACATTAGATCATGAGAGGACTGTAGCCCCACAGGAATATTTGCTATATGGTGTTGCTTTGGCATCGCTTTGGCTAAGTTTTTTTCTGTTTTAGAGGAATTCTGGGTTTTTTTTAATCAAAACTGTGCTCGCCTTCTACCATCTGAGCATAATCTTCTTGCTCAAAAATAATTGGGTTTTTTGCATATGATTTTATAAGGCTGCGTTTCATTTGCATTCAAATATTACATGGGGAATTTTGTTGTATTTTCTTGCCTAAGGAAACTGATATATGATGCCATTGAGAAAGAGAAATAGCCCATACTCCAGGGTGTTTTGCTCTTGGAATGAGTGTTTTTATGTGCTGCCATGTCCAAAAACTTCTGTGACTTTCTTAGATACTTCAGCATAATTTTTTGTATTCAGAAAGTATGGGGCATTCTTTTTTTTAATAGAAATGTCTCATAATGGACTTAAGTTGCAGCAAAGATGCCTTCTGATTAAAGAAATTATTTTTTGAATAATTCTAAATAATTGTTTGGTTTAAAATATTATTAATACAGTTCTTAATATAGGTTCAATATGTTTGTTTTGATTTGCAAGACAGTGTAAACGCAGGTATACTGAGTTGCTCTTAGTGAAGTATGAATATACAGACTGCATGAATAACAGGTTCATGCAGTTGTCTGTGCATCTAGGTTCACTAGACAGTTCAGCACTGTTTATATTTAACACTGTGTTTCTGTTTATATATAAAAGACCTAGGTATGATACACAGAATGGAAGTAGATTATGTTTTGGATAAAAGCTTTAGTATGGAACTGCAAGACATGAACTGCTGCACTGAGTCACACCAAAGACTCATTTTTCCCAGTGCCCCTTTCTGACCATGATTGCCTTGCAGTACCATTTTACCAGTGTAGGTACACAGTAATGCTTCACCCATTATCCTATCCTAGTTTTGAGTGATCTTTCGGTATTTCCTAATTGTTGCATTCATACCTTTCCACCTGAAGGAATGCTGCTTCCATGAATTTCTCAAATTATTGCTGAGTGCATTTATGCTTCTGGCATCTGTAGCTTTCTGTGGCTGTGAGTTTCACAGTTTGATTGCATTTTGTGTGGGGGAAATCCTTTTAAAGGACCCATGTTCATGAGTAGGTAGATCATTTTGTTGACAGAAATTTAGACACCAAAAATACTAGCTGGGGAGAAAAAATTTGCAACATGCAATCTCGTTCAATTAGATCAGTCTGATGTGGTTGTATTTGGTTTTAGATGTCTAATTTTCCTTCACTGAATGTTGTCCATTTGTTATGTGTTGTGTATGGCTTGTGTAAAAGGAAATAGATGTGGTGAAAACACTGAAGTTGCTTCTCCCCATAAGTTATGTTTTAAAGTACATTTTCTCCTAATAAAATGTTTTGTAATTCCAGTTACAAATAGAAATCAAAAAATAGTGCTAAGCACCAAACACTCATCCTATTACATTTTTTGGCAGATGAAAGTGAAGCAAATGCTCAAGTATGTGGGCTATTCTAAAAATGGCATTTTATTAGGACTACTACAAACATTCCATGTGTCTTCTGGTACAACAGTGCATGAAGTCATTTATTACTCTATACATATGTGTAACTTGCTGTTATGTATAATATGACATTTGGGGGTGAAAAAGGAAATTGTAGGAGGGAGAGAATTTTCCCTCTTAGCTCCATGAGAAGTTGTTTTTGTGTAGATAGATGCACATTTGCATATGAAGGAGAAAAACACTCTCCTTCCTAAACTAAAGTGAAAGGATTCAGGTTTTGTAATATATAGATAAATGTAAAGAAAAAATGTCTGAGAACATGCCTACAGCAACTGCATTATTATTGTTTGTAAGGGGGAAATGTTGTCACCTCGATATCCTCTTTCATCCTGCTGCAATTTCATTTGATTACCGAATACTGTGTTAGGATAGATGATTGTTAGTGGGTGATTTTAGTTGAGTTTTAGTTTAGTTTTAGGCAGTATTGCCACACTGAATTGAATTTCTCTCTTTTGTAGAAATGACTTCTCTCTCTTCTGGGTGTTCAATGACTTATTTTGAGAAACAGTAAATTTGCTTTTTTGGAACCTGTACTAAGGTTCTGCCCTGTGTGTGTGGCTTCCAATAAGTACATGAGATAGGATCTTGTTGGTATGTGGGAGAGAGGGCTTATGCTTCAGGCATATTTCTCTCTGTAAGTTTCTGTTTCTCTGCTAATCTTTTTCATCAACAACAAATGACAGTGACCAGATATGCTGAAGTCAGTGTGGACCCATGTCTAGGGGACTTTTGTGTAATAATTTTTTTAAGTTGTAGTTGTTGATTTTACATATTTGGTTGGTAGCATGTAGGATGGTGTGGTCTTCCTTTTGAGCATGCTATGGTTTGTGTTCAGTGTGAGCTGCATTCTTTTTGCACTTCATAAAAGATAATACTTAAGTTAGTTTGATGCATAATTCTGTTTTATTTTAGTTTTTGCATGGATGCATTTCAGCTGTGCAGTGATTTGGCCATCTATGGAAATGTTTTCTATGCCCAAATGATTTACAATCATCTTCCCAAAAAAAAATTCAAAATTGTGTACAACAAAGAATGTCAGTGTGACTCCTTTCTGTTTCCAAGTTGAAAACTAATTGTAGAGAATACTTCTGGAAGTGGCTTTCTAGCTACTGTGCATTGGTTTCGTGTAGCTACAGTGCTGTGGTTCCATACTGCTATAAACCACAAAGTTACCACATCATTTTGGGTGCTTCTGTTGGTTGTTTCATTGGAATAAAGTAGTGACTAATTTTAATTTTCTCATCTACAAAATTTTGAAGCAAGTCAGCCTAACCTCCAGTTACATTACATAATTTATATTTAGGTACTTCAACAAATGGTGTGATGTTCAAGGTCAGAAACCCCAAGCTTTTCAAGTTCTCAACACCTCTGAAATTAAGTCAGCATTCAAAGTCAGCATTGAAATCTGGGTTAGGAATGTAACTGAAGGCATCTCATTTGACATATCAAGCCTAAATTAATTCCTGATTATTTTTGGCATTCCATATTGGTGAAATATTAATGTCAGTCATGTGATACTGTGTTCTTGACATTGTTGGCTGTTAAACTTCCTTCTACAGATTCTTCTGCAGTGTCTTTGTGAAAGATGTTCTTCACAGAGCTTAGTGCCAAGTGAGGAGAGCCAAAAATGGGCTAATAGGCAGTCTGAAGTACATGCAAAAGTAATGCAAAAGAGTAAGACTCAGCAAGGGTTCTTTTAGAAATTGGCCATTAATAATATTTGTTAGTGTTTAAGCGTTGATTCAGCAAAGCTCTTAAACAAGAACTTATTTTTGAAGATGATAAGGGTCCTATCTCTGGTCCTTAAATATCTTCAATTCTTTTTAAGTACTAATGGTACATTTTAAATATTTGAAGGTCAACGTGTGCTTAAAATCGATACTGCATATGGAAATTTTACTTAGTATTCTATTTAATCCTGGTCTTTGCTTGTGATCCTTGAAGGTGGGAATAGGATCCAGTTGTAAGGATGTGCAAGGCAACGCACAAGGAGTTATGTGGTTGTAGTAATTGAAGGTTTCTCTATCTGACTGCTTTTATCATAGATTTTTTTGTCTAATGCCAAATAGGTCACTGAAACCTAGTGGTTTTTAGTTTCATTATTGTGTTTTCTCTCGGTTCTCTTCTCTTGATACCCAGCTCAAGAGAACTTTTCTGTGGTAAATATTGGCTATCGAAGACTCAGTCGGCACTTTAACTCTGGAAAGTGTTGTAAAATGCTATGAACTTTGACAAATCAAACAGACAATGTCTGTATCTTGAGATGAATAAAAAATGCTGGTATTTATTTCTGTTGATCAGTTTTTTGAGATAGTTGATTTGTTCATTCACAGCTGGTATTCTTTTAATGAATTTTCTATGTATGTTCATCTGGGTTTTCTGTTGTTTTTTTGTTTGTTTGTTTGTTTTTGTTTTGGTTGGGTTTTTTTTTCTGTGCAGATAATTTAAATGAGCCTCCTGAACTCTTAGTTAAAAACAGTGTGGTCTTGCATATTACATTTTGGAGGAATTTCCATTTTTGGGGATATTCCCATGAAAAAAACCCAGTCTATTCAGACTGACATTTTTCTCTTAAGAGCTCTTTATTCTCAGTTGATAGCTTTTCCACTCAGTCGTACTGCTGTTGCATGAGCAGTCTGTAAGCAAGCATAACCTGGCAGAGCTTCACATGTGAATGGTTGCAGTTGGACTTGCAGTTGCCCTCACAGGGAGCAGGAGAGGACTTGGTGTTTATGAACAGTTTTTCCTTCACTATCATAGCATTGGTAGTAGCTACTGAGACTCAGCAGTCATTTTCACAATATCTCTTTTGGAGCATCAGGGCTTTTAAAACAGAAAATGAGCTTCTCTGAGCTTGAGATGTGTGCCTGGAGAAAGTCAATATCCAGAAATAACTGCTTGGATAGCACAGTAGCTGTCTGGTTTTGCTCTGTTGGCTGAGTTGTGCTCTACCTTCCTGCATGCCTCAGTAGTCCTGGCATGGACAAAGTCTCATCCTGATTCTCCAGCAGGAGAAGCAGAAAGAAGCACCAACTGCAGCAGTTTAGTAGTGCTTCCTTCTGCTTGCAGCCCATTGCCTAAGAGTTTCACATTTTGTGGCCCGTGGTATCTAGTTGGTTTCTAAGTACAGACATTAGATATTTTTTCATTAGTACCAGATTATTTTTACCTTCGAAAGGAGAAGGCTGCTGTCAGTAAAGAGCTGTATAACTTGTAGTGTTAAAGAACCACAGATCTCTGGGTGGAAAAAAGAATATCACTGTCTGAAGGTACAAGTTCCACTGTGCTTCCTTCTCAGAAAGGAGAATTTGTCCCATATGAAGAGCTTTTCCCACCTTCCCTGAAATTGTGTACAGATCAGCTAGGAAAGTGTCAAGTCTTCATCTTTCCTACAAATCACCATTGCTATAGCTATTAAGGAAACATCTGTCAACAGCGAAAGGCTCTGACAAGCAGCCAGCAAAGTTGTGACTGGTTTTTTAAGTACTCTTGTGTTTGAAACTGCTGGAACACCTTTCAGGAGTGAAAAAGCACTACTGAAAGTAATTTGCAATTTGTAGTGGAGCTGTACAGAGCATGGTGACTTCTCAGACTGTTCAGATTTATTACTTGTATTGATGCTACCAATCACCTTTCTTCTGTCCTTTTGCAGACATCCCAATTGCTTGGGGAAATAATCTCCTTGGGTTTTTTTCTTGCCTCTTTTTTCTGGTTCTTAAGCTATCATTATTACTGATACTGTATTGAAATCAGTCTTGCTGTGATGTTCCAGAATTCTATATTGTCTTTTAAAATACTTTGCAAAGTAGGGAAACAAGACATTTCACTGTTCCTGTACTTCAATTCATGTATCTCAAACTTTAGTATAATATAAAAGTTTAGTATAATACGAAAGTTTTAATGGAACTATTGTTTCTGGTTTTATTTGGAAAAATACGTAATGTTTATGGTACTAATTAGGTAGTCATGGTGTTGCTCTGTATCTGGGGCTCTCAGTGCATTTTTCATACTGCTGTCAGAGGATTATTATCAGAGTAAGGCTGTGGTGAACAGTAAAGTATAACAGCAAAGACAATGCTATTTAGCTTGCTTAATATAGCTGTCTCTCTGTATGAAGATTTCATCTCAGTTGCTTCCATATAAGGTACCAATAGGAAAGTTCCTCTGTTGACTTCAGGTGGTACCTGAATCTTTTTCAAGCAAATGGTTTTGAGACTATTTCAGGAGTTGTTTGGACTTTTTTGCAGTTTGGTTAATTTCTGTGTCTTCTTAGTTCGTGTGTTTAGGGAGAGCATGAGGAGAACGTAAGGGAAGCTCAGAACATAAACATCTTTCTTACTATGATTTAATTGCCAAAATAAGTTCTACTACATAGTAAGCAGGAAACAAAAAAGAACCATACATTATAATTCCATCTGAATTCTTCTGCTTCTTAAACTCTGCTGGAGTTTATTAATTTTTATTATTTAAAGTTCTTCTGTCTCTGCCAGTAACCTCTCCCCTTCTCTGTATCATTTTTTAGTCAATTTGTGAAGTCAACTAACATGAATGCGTGCGTGCTTTACTGACTGAGAATGGATTAATCAAATCACTAAAATAAACACTGCTTTTGCGCAGCCCAGGTATAGTTCTGAGAGGTCCTCAAGAAATGCAGAGAAAATGTGATACCACTACAGCAGTTGCTGTAGTTTGGTGAAGCATCATTTAAGTAAAAGCATGTTCAGAAAAACAAGTTGTCCAGTGTTAAACTGAATTGCATGTCTGTTCTCATTGAATGTCCCAAAGTTTCACTTCAGTCTGCTGCTAAAAGGCATTTATTTGTCATAGCTGTCTGCCAGAACACATTTAAATGATTAGAATAGTGGAGTGGCTGTAAAAGGGTGAATTAGTTCTGTGTACGGCAGCAGCAGGTTGGCCCAGCGGACTTCTGACCCAGAAGGATCCTGAGTCACTGCAATCTGTTCTGTGGGAGATGGAAGGCAGTATGACCTGGCTCTTGGACACGTTTTCAGCAGTCGTGAGAAAACAGCCTGTGGGCTAAGTGATGCTATGGTTCTCCATGCTATTCCTGGCCTTGTGGGCTGTGGTGCTGCAGCAGATGGTTCTTGTCCAATTGGGTGGATTTGAAAGATCAGAACAAGGTAAGCACAGGAAAGGCACTTGACTGGGGGTAGAGGGGAAGGAATGGAGAGGGATAAACAAGCCATGTTTATTTTCTCCTTTTTCTTTGAAGTTTTTGCTTTCTATCTTTAAATTCTGTATAAATAGATATAAATATCTAACAAGTAAACAGTAAGACCATTTTGGTGGGCGAGGAGGACAACAGAAACCTACGGTTAATGTTTCCATAATCAGCTAAAGTTCTGACTTTCTGTTTGTATTTACTTGGAGAATCTTCAGTTGTGTTCATTAACTCTACATCCACAAACTTTTTAAATGTGTTGGTAGCTAAAATGAATTAATACTAGGTTTGTAGTGTCACTAAACTTAAATGGGAAAGCCAAAAAAAACCCTGGAACTTCTTAAACATCCTTGGTTTTTTAAATATAGTCTTTTTGGTATTTAAACACAAGACTTACTACAGCCATAAAATCTGGCTTCTCAGGACTTGAGTGTTTGAGGAAATGTAAGATCTAACTTAAATAATACTCTAAATTCATTTTATATTCTGTTATGAAGAAAGTAGTATTTTATTCCTGAGACGTGCTATGAAATTCTTGACCAATGGGCTAGACATACTTCAGACTATTACTTTTTGCAGCCACTGACAGAGAGGTAGTTCTGCCTTGCAGCATTCATCTTCTGGACTGCAAATTTGCTATGCATCAAACAGCTATTTTTACCTTATTTAAACAGAGTTTGGTGGGGTAGTTATGTTTTGAGTGTTTTAGATTGGGATTTTAATGTGAGAATTCTAGTTTCCCAGGAGTGCTTGCTATGTAATTATTGACATTGATAGCCTGGAAACATTTGGTAATGTTTTGATTCCTTTAGAAAATCTCCACGTTCTGGAGAGCATCAGCTTGATAAATACAGATNTTTTTGTGGTTTTTTAGTTGATTGCTTGGGGGGTTTTTTATTATTATTACTCTACTGTCTAGAATACTCTACTGCCTGCAGACTTTTTCACCACTGTGCATCTGACACAAGACAGTTACATTGCTGTACACATTTAAATGGTCTATTACTAGTCTGCTGCCAGGCACTAATAAAAATATATTAACCCTCTGATGGAATTTTATTATTTTTCACATTTTCTTTCTAGACAGTTTATGGTTCCACAAGATTCTTAAATTCCCAGTCATGATGCACTGTTAATGGGCTTTAGAATCTCCTCTCCTTGGCTTCATGCCAAGCAGAAGTCTCAGCTATCTTGTGGACAACTATGCATGTGATATATACATAGCACTGCAACTCCTAATATAGCCATTAATTTGAGGAAATGGCAAAAATTTCTTCAACATACTTCTATTTTTATACATAAATTTGCCCATAAAAAAGAGATAGATTTGCTAACAAAATGTGGTTTGTATAAATTTATTTTTACTCTATTTTAAAACCACTGAATTTGTGGATTCAAAGTTACCTGAAAGGGAAAAAAAAATAACACTTAATATGGATGTAGCATAGTTACACAAAAAAGTTGAGACCTATAGTTGAGAAAGCTTACTGTGTTTACAAAGTACAATTCATTTTACTAGTAAATACTAGGAAAGAACTTAGTAAAAAATCCTAGTTTTTTCATAATTCTAAATTACTATAAGTTACTGCTTCCTGGTGTTGATCTGGACAAGCTCGAGAAGTGGGCCCATGGGAATCTGATGAGGTTTAACAAGACCAAGTGCTGTCCTGGGGCAGTCCCAGGTATCAGCACAAGCTGGGGATGAACAGATCAGAGCAGCCCTGCTGAGAAGGACTTGGGGGTGCTGTGGGTGAGAGGCTGGACATGACCCAGCCATGGCACTCACAGCCCAGAGAGCCAAACGTGTCCTGGGCTGCACCCAGAGTGATGTGGGCAGCAGGGGAGGGAGGGGATTCTGCCCCTCTGCTCTACTCCAGGGAGACTCATTGGAGCACTGCATCCAGCTCTGGGGCCCTCAACATAAGGACACCAGCTTGTTAGAGAAGATCCAGAGGAGGCCACCAAGATGATTGGAGGGATGGAGCACATCTACTACGTAGAAAGTTAAGAGAATTGGGATTTTTCAGTCTGGAAATGAGAAGTATTTGAGGCCACCAAACTGTGTCCTTCCAGTACCTGAAGGCAGCCTAAAGAAAGATGGAGAGGGACATTTTACAAGGTCATGTAGTGACCCGACAAGAGGGAATGACTTTAAACTGAAAAGAGAGTAGGTTTAGACTGGGCATTGGGAAGAAATTCTTTACTATGAGGATGGTGAGGCACTGGAACAGGTTGATTAGACAAGCTGTGAATAATTCACAAATGTTCAATGCCAGGTTGAATGCAGATCTGAGCAACCTGGGCTAGTGGATGGCATCCCTGCCCATCGCAGGGTGGTTGTAACTATATGATCTTTAAGATCCCTTCCAGCCCAGCCCAGGTCATTCTATGGGTCTAAAGAGATGATGGCTAAAGGAGAGCTAGGTCCTCCAAGCAAACCAACCTTCAACACCTTTTTCTGTTGGTCCTTCCCTGGCAGTCTGACTTTTGGCTAGCTGATTGACAGAATTTGGATGTATTCAGTCCTCTATAAGGAACTGATTGAATAGCTAGACAACAAGCACTAGTACTGTCCCATGTTTTCCCAAAAGACAAGGAGTTCTAAGGAAAACTCAAAAACATGTCACAGCTCCTTACCAACTCACCTGTGTCACTCCCCTGCTGGGGTAATAAGATGTGCCAGATTCAGGTGCTGCCAGAGCCTGTTTGTAAGTGAGTCTATTTTAGGAGACAGTTTCTGTGTAGAAATGACAAGTTTCCTGAACTTCTCCAAGGCACAGACTCAGAAAAGAACAGTCTGAGCTGGTGTCAGATCCTAAAAAGAAGTGTTGTTTTTCTTCTGGCTAGCCATTACCTGGCTGAGCTTATTCCAACATACTTGGGATGGGGGTGGCTGGGAAAAATTGGAAAAAATTGCTTGCAAGTCAGAAGTGAAGTATTTACCTATCTGAGTGGGACTGCTCAAAACTGGTAATCAAACACTTGGTGAAGTAACTTGCCATTTCAGGATTTTAGTCTGACCTTTCTGCTTTCCATCTGCAAAACTGGGAAAATAGTACTTATTTAGCTCATAGGGATAGATGACATTTCCTTCATTAATATCTTGGGCATGAGATGGTATTCTCACCTAGAAAGTCTTCAAGAATTCAATAGTATTTTTGAGAAAGACAGCTATTGTAATTTGTATTAATCTAAAGGTTGTTTATGCCTCCTTAAGTGATGCCTGAAGTAGGTGTGCCCTTTGAATGGAACCAAGTGATAAAGAAGTAAAGAAACCAAATTTGCTGAACTCACAATGCTCAACAGTTACGTTTACCTTAAGAAAATATTCCAAGACCTGAATTTTAATTTATTGAAGACATGGTTCAAATATTTTGCCTTCCTATATATATGATATATATGATTATCTATAGGATTCTAGGTGTTCTGTTAGCTGAATATTAGATACTGTAACTGGATATGAGGATGGTAAATGTTACTGTATTGTTTTATTAACCATGCTTTCAGGGTATATCATGATGATGCATGCATCATCATTGCATTTGGCAGTGGTATTGTTGAACTAGCATGGATAATGAAGTGGTTTGTAGTTGGTACTTGCATTAATGAATAAGCATGAATTATAAAAACTGTTTACACTGAAGTTTTTCCAGATTCAGGTGGGTCTGAAAGATACAGAGTAGTGTGGTATTCCTTTAACATCTCAGTACTACTTGAAAAATACATTTTTTTAAACCCGGGATTGTGACCCAAAGTACAAACCTTAAAGAATGAGAGGTTTCAGCTGACTTCTGAAGTGAATGGGAAACACTGGAGAGAAATGTGTAGCTGTAATGAAGATGGAGTTCTTATATAATAATGCCCCATATTGACGGCTTGCAATTTCTAATTTTTTTGTAAACAAAATTAATCTGAAACTAATAATAATCTGAACTTTCTGCTTTAATTTCTGTATCTTTTCATCTGTTTCTAATGGAACATGTCTTTCTTTTGCTATCTATATCCTTCACCATTTATTCATCTATTCCTACATTCCTGGATTCTTCTTTGAGCTGAATTATAGAAGCAAGATAATGAAAAAAAAGGTCAACCAACCAAAATAAAAGCCCAACCAAGTAAAAAACAACAAAAAAATCCCCCAAAATAAATAATCCACATGCCTTCAAAAATCCCCAACAAAAAACCCCAAAAGGAACAAAAAAAAAAAAACCGAAAAAACAAAAAAACAAACAAAAACCAAAAACAATAAAGGAAAACAAACAATCCCACAACTGTACAACTGTGTGCAGTTTCTTATTTCTCTTTAATTTCTGCTGGGCGTACTTGACTTGATTTTAATCTAAGCTCACAACTGGAGCTCTAATCACCATTTGTGACTCCAGCATTTGTGTAGGGCTTCAGTCCTGCAGCATTCACCTTTGTCCCTAAGTAACATGGACCATTCTACTGCTACAAGTGAAATTTAAATAGGAAATGAAGCAGACTTTGCTCATGGCTGGTGAATGCTGAGAAAATTTGTCTCCCTTATTCCAGGTGGCCCGTCAAAGCAAAAAAGGTGATCATTTAACCATTGAGCCTAGGACTAAACTTTTTTTCTATCTGACTGCAGTTGATAAGCCAAATTCTCATCCTTCAGCGTAACTGCAGCTGGATATTTGGTTGTCACTGGGAGCCAAAGGTGGGCTGGCAGCTCTCCAAGTGAAAGCTCTACTCTGCCACATGTATTTTAGACAAGTTCAGTCAAAAGTTTGCTATGTCTTTTACTTTGAACTTAAAATGAGGAAGGAAGTTGGAGGGCTTTCTGGGAAAGCCTCTTCAAGAAGCTGAGCATAACTCGGATTCTTTAAGAGTTAGAACTGCAGTACACTGGTACTCTGTATGCAATTTAATTGTCATAATCTGTTATAACAACCTCTAGAACACGCTTTTTTTTTTTTGTTTGAAAGCTGATGTCCAAAAATCAATTCCTCAGTCACTAGAAAAGAACGAAACAGACTTTCCAAGACAGAAAATATAATGAAAATAATGAAAATTGTCACACACTTACACATGGGGTACTTTTGCAGTACAGACAACTCTGAAAAGTGGAAAACTCCTAAAGGTGAAGACTTAGGCTGTCAAACATCTCAGCTGCATGTAGTTGTAGAAAGTTTTGAAAGCACAGGTGATGCTGCATCCAGTTGCAGGTTGGCAGTAATTGGCAACTGCCTTAACTGCTTACTTGCCATTAAAATGTATGCCTATGTTGTTAATTCTAATTAGGACCAATTAGTTGTTTTGGTTTGTCAGACCAAGCACTGCTCTTAGCAGTGGTATTGATGAACTGCAGCTTTGTAAATGTCATGGGAGAGTGCTGCTGTCCAGACTCCTGCCCCTCTGCTAATTCACAGGTCAGTCCTGGGGAACAACCCACTGTCAGTTTTTCAAGAGACTGCTTTTTTGTCTACAGTTCCATAGTTCCAGAAATTGTATTTGTACTTGTCTAATGGAGTTGTTAAATTGTCTCCTTTTCTTGGATTTGGACTAGCAAATGGTCTCTAATACATTTTTAATTAGTTGATTAAAATTAAATTGTTAATCAGAGATTATCTTCTGTGAAGCAGAAGAAATTACAACAGGAATAATCAAACATTAATTACTAATGATTTTACTGATCAACTGTCTGCTGAACATGCTGCACTGCAGGTGTGTGATAGGAAAAGTAAAACTTTTCTATAATTTCAACTCCAAAACGGGTAAACTGTACCTCAGCCTCTTAGAGATGGAAAATGTTTTTTTTCACATAAGTTTTTTAGTCATACTGCTTTAAGGAGCATATATATCTTTAATTGCCTTGCTTGTGTACTCCACATAATAGTTCAAGATTTATTTAATATGCATCTGGTACGACAAAACTGTAAAACAGAGTAGTTTATAGAGAGTGGTATTCTCTTTCATGGTACAAGACTGGTGGCAAATCTCTTTTCGTGTTAGAGACAAGAGACTTTACTTTTAGGGTTACCACCTTATTGATTCCCTTTGCTTTCACCTCAGCTTTCCTGTTTTGGTAGTTGGCTGTCAGTGCAGCTCTACACTGTTGGTATTTAAAAATCATCTGAGGAAAGATATGTGTTTTGCTTGTTTTGTACATGAGGAATCATAGATCACACACATTGACAAAGGATTCAAGAAGTTAGAGCTTAAATTTAAAATATTAAGGTTTTTTTGTTTTGTTTTGTTTTTTTTTTTTGAGAAAAAAAAAATCACCTGCCATCCATTAGGACAGCCACATGAAAAGCATTCAAGTATGAGCAGTCTGACTATACCAGTGAAAAATAATTTGAAGTGTTTTCTGAACTAAGAACTGTTACTCTGGATAGCTAGAGAGCTGAGCCATTCCCAGGTGGACTTGGAAGCATCCAACCCAAATATGAAAAGGAGAGTTAGCTTCCAAAATAAATTATTGGGAGTAGACTTTTGTAGTAGACAAAGCCAAATATGTTATCCCTCTTCTGCTTTTATATCAACAGATGATGGAAGTTATTTAGTTTATACTGAAAATGTTGGAATGTGATAGTCAAGCAGAGTTGTCACACCTGTGTTATGCTTTCCTGGTTGTCTAGACATTCCAGCCTCCGTTCATTCCTGTGGATCTGAATCCATCACCTGTGCTTAATACTTATGTCTGTTGAAAAAAAGTAAATACTCCTCCAAATGGTGTGTCAAGAACATGCTCTTCTAACTTCAAACAGGCCTTTAATTCTCTTGGGTTATGTGAAGTATATTGGTGTCAAGATAGAAAGATTACTTTAAAGAAACCAGGTGTTCATACTCTTGAGATTTTTTTTATAGACTTACCGATATATCTCCTGCTGTTTTCAGCTACATCAGCACAAAGAAGCATGTATTTTTGACTATGGTGCTGCAAGCTTTTCAAACACATCTATGAAAGATGCCATCCAATTTGCTATAATGGTTGTACATTTGTATGTCCTTCTTTGTTGCAATACGCCTTGCATTACCTAACTCAGTTTCCTTCTCTTGAAAATGAATCTTATTCTATCTTCAAAAAGTTAAATTTATTCTTTGAGTTTGAGACACTGATACCACAGTTCACTCCTCTTTTCCTTACCTCAGTCATCTGTCAGCTTTCCAAAGCTTCAAAACTCTCAAGAGAGTACAGTGCATGTCAAATGTGAGAAGAGTGCTGTCTCAGTAAGTTTGACCTGATCAGGAAAATTTTCTTCTTTTCTTCTCCTCCCTTTTCACCCGAAATGACTTCTTCAGGAAACATCCAATCTTTCTGTAACTTGGTGGATCAAAGTGCTGTATTGTTGGATCTTAATCACATATGAATGGCTCCAGAAGGGATCAGAGCTCTCTTTGTTCTTTAGAGGCTTCTAGGCCAAAACCAGTGCCAGCAGCCATAAAGGAAATATGTAAACCTCTGTTTGGTCATTCAGTGAACCATGTCGCTCTAGGTTTGACCCCCAATTCTTTGCACTAGCTTCCTTCTGCAGGAAAGTGGCCTAGATCATGGCTGTAAAATATATTAATGCTAGCAATTGTAGGCAAAGGGATTATTTTTGTCTTTCTTTTTGATGCCTCTTCTAATTTTTCTCTCCGTTGTTTCCTGCTTATGAATGTTCTCAGCTTTAAGCACAAACTAAGTTCAAAATGTTCCAGATTTGTCTGTATCAGACAGAGCATGGTTTACATCACTGTGGTGTCACAGTGTTTTGCAAAGTGTAAGTGCTAAGTATGTGTCAATATCCTAGTGTAAGACCATAAAAGTTGGGGTTTTTTCATTGTAAAATGCATTTCTGTTGTGCTGTGTTTTACAGATTGGTACTGGTTATAGGTAGATGGACTACTCTATTAATTTTTTTTTTGCTAAGGGGTTTTACTTCTTTATAGCCTGTCAAGATACTAGAAGAGCTTAATGAGACATAACAGTATTCCATAGGACATTAGCAAGACGTATTCTCCTTTTGCTTCACCTGTGAATTTTTGTGCAGCCATTTTAATGATAATGTCACTTCATGTTTTTGTATGATACAAGCTGAGATGCTCTTGCTTGTTGATTAAGGTGTCATTTATATCTTAAGTGCAATCCTGTGTCTTTGTTAACTGTTGTATCAAGCATTGATCAACTGCATAACTGATAATAAACATTCTATGTCGGAATGTTTGTAATGAAAGGAAGATAGAGAATGAGAAGTTGCACGTTATTCAGGGTATTTGTGCAAAAACACAAGTGTTGTGTTTATTGGGTTATCTGTCTATTACTGACATGCTTTAAAATGTTACCCAGGAAAGAAGGCAAACCAAACAACTTAGCTGATCAATCACATACTGTGGATACCGAAAAGCAAGTAATTGAATTGTTCATATTTGCCCTTCAGGTCAGAAAATGCATTGTGCAAATTAAATGACAGTTCATAGAAATAAGGATTGGTTTATATATGCCTTGTGAGTGTCCAGGCTGTATTAGTAGAACAATATAAATTCAAATGTAGTTTCGTTGGCTTTTTCTCTTCATATACTGTATCCATAAAAACAGACAAGTCTAAAAGGGAAAGAACTTGGTGTTTTATCTGACAATTCTGGTAAAATTCAGAAAAGTCAGATATGTTAACCATTAATTAAAAATGGAGTATACAAATCCTACTAGAACCATTATGGTCATGCATGTGTTTTGTATAAAATGAGCAGATTTGGTCTCTCCCCTCCCACAAGAACAGCTGAAGATCTAATCAGACCACTGCCCAGTGTATTTTTTTGTAGGATCCAGTTGTACTTGTTTGTCTGTGTTTGTCCTTAATCTAAACCCAGGTGATTGAATTTATACCGTTTTACAAATAGATCCTGTTAACACATTTTAACTCTTGTCAAGGAAACAAAGGAAACATTTTTTGTTTTCTGTGACAAATGTCACTGTTTCATCTTGATTTTTCTAAACATTGTCCAATTTTCAGTACACCCTTCTTCCAGTGTTGTCAAATCCTTTTGCAGATTAGTGCTTTCTAGCTGGCAAACATCAAACTGATACACTACCAGCTGGACTGGAATTTTTTTATATGAAATCATTTCAGCTGTGATGGATTAGACATCTTTAGAAGCAGGATGTTTTATTGCTTGTAAGTCATCTAAAGCCATTTTATATGGATGATCTCTTCTCACCTCTCTCTACTTACCCTCTCCAATTCCTGCTGCACTGCCTGTGGTTTGACTGACATGATGATGACACTGTCCTTTCTATTAATCTGTCTACAACTGGTCTTATAAAACAGTGTGGCTGGTGGCACTCTTCACTGCCTGCTGAGGAAACTGCTGTACAGTGTGCAACTACTTATTTATTTGAAGTCTTGAGAATCTGATCCATCTCCAAAACATAACATCTTTTACAGCTTTTCTGGAGCAATGTATAAAACACTTCATAATATTAATTTTTTTAAAAAACTGTTGTTAGTGTTTCATCTTGTAAGGAGGTAATTTCTTTTGTGAGAAGACAGTTGGAAACATTACATTATTAATGTTTCAAATTCTATCTCTTTACCAAACATAACATTATTAATGTTTCAAATTCTATCTCTTTACCAAGTAGACCTTTTTACTTATAAGTCACTAAAGCATCTGAATTATTAGCAACATACTGCTAGTGCACTGATTCATTATTAAACAATTGAATCATTTTTCAGTTATGGAAGCAAACAAAACATTAGTATACAATTTCTAGTCTTTTCAGTAAAACTGGCATGATCTATCTGTTTTCATAGGACTGTACCAAACATTAGAATCTAAAATGTTACTGAAGAACATATTTTTAGCTTTGGGTATTTTTTAATATATATATTAAAATCCATTACCTCCTTGCAATTGTTTCTTTTTCTTTGAAATCTGGACCATTTGAAAGCTGAAAACTGTGTCTATGAGGTGGAGATTGAAGAATGTTCAGTAACCTGTTGCTAGTTATCCCCTTCTCATGCCACACGCTGAATAAAAGGCATAACAGGATAGTAATACTAAATCTAACTGGAAGTGCCAGGAGCAAAGCTATGATATAGTGCTACTTTCAGGCTATAGAAAAATCACAACTTAGATTTATTTTTGGTGCTTATGGTTGAAAGATTTCTAGTTGTTGTTTTATTGCCTTTGTAATACTTTGGAGCTGCCCAGGCTGTGGTGATATAACAATAGATCCTATACTACACATCTTGGCATAGAAATAGCAGAATATTTTAATCGTATTAAACCTGTCAATTATTGCCTCACAAATGGCTATTTGTTCCTGATGGGTTTCTCATTCAAGTAACCCTCAACCTCATAAGATACTAAACTCATACTGCAACCTACACTTTATAATGCCAGATTTTTTCCCATTTTGAGTTTACGCAGCTAACTTGTACCAAGTTTAAAAATAATGGTTTAAAAGAATCAATTTCATGGTGAATGCATCTAGTCAAACAGCTAATTTAAACAACATCTTACTCGTGTGTAGCAGACCGTTTTACAAGTAACTGAGAGTTTTACAAGCCTGTGGTTCAGACAGGATAATTGGTTTTCTCATATGTGAGCTTGGAACTTAAACTTGTTAGCTTCAGTATATAGAGCCTTTCCTGGCTTGGTAAGGTGTGTTTAGTTAAGGTCTTCTTTGCTATAGACATATGTAATAGTTCATTAATGAGAAGGGGTAAAATAGTACAAATTTTAAAAATTTTGAAACGTTCTGTAAAAGCTAGTGGTTATAACCTTTTAGCTCGTCACTAGTGGTCAGCAAACTTAGCCTATGGTGATTTCTAGTGTAAAGTAAACTCAAATAACAATTGCAAATGTGCAGATTTCTGACTTATGTTGAGCACCGGAACTCAGAATTTAGAGGTGATTTTACCTCTTATTAGACCGCAATTTTGAATAGATAGGTTACTCTCTAAGGTGAGTGAAGAATGCTTAGAAAAATCTGTTGTATTAAGATATTTTAATCAACTGATATTAATCTTCCCATCCTCATCAGAAGTTAGTGTCAGCTATATATTTGCTATATTTGATTCCCTTTCCAGGTGTAACACCAGGACCTGTTGGTAAAACTGCAAGTAACATAAAAAGGTATGAGAGAAGGAGCTAGCTGTCTCTCAGCTTGCAAAAGCCAGGCTTCCCTTTCTGCTGGAATCACTTGTGTAGTGGTTGTACTTGACAAGTATCTGCTTTTGTTTTTCATTGATACAGTCATGATGATTGCAGCATTACTAGGACATAGCACCTGCTTCCAAGTGCTTTTCTTTAGACATAATCTGACTTTTCAATGATTTTAAAGGTAGTCCACAGTTGGAGTGTACAATGGAAATCCTTAATTCACTTAAAGTAACAACAGCTTTACTACAAAACCTGTTTTAAGCTTCTTCAGTATAATTTTCAGTAGCTGTCCTTTAATGAGACCATAAGTTTTACAAATGCTGTCAGTCAAGAGTCTGAGCATTCTTTGGAGAGATGAGGGGGACGTTTTATAAGGACATGTGGTAATAGGACAAGGGGGAATGGCTTTCAAGTGAAAGAGAACAGGTTTAGATTAGGTATTGAGAAGAAATTCTTTACTGTAGGGGTGGTAAACATTTGAACAGATTGCCCAGAGAAGCTGTGGATGCCCCATTCCCATAAGTGTTCAAGGCTAGGTAGGGTGGGGCTTTAGACCAGGTTGGTCAGTGGAAGGTGTCTCAGCCCATGGCAGTGGGGTTGGAATAGGATGATCCTTAAGGTTCCTTGCAATCCAAGCCCTTTTATGGTACTTTGGGGCTGGTATGGTTTGTTTTTTTTTTTTTTTTTTTTGTGTTGTCTTGGTTTGAAAGACAGGTGTCTGCTAAGGAATGCAGGAGCCTCCCTTGGAATGTTAAATGTAACCCCTTTCCCTCCAAATTACTATAATATTGAAATTAAGGGGCT